>CP141147.1:21215826-21590807 GCA_035235625.1 Saururus chinensis | reverse complement strand
TGTATTCACTAAGGCGGTAACAATTGAGAAGTTTATTCTATACTTCATATTTAAAAAAAAAACTAAAGCTTTTAGCGACGCTCGGAGGAGAGTGTTGCTAATAGTATATATAATTGTGACGCTAATTCTTAAGTGTCGCGAATACATTACTATTAGCGACACTCACTTCCAAGCATCGCTAATAGTTTTATTTTTATTAAAATAAAATATTCTAACTCCTCTTTTCCCTCTCTTCCCTTCTCTCCTCCCTCTTGCTCTCTCCCCTCTCTCTTCCCTTCCCTTCCCTTCCCTTCCCTTCTCTCCTCTCTGTCACTCTACCCCCTCTCTCTCTATTCTATTTTCTCTCTCTTCCCTTCTCCCCCCTCTCTCTATTGTATATATCTTGTCTTTTCTCTCTCTTCCATGCTCACCGTCCCTCTCTCTCTCTCCTCTCTCTTCTCTCTCTTCTCTTTTCTCTCTCCTCTCCTCTCCTCCCTTTCTCTATCTTCTACTCCCTCCCTCTCTCTCCTCCCTCCCTCCCTCTCTCTCTTCTCTTTTCTATCTCCTCCCTCCCTCTCTCTCTTCTCTTTTCTCTCTCCCCCTCCCTCTCTCTCCTCCCCCCCTCTCCTCTCTTTCCCCTTTTTGCAACACTTCCACTGGAAGCATTGCAAAAACCTTGGCGTGGGCTAAATTTCGACCACATGGGGAAATTTCACCGCGGGCAAAAATTCCATGCGCAGGCGAATTTCGCTCACAAACTCCTATATATCTCCCCCTCCTCGGCCGCTGATCGCCGGTTTCCCACCCCCCCAGAGATCCCCCCCCCCCCGGCAATCGCCCCTGGAGAGAAGCCCCCCGATGGCCGCTCCCTTCCCTCTCACCGTGATTCCCTTCTCCTAGCCCACTAACCACCCCCGGCATCGCCCCACTGCGACCACCCGCCAGTGACCACCTCTTGTGACCACCTCCTGGAGACTAGGCCCCCCATCGACTACTCCCCCTCTCTCCCCGGGTCCCCCCCCTCCCTCAGAGGAGGGGCCAGTCCGGGGAAAGAGGGGAAGACGGATTCCGGCTCCCCCCCGGAATCTTGCCCCCCATCCCCCGCTCACTCCCCCCCTCTCTCCCCAATCCCCCCTCCCTCTATGTTTATAGAGAGGGGAAGGAGGGGGTGAGCAGGATAGATTACAGCGGAAAGAATCCGGCCTGCCACCCCCTCCTCTCTCCCGCTCCCCCCCTCACTCTCCTTTCTCTGTTTACAGAGAGGGGGAAGGAGGGTGGGGAAGAGGGAAGAGCGGGAAGGGTGGTGGTGGGCTAGATTCTCTCTGTCGGAATCCGGACCCCACCCCCCTCTCTCCCCCGTACTTGTGGCACCCCGTGTTCCGATTACGCTTAACCCAAAAGTGTTAGGGGTAATTATGTAATTTTAATAAATTTTAAGGGGTTTTATGAGATTAAATTCCTGTATTTATGAGATTATCTCTGCCGGAATCTGGCCCCCACCCCCCTCTCTCCCCTGTACCTGTGGCACCTCGTGTTCCGATTATGCTTAACCCAAAAGTGTTAGGGGTAATTATGTAATTTTAATAAATTTTAAGGGGTTTTATGAGATAAAATTCCTATATTTAGTTAGAGCTCAAATTAACGAGCACAAAGAATTAAAAAACACAAAAATGGAGGTCGGGAACGAAAGTTACGACCTCGGGAAGCGTGCAACATGAGTGGAACCCACTTAAAAAAGTGAGATAACCTACCTATAGGGGGTCTATTTTTTAAGGGCTCATCGATACCAAGAACGTGCAATTCCGACTTTGGGGTAAGAAGTTATTGCATTTTGAAGTTGGAATTGTATTTGAATTAAATAATAATAAAATATTCAAGAAAAGACGGAATAACTAAAGTCATCAAGCTGAGCCGTAGGTGGAGCTGAGTCGCCGCACTGCTGAACCATGAACGCGCCATGCGATCGCAGCCGTCCGTGCGATGCGGGTCCCGCGTGAAAAAGGTGACACATGGCATGCACAAATGCGCGCGTATCTGGCATTCGTCACACGCTCGCACGCCATTCTCTTATAAATATTCATTTCTGTTCAAACTTCCGGAGGAGTTTATAGAGTCGTTCTAAGTCCATTTTCTTCCATTCAAAAGACGTTCTTAGCTAATTCGAGGGTGTTCTATGTAATGGAAGCATTCATTCCTTGAGTTAGCAACCCTATATTAGGGAAATGCCCTGAGGCAAGGAGAGGTTCTATCCGCCGCCTACGGGCGTGGGAAGGGTAAAGTGTTTCCGAGAAAGGGCAGGTTCTGTCCACCGCCAACGGGCATGTGAAGGGTAAAGTGTCTTCGAGTAAGGGGAGGTTCTGTCCGCCACCTATGGGCGCATGAATGGTGAAATATCTCCGGATAAGGGGAAATTCTGTCCACCACCTATGGGTACGGAAAGCGAAAAGTGTCACTTGGGTAAGGGGAGGTTCTGTCAGTCGCCTACGGGCGTGTTGTGAGAAAAGTGTCCCAGTAAATGGGAGGTTCTTACCATAGCCTATGAGCACGGAAAGATAAAAGTATTCCAGAGTTAGAGGAGGTTCTGCCCGCTGTCTCTGGACCTGCAAGGGGGGGATTCCCTGAGGAAACGAGCAACTTCATACGTTGCCACTTCCGGAGCTACAGGGGGAGTACACTTTTCTGAACTTCTAATTTAATATGATTTATATGCATGCACATCTTAATTAGTAATATACTAATTAAGATATATAATTTGCTATGATCTGATATATGCTGATATGTTCCTATTCGATCTACTTTGATATATTCTGTTGTGATCCAAATGACTTTGAAATGCTCTATTGTGATAAGATATACTCCGATATAATCTGATATGATCTCATAGGATTTGATATGATCCAACATGCTATGTTGTGTGTTCTGCTCCACTCTATGATAGAGTCGAATGTGTGATTTTGTTAATGTTCTGCTCATCTATGTGAGACATGTATTTCGCTGATTTATTGACTTCCGTTTGACTCCATTGATTTATAAGATTTCCATCTAATTCCGAATGATTATTTGGATATAAGGATATACGTATTTTAACATATATGGTTTTGTGATGCCTAATACATGTATTAGCCGTTAGGCAGAATTATGTTCGGATCCGATCGTATTGGAATAACGTCAGAGATGGTATCCAATACATACATAGGTAACCAACGATACATTAACGTTGGCCCGATCCAAATTAGTTATAAAATTAGGTTTGTTCTGATTTATGCCCAACAGAACATTATAACTTCGTAGCCCGTAGAAGAATGTTATGCCTCTTGTATTCAGAGTTTGTAGCTCTTGGTCAGTTTGTTTTAATACACTCCGGTTCTGTTATCCAAATAACCCCGGTACGGGTCGGGGGTGTTACAGTACACCCCCCCCCCCCCCCCCCCCCCGCGCGCCCAATCCTCCATCCTTCCCCTCTTTGTTCCCTCCCTCCCTTCATTGTTTACAGGGGGAACCTAGGGGGAGCGGGAGGGGGATTCTCGGCCCTACACCCTCTTTCTCCCTCCCACTCCCCCCTCTCTCCCTGGGTCCCCTTCTCTCTAAAATATTTTAAAAAAATAAAACCGTTTATTAGCAACGCTTATAATTATGCGTTGCAAATGAGATATTTTTTATTTTTTTTAAAAAAGGTTTTTTTTATTTTAGTGACGCATAATAAAGCGTCGCTAATAACCAATTATTTGTAACATTTATAATTATGCATACTATTAGCGATGCTTTATTTTACATCAAGAAAAAAAACAATAGCGACAAATAATTAAATGTCGCTAATGTCCTACTTATTAGCGACACTTTTTGTTAAGCGTTGCTAATTAGCATTAGCAACTCCATTTTTATCGACGTATTTAGCGACACTTTTTATGCGTCGCTAAAAGTCAATAGCAATGCTTAGATGACTATTAGGGACACTTAAAAGCGTCGCTAATAGACTTTTTTTGTTGTAGTGACAGTTTCTCTTATTGCCCAGTAAAAATTAAAAATTCCATCCGTCTTATGGGAAATCCTAATTGATTTAAAACTTGATCTATATATACTATATTAAAGTAGGGGCCCAAAGAGTTTTTAGTAACATTTTGAAATGCCAAATAGGAATATGAGATGGAGGGAGTATGTATGTAGTAGCTACCACCTGGTCATCGTATATGATAGATATTTTTTTCACTACTATACGATTAGATAAATTGCACATGATAAATTTAAGAGGTGTATCATTATATTTTTGCTACGTATGAACTTGGTTGTTCTTACATTTTATGAAATATTACAAGCACAATGTTTGGTGCAGGTAAATAAGCATATGAGTAAGAAACATATAATTTTGTAAGGGGCAAAAAATGAAGTGGTATGCCTATAATAACCTTCAAATAGAAAGAGAGGGTTTTAGAAAATGAGATATTATAATGTAGTGGGTGGTGGGGAGGGTATATTAAAAGACCTAAGAGCTACATGGATATAATTAATATTAGATTTTCGAAGTTTATCTTACACTTCCTCCTAAATCTATCTTCAACTAATCTCCTATAATACTCCACTAAGTTTCTAATCATTTTATATTCATTGATTCATCTAACTATTTGTGAAGTTGAAAGTGACAAATGCAACTCTATGTTTACAAGATGAATTTGCATGTGCATTTTAATTATTATCTATATCTATACTATATTAAAACTAAAATGAGGTTGGAAATTTTTTGTTTCATACTAATTTTACCCTTGTATTGGAAAGGAATGTGATTCTGTTCGAGTACTCAATCTGTTTATATGTCTCTATGTATCTATATCTATAATATATTAAAAGTAAAATGGGGGTCGGAATTTTTTTTGTTTCAGACTAAATTTTACCCTTGTATTGGAAAGGAATGTGATTCTGTTGGAATACTCTTAATTTTTTTATATGTCTTGACACTTGAATCAAGAACTAGTCTCTCTGGAATTTGAATACTGTAAAAAAAAATCGTTTCAATTATCTTTATTTAATACTCATTTGAAAAGCGTTAGTCATTAAACGAGTCTTCATCTTTGTGTTAGTAGAATTGTTAATAGGCATTTTGTTCTATGCATCATGAGGAGTTCATTCCTCATAGATAGTACCCCACGTAACTCACCAAGTGAATAATCTTGTAGCATACTTGATAGAAGCTAAGCTCTATATTATTACTTGCAGAGTCTTTAGTGATGTTGGAGAACAGTTATGATAGGTTGTGTCGTGAGCATTATGCTCAGGGTTCTTCCCTTACAGTTTTGACCATGTAGCTTTAAGTGCTTACCATCACTTATTCCATATCATATGAACTAGGGAAAAATTAATTAGGTAGAGGCTGTGAAGGCTGGGGGTTTTACCCGCGACAGCAGCTGCATCAAGCAGAAACATCACGCATGCCGGAAGGAGGAAAACCATGTTGTTCATGGGTGTTTAGGGGTGACAGAAACGCAGGTTGCCCCCACTTAAGCCTGGCCTGTAGGCTGGCCTAGTGGGGCCACAACCACCTGACACCGCGGATTCGCCCTCTGGCCTCAGCCTGTTAGCCGCAGGCCTTTTTTTTATATATGTGCCAGGGGCCTAAGCAGGCCTGGTGGGCTGGCCCGCAGCGCCCTCAAAGGGGTTGTGGCCCGTATCGGGCTCACATTCCACCCCAGTGAGCTAGGCCTGGCCCGCTCCAATAGAGGGCTGCAACAGGCCCAGGTCGGGGTCGGCCTGCTGCCACCCCTATGAGAGAGTGCATGAACAAGAAACATGGTGTCGTGGAGATAAACTCTAGGACAAGGATCTGCACTATGATGGCCTGGTTGCACCTCAAAACTAAAAGCTTATGATTTTGCTTTTACCCAACTTTTTGCACACTAAGCATAAGAAATAGATAGAAAAAAGAGGCCCCACCCCAAAACTTTTTATTTAGTAACCCATGCTTTAGATTACAATGAACAAGACCTTCTACATTGCTCCTAACCTAACGAACACCCTTGCACTTGCACAAGCCTACACTGCACCCCATGATGTCCAACTCATCTTCTCAATTATCTAGCTTATCTATGCTAATCCACCCACAACTGATTTGATGAGAAAGCTTTATGAGATATTGCTACCAACAACATGCAATTTTACATAATACTTAAATTTTTATCTTAATTTCTAACATTAATTTCTTGCCCTTCCAGTAGCTCATTTTTGCATAAATTACTCCGCATAAACATAGGAAATGGTATTTAAGAGTAAAAACTTAAAAATGGACAAAATAGCAAAAATCACAATCTGTTGTGTTGGCATTCGAATGCCCTACATGGCCGTTCGATAGGCCTGCATGGCCGTTCGATCGTCATAACGAGATTTCCTGGTTCGTTTTCTCCACTTCGAAATCAAAACCGAAACTTCGCATACACTTCATAAATCATTAAATCTCACTTCTAAACTTCATGTTAATCATATTCATGCTTAGAGAATATTAAATCTAGTCATTTCTAAACAAAAACACCAAGAAATCTCATTAAAGGTTAAACTTTTCTAAATTCGCCATTAAAGCTCATAATTATGGAAACCCACTTCAAACCCTATCAACACTCAAATCTGAAATCACATGACTAAAATACTTACCTTCAACAAGCTTTTTGATTTGAAATCGCTCCTCCAACACTTTTAAATCCTACCCAACATATGATTTTTATTAATACCTTCATAAATCCGATTTAAAATACATAAATCTCTCAAAAACTAGTAGATCTAGGATTTAAGAAGTTTAAAAACGAAATTCCATTCATTAGGGTTTGAAATAGAAGTTCAAATAAGTAGTTTTTTGGTTAGAAATCAAGATTGAACCATCACAAAAGAAGAGATTTGGAAGATTTAAGAGAAACCCTAAGAAATTAGTAAAAAATTAAACAAATCCCTACCTTAATCTCTTTTCCCTTTTTGGAAAATGGGGATTAGGCTCCTAAGCTCCTGGTTTTTGCCCTTGTCCAATTGGGAAAGTGGTTGTGGCATTCCTTTTATAGTAAATGTTGGGGTAAACCTAACAAATAAGTGGGGTACAAATAAAATTTACTACTAAAAATGTAAAAAACTTGCTTATTTCAAACCCAAATTGAAGTCTGAAAAATTTCAAATAATTATCTACTGTCTTAGGATGTTGTTAGGGTCATTTGAGACTAATTATCCCAATTTTGCATTTGTGGCCCACGGTGGGTCCCGCCCCCTAACTTTTCAGGGAAAATAGTAAAAATTCCAGAAAAAATTCGAAATGACTTATATTAACATAAAAACCATTAATATGAAGAAATTTTTTAGTTAAAACCTTTGTTATCCACTTTGATTTCGAAAATAGTCAAAACTGATCAAAATTAACATTAAACCACACAATAATAATTGAATAAAATAAAATTAACCGGTTCAAGTTTAGAAATCTTACAGATTGTGCACGACCTTTTGGTAGATCTTCTGTGCTAGCTTTCGGCAGCTCAAAGTTGAAGATGTAACAAAGTAATGTGAAAGGGGAGCTTCTGGTGGTGCGTAGTTGAAGATGAAAGGGAAAGATCCGGCCAACCTCCACCAGTGATTGAAGATGAGGAAGACCAGAAGATGCAGAGCAAATGTAGTCAACTTACATACCGAGACGAGGAAGACGAGAAGGTGTAGTCGGAACTCTAATCGGAGATGAGGAAGACAAGCACGCACGAGGTTGAGTGTAGGAAGGGCAGCAAGGTCTTATGAATACCTTTTGTCCCATGCCCTATTTTAGTATATTTACAATTTAGGTAGTGAGCTCTTTTGATCATAATTTCCTTCCCCATTTGTGATATGTAATTCCTTGTTATTTTTAAGTAGTGTTGATTTTAACTTTATAGTATTATATCCTACATTCCTAAACTCGTATTCATGTGTTTTTAGTATCGGTAGAAAGCTATCAACAAGCTCTATCAAATAAGATTCTACATGAATATGTTTTCAAAAACTATTTTGCAAGCCCCATATATATAACACACTTCTCAATAATAATTTTTTTATATTTTTGTATGTATTATATATTCTTATTTGCATATTTTTCATGCCCTTAGAAAACCATCAAATAGCTCTATCAAATGAGACCTGCTGCCAAATTGGTCCAAAATAGGAATAACATGCTCCACAACACAAAATCTCGAAACCATTATCTTTGCCAGCCTATGAAATAATATTTAGCCCATAAAATTTGGATTAACGTTGCCAACCGTGAATGTATATAGGTTAGCATAGAGCTTGTGTGTATAACTAATGATCATTATGCTCTTCATAACAATGTATTGTAACTATAGTGTGTAAGGGAGACCTTTGTTCAATACATATTTTATTTTATTTTATCTTATCTTATTTGATATGTGTTTACACACATAATGCATGCACGTTCTTGTTAGTTGCATCTATATGTACCCTAATAATCTGCTCAATACCCCACCTTACACAAATATTCATTTATGGGGTTATTGAGGTATTAAGGAGATTATTAGGGTTAGGGATGTTAACGAGATGAGCTCAGTTGGAACTCAAACTGCTCAAGCTTGTCTCGAAGCTCAAAATTTTTAGCATTGCAATAAGTGAATCATGAGCCTAGGCTCGAACTAAAAAAAAGTAAAATATATCTAAATCTAAAGTATATGAAGTATCACACATAGTAAGATGCTTTCAATATTAAATATTAATAAATATGGTTTTAACATGTATTATGACTACACCTCGAACATCTGATTATAGTCGTAGGAAAGAAGAAAATTATGACAAATGAGTTTTAGTTACAGATGTTAAAAAAATGCAATATTGCCATTTTCCTTTCTTTATGTGCATATAATCACTAAAATAGATGCATAAAATAGAAACTCACTTAGACAACATTACCATTTACTTCTTCATATCTTCTTTTCTTTATAAGTGTATAAATAACTCATGAAAGAACTATTCTTTAGCCTTAATATGCTTCTAAAAAATTCTAAGTACATGTTAAAAGAGAAACATTCTATAAACTTAGGCTCGTCTCCATGTCATGCTTCAATTTTTGAAAGAACATTCTAATCATTTTTTGTAAACTAAGGTTAGTTCATCTAGTTTCATGTTTCTTTTAGAAGAGTTCTTAGTATATTAGTGTAATATCATGTTGACCCTCTGTTCTATATTAGTAACTCCATTTTGTTTTTCAATTGAACTAATTTTAGTTCATCTTGAAAAACCAAATATTGCTACTAATTTGGGACATAAAGATTATATTAGTGTTTGTCTCTAATATTTTTTATTTTTTTTTAAAATATATCATACAGAAAAATTATACATCCATTACAATTTAATAAGGATATATGCCATGAAATTTTTATATAAGTTTGGGCTCATGCATGTTAGTATGAGCCAAGACATCATGGGTGCAAGGGGGATATAAACAAATTTGCCCCTTGAGTTATGTGCATTGTTAGATCAAAATCCAAAGGCGTGCGATGTTGGGACTCACACAATCGTAAGTGAGTATCAGTTCATATAAACGGGTCTCATATGTCATATATAATACTTAAAATTAATAATTATGTATATATTATAGGGAAAATTATATAAATAATGTTAAAAAAATTCATTTACCAAAATAGCAAAGAGAGAAATATATTTACCAAAATGGTGTTCGTTTTGGTCACGTAGGCGCCAGTTAAGCACAGCCACCTGTATGACTTTTTTTTGAATTTTTTTTATGATTTCATCATTTTGTGTACTCATTTTGTCCTTTTAAAATTTGTTTAAAAAAAAAACCACGCAAGTACTAGCGCTTGGCTGGCGCCTCTGTGGCTAAAACGAATACCATTTTGGTAAAATTTTTTCTTTCTCTACTATTTTGGTAAATATATTTTTTATATAAATTTCCTTATATAATATATATTATTTATTTATTTTATTTATTCTCTCCATCCTAAATTAATGGCTCTATTTTGGAAAAAAATGTTTGTTCTACATTAATAGCTCAATTTCATTAAATTTAAGTAATTGAGTACTTAAAATAGAGTATCATAAGCTTATTTTTCCTTCTCTTACAGGGGTTAGTCAATTTAGATTCTATAATGATGGATTTAAAATATAGAATTCTAGAATTTAAGCCAAATTCCTGGATTTAGTAAGCCTAATTTTAAATTATTTAGATGCCCAAATCCTGTATTGCTAGAATCCCCGGATTTGAGCTCCTTGATTTCAAAATAATTAACTCATGTAAATGTTTTATCTACAATTTTTGAATTTGACTAATCCATAGTTTGTAGTTTAGTAACCTCAAATACATTATTAGCATGTAAAATAAAATATTTACATCACAAAGACAATTTTTTAAATAAAAAGACTACAACGCAATGATGCACAAGGCTCCCAAGTCTTAACAATACTCAATCTATAAGTCTATCATTATAAACATTGCATTGTTCTACGTTTATGCAACTGTTTAATCCCTCTACACATTAGCTACTATACCTTGTTCTACTTGACACTACAACAAAATGTAGTATTAGTGACGCATTTATTAGCGATGCAAAACCAAGCATCACAATAAAATCAAGTATTAGCAGCACATAAATGTATATGTTGTTAATAGTCAAATATTAGCGATGCTTAGTTTAAAGCGTCGCTAATATTGATCATATTAGCATCACTTTATTATGAGCGTCGTTAATAGTTAACCTATTTCCAACGCTTTATAAAAACGTCGCTAAAAGATATATATTTTAAATAAAAAAAGAAATAAATTATAACTATAAGCGTCGCTAATAGCCCTGTTATGATGCTTAAAACAAAGCGTCGCTAATAGTTATTAATTTAAAATAAATAATATTAGCGACGTATAGAAATATACTTTGCTAATAGTATATGTATTAGCGATGTATATTGCTATACATCGCTAATACATATACTATTAGCAAAGTATATTTCTATACGTCGCTAATATTATTTATTTTATTTTTTTTTATTTTTAAAAATAAAAAATTATAAAAAATTGAAATTAGAGGAGAGATACTGTGTAGAGAGAGAGGAGAGAGAGAGAGAGGAATGGGAGGAGAGGGAGAGAGAGAGGAGAGAGAGGAGAGGAGAGAGAGAGAGGAGTGGGAGGAGAGAGAGAGGGAGAGGGAGAGAGAGAGAGAGAGGAGAGAAGAGGGAGGAGAGAAGAGAGAGAGAGATTAATTATTTTTTAATTTTTTAAGATTTTTTTTATAAATTATTATATTTTAAAAATAAAAAATTTAAAAATAAAATAAATATTATTAGCGACGTATAGAAATATATGTCACTAATAGTGTATGTATTTATTTTATTTATTTTTAAATTAATTTTTAAAAGTAAAAAATTATAAAAAATTAAAATTAGAGGAAAGGGAGAGAGGGAGAGGAGAGGGGGAGAGAGGAGAGAGAGAGGACAGGGAGAGGGAGAGAGAGAGAGAGGAGAGGGAGACGAGAGAGGAGAGAGAGGGAGAGGAGACGAAGAGGAGAGCAATATTTGCCTCATCTCATCTAGGGTTGGGAATTGGGTTGGGTCGGGTCAAATCGGGTCGGGTTGGCCTTGACCCTCACTGAAATCGGGTCGGGTCGGGTATGCGGGTAACCCTACTTTTTTCCACAATTTTTTTGTTAGACTTGTATTATATACTTTTTCTCTTTGCAAATGACAAACACAAATGAAATTAAATACATTACAATATTAATTTGAAATGTTTGGTTCTTTGGCTAATTTGCGAATATTTTTTTTGTAGTAACCATTAACGAAGACTTTAGAGGTATAATGTTGCATTTCCTCCATTCTAAGAGAATGATAACAAAACAGACCTTCAACGTTATTTACTCATGATCAGCCTACTTGGCTTTTGTTAACTCACATACCAATGCAAATCAGAATAAATATTATTTCTTTGATGACCAGAGAGGATCATGCGTTTCAGCATGTATTAATTTTAAAATTCCAATAATATGTGACACTTGATTACAATTTTCTTCATTCGAAAATTGTCTCTCATCGAGCTCTATTATCCACCTATCTGGTTACATGTTCTTAACCTGCTCCCTATTATGAATGTTAGGCCTTCAACAGAGAGCTAAATCTAGTGTGTGATGTGTCCTTTTGAAGGAGAGATGATGAATAATAAATACAACAAAATATGACATATTTTTATTTCATTCACCACACCTAAAAGAATAACAGAAAATAAATTAAACTATATATAAATTAACTACACTTTGAAAATACAATCCTCTGTTATCCTAAAATGGATATCTACAACAAAGCAAAATATATGTGATTACACCTATGCTCCAAACATATTATTCATGCCCAAATTTATGCTTAAGCACCTCTAGGTTAACATAGTATGCACTAAACAAATACTATAATAATAATATAAATAAGTTCAATAGACCAACACTATAATAATAAGGTTATTTATTATTTGTAGTCGGGTAAAAGTCAGGTTGGTCGGGTTGTGCAGGTCAGGTACGACCCGACCCTAAATTCAAAATGGGTCAAGAGCCTAAACCCTGACCCTTACCCTACTTGTAGTCAGGTTGGGTCGGGTGCAAGGTTAAGCGGGTCGGGTTTAGGTCCGATAAATGGGTCGGGTTGGATTTTCCCAACCCTAATCTCATCATTTTAGAAGACCACCTCTAGAGGTGGAATTATAAAATTCTTGTTTTACGTTATAACTACAGTACCCAAATTATGAGCACTTAAAATTCTATTAGTTTTTACTAACCTAGAATTATAAATTCTGAAGCCTAATCCACTAACAATGTGTTCAGAATATCATATTGAAAATCTTTATTTACTAACGACGGATTGTAAATATATCACTAGAAATTCTAAACTACTAACGCTAAATTGTAAAATTTGAAGATTTCATTCTGAAATCCACAATGACTAACCCCCTGTTAAATGTGGGTTTCACTTTTCAATAAAAATACTATGTTTTTAAATTTAGCTATTAATGTAAGACAAAAGGAGTATACATTATTTATATATAATTTTAAAATTATATTTGGGTGTGAGCTTGAGGTGAGTAGAGCCGAGTTTAAGTTTTATTCTAGCCAAGCCGAGTCAAGTATAAGTATGCTTGAACTCGACTTGAGCCTATTTAAGCTCGAATCGAGTTTGAGCCAAGTCCAATTTGAGTTGAACTTAACTTGAGCCAAGTCAAATTAGTACGAGCTGAGCCGAATTGAGCTTGTTGGACAAGTCGTCTTGTCTCATTAAAAGGGAAGCGTTTTTTATGTTCAACTTTGACAATGAGCCGAGCGTAAGGAACACATGGGGAGCATCCATTTTCAAGATAGATGACGCACACGCTAGTGCAAATATCTTAAAAATGGATGCTCCCCATGTGTTCTTTAAGCTCAGCTCATTGTTAGCGCCCGTTTGGGAGGTAATTTCCTTGGCTTAAAAGCGATTTATTTATAATGAAAAGCGCTTTCCCAGCTCAAAACTGTTTGGAAGGGTCATTTTAATTTGAAATAACTTTTCTGGCTGAAAATCACCTTTTAGGTCAATTCAAACAGAATTGACCCAAAATCTGATTTCTTCCGTAACTCTCTTCCGAAGGAGAGTTCTTGAAAAACACCATTTCTTTTTTGAAACGACGTGAAAAGACATTTTCACCGAATATTTCTTTTATATGATAGTTATGTTGGTGAATATTTTTGTCATTTTACACACAAAAATCAAAAGTAAATTAAAATCTAATTTCTCTTTAAAATTATCTAAATAAACTCTAACTAAACATATTTTATTTTTGTTTTTCTTATAAAAAATTAATTTTAATAAAAATGAGCGAAACATGAAAAACGCTTTCTATTAAAAGCTATAATATTTAGAGTATACATCGGCATGTCTTTAAAAAAAAAAGGTACGTTGACTTCTACCAGTAAAAAAATAAAAAATACGTCTCAGATACGCTAAGATACGATTCGTATACGCCCGCCACACGAAGCCCTAGCCCGACCTCGATGTTCCTCTCTTCTCCTCCCATCTTCCACGAGCCCAACTTCCGCCTCTCCTGGTTGCCGGCCCGTGGATCATCGTCGTGAGCCATCTCAGCTGGCTTGTCATCCTTCTCCAGATCTTTCCCAATCTCTTCTCTCTCGCTGGATTTTCTCCGCTTCCAGTTGTTCATCTCCGCGGCTCCTTCTATAGGTCTCCGCGTTGAACCCCTCCTGAGCCTGCCAGTCCTGCAGCCCCGTTTATTTGCTTGATTTCGGCTTGGGTAGAGTTTAGGTGTTGCTGGATTTGATGCTTCTAGGCAAAATTGAAGACATTGGAAGCAACAGTCACTAGTAAGTGCCCATTTTCCTCGTCATTTATTCTGACTTGTCATATTTTTAAGTATTCTATAGTGTGTATGGCTAAAATTACAAGTTGGGTTGGAGCCTTGGTGGAATTTCAGCACAAAAGTTGATTTTTTCCCTCTCCCTGGAAGATTTGCGCTGGTTCGTAACAGTCTTACGGACCATGATGCTGCGCAGTTGCTCTGATGACATCTATCTTTTCATCGTTTTGTTGAAATTTCATTAATTTTTTAGCCTAGAAATATCTTCAGTATGGAATTAAATGGAAGTTCACTTTAGAAGCTTTTTTTTCTTGCTCCCTCCCTCTGTCCTACATTAATAGCTCCATTTGGTTTTTTAAAATAAACTAAAATTAGTTCATTTTGAAAAACTAAATGGAGCTATTAATTTGGGACGGAAGGAGTATTATTTATTTTTTCACTTAAAACTAACTTTAAACACACCTATATTGTTCTTATATATATGTATATGTATATAATAAGTTTATAATATACGTATCCTCCTTATGGTATACTGATTTTTTGGAAGTCCCTGCGCACCTTTATTGTATTGGATGATTGTATCCATATCCATGCTTCCTAGGCTCTTTCCCATGCTTATAATTGCTGAATTCGAACAAATAGGTCAGTTAATTTTTGGGTTTAATTTTATTCTGAGCGTTCATGTTGGGAATATTTTTAACAGATCTTGATTGATGTATCACTTGGATTCGAAAAGGACGATTGCTTCTAATTGTTTGAGGGGTTGTGCATTTTCAAGGGTTGTATTTAAAGTAGTCTTTTTAGTGAAGAATATAAACTGATGGGTGCAAGTTTATGATGCCTTTTAGGCAAGACCTTTATACATTCTCCATATAAAACATGAGTACTGAAGTGCGTGAGGTTTTTGGAATTTCATGAATGCTCATCTCTGAATTTACTCTTAATATCATGGCGACTCTTTTATTTTCCTTTGCATTAATTTTGATGTAGATTTTAATTTGAGATTGAGAGACAAGTACATGGCGGAGAAAAGTGTTAAATCTTTGAAGGCACTGAAAGTATCTAATGACGGACCTGAAGGTGGTAAAATTTCTCTTTTTTGGAGCATTGTGGTTTCCTTGTTTTTCCCATTTTGTATGCCCTTTCTCTTTGTTTGATCTTTGCTGATTCAGAGCTGAAAATTTTATTTTAGGTCAAGCCAAAAAGAAAGAAGTGAAGAAGGGGACTGGTCTTGGTCTAACTAACAAGAAAGATGGGAATTTTGGGGAGTGGTATTCAGAGGTATTTATTTGTCATGTTGTAGTTTTTAACTCGGGAGATGCTTATGCATTTAATTTTATGTGTAACTCTTTCAGGTTGTTGTTAAGGGCGAAATGATTGAGTACTATGATATTTCTGGTTGTTACATTCTTAGGCCTTGGAGCATTGCCATATGGGAGATTCTGCATGTGAGTAAAATCAGAGAGCTTGTTGGTGGTGCCTTTTGAGTTACGTAGTTAATTGCTTATATATTTGTTAGGTTGGTTTGAATATCTTTCTAAAATCTTCTATCTGGATGTAGTTATTGCTTATTTATTTTAGCCATTTTTGTTGTTCTGGATTCAGTTTCTATCTTTAAGAAATAATACTTTGCTGTTTGCAAGGGGTAACACTTTTTTATGAACCGGAGTCAATTTTACCAGAGCAATTAGAAATTCCCTTTTATAGTATTTCCTAGTTTAGGTAGAATTCAGTTAATGCTATGTTTTATTAAAGATAGGTTGCTTATTATCTATTGCTTTACTATTTTAGAATTATTTAATCATGGTAGATTCATATTAGTAGTTTAATTCCAAGTTTATATTTACTTCTGACTAGGGAAAGGCTTGAATCCTATAAATTGATTGTGACACTACTACTGAGGGGTTATGCAATGAAAAGTTCAGAATTATGTTAGTTAATTGGTCTTTTTCTTCCTCACCTTTATCCTACTTACAAAGCCTCCTTTGTAGCTAAGAGCTACAATACTGGTATCAAAGACTGCTCTTCCTGGCCTTCTATCTATGGCATCAGGAACTTGCACACAACAATAGAAACGTGCGGAGTCCACCTCCGATAGCTGATTCCTCGTCACAGAAACCATGGAAACCAGATCTCAATGCCACGCACGAGAAATTCACTGAATGGTTTGCAACATTGGCTGCTGATCTCCAGGCGGCAAAGACAGACCTTCATGCTCTGAGTCTGAAACTTAAATGAGCAGTCGGAACACCTCCATTGCCTGGAGCAACTGTTCCTTCAATCCCAAGAAGCAGCTCGCCAATGGTATTTGGCACATTCACCATGACGTCTTCCAGTGCTCCACTTTCGGCGCCCTCCTCATCCATCACAAGCATGGCCGCTTCTCTTCGCCGGTCATGTCTCCCTCTGTCACCCCACCTGGCGCCGACGTCGCTGTCCACTTTTAGTGCTTACGTCTCCACTGTGTGACCAGCAAGTTGCTCCCTTTTCGGCCTCCCCTTGCATACAACCGTCTCGCCACCTTCTTCGGTTCCCCATCTGGCGTCTTTTGCTTTGCTAGGACCTTTTTCCACCTTCCTGATTGCATCTGTCCATCCACCGCCTGTCGATGTCTCTATGGCGCTTTTGCAATTGGCCGGCGAGACCCCCCTTCTCTTGCATTGCCGATTTTTCATCTGCCGTCTGGCCAGCCCCTTGCCGCTCTGGGTAAAACACACAATTTCTTTTTTATGATATGTGGTAGCTGGACCAAATTTTTGTACAAAGTAATTATTGAAGGCATTCTAGTAGCGCGCTAAAATGAGGCATAAGTGATGGCGCTTATTAGGGTGCCTTGGATCTGTTTATTCTTGGGGGTGGGGGGGGGTCATAAAACGATCTTAGCGGACCATCCCATACTTCAAGACACCAAATGGGATTACGACTTGGGCACTTTGTTTCTGAAGTATGTATGAAAAGTCAAAATCCTTCAAAGAGAAGTTACCTCCAAATGCCCTATATATTTTTTGGCAGCATGAGATGCCATTTTGGGTGACCAGATTGCGATACATATTGTAGATAAGTACATTGCAACTTAGATGTTGTAGTATTAACCAAATATTTACAAATCTGGGGTTTACTGCTGTTACATTTCCATGATGTGGCAAACGGTGCTAAGCAGGAGAGATTAATTATGTATTTTTTGTTTGTATCTTACAATAAGATATGTTTTGGGCACCTAACATAATAAGAATTTTAGATTATGTATCTAGAATTATCAAATTAGGTTAAATTTTAGTCTGATTAGTTACTTTATGAGTTTGGAAATAAAGCATCTTTGTGGAGTTTTGGTGCGTTTATCCTTTCCTTTGATTGCTTTGATTGAACTTTCCATATGCTGATTTATTAATGTTATACATTGGCAGGACTTCTTTGATCCAGAGATAAAGAAGATGAAAATAAAAAATTGTTATTTCCCTGTATTTGTATCCCCAGGTGTTCTACAGAAAGAGAAGGATCACATAGAGGGCTTTGCTCCTGAGGTGAGGCTTAATGGTCTTAAACTTTTAAAGATATAGGGAACATTAACCTGCCATTTGATTTATTACAATTCACAATCTAACTATCCTCCCAGTATATTACACTTGGTTGTCTCATTGTCAGTAACCAGCATGTATATTTTAATAAAAAGGAGTAGTAATACTTGAGTTGGTTATGTCTGCTTAAGAATGCTTAAAAGCCGGATGCTTCCATCATTTTGATGTTTGCATTTAAATGGGATTGGAGCAATTAAAGGTATTGGAGTCTCCTTTGACATGGAAAATTCTTCTATTTAATTGATTAAAACATCTTATTGCTCCATTCTACTAGTCACCAGCCAGTCATTCAATGTACTTTTATATGTAAAAAAGAGGTAGAAAGATCATTTGTGGATCTGGTTTTTTTACAATTTTTTTCTTAAAAAGTGACTATGCTATCTCTTACAAAAAAGGTAGCACAAAACAGGCCAGAGTGGAGGTGTAAGATCCATGTTGTTGACCTCAAATTGTTGTGATTAGGGTCATCATGCTATCCTTCAATCTGTTTCCTTACTTGGGAGGAGTGAAGGGAAGGATAGTTATACCAGCCTTCTTCCCCTCTTTTCTTATGCTTCAGTTAATCTCATGTTTGAAATTTTAGGTGAGCCTTAAGGCATAATAACCTTACGAAAAGGTGAGGCATAAGCCTTGAGTTATGAGGTGTTAGTATAATGAACACCAAATCCTAACATTTACAAAAACATGCTAAAATGTTGAAAGAAATAGTTAAATAGAATGATCAAAGGTTAAAATGGTAGTAAGAATATGCAATTTAAATATATGGATTGAGAAGAACTGAGGAAAAATGGAAAAGAATAGAAAAAATATAAACATTTACGCCTCAAACCTTGAGGCACACATTAAGCACTTGAGGCCATTGGCTTGGCTGCTGTGAGACGTTTCCGTAATGCCTCACTTTAAGACATACTGCGGAAATGTTTTTAGAACAAAGATCTGATCTGTAGGAAGGCAGATTAAGAAAATGACTGGTCCGACACAAAAACAACCAATATTTTAAGAATTTGTGACTGATATCTGCAATTGTTGACATGTGTCTGCTGCGAATGCAAATTAATATCTTACGAATTTGTAGCTGAATATCTGCAACTGTCAATGCGTGTCTGCCATGAACGCATCTTTCCTGAGTGTTGTCCATCTGCTTTGGACACGTGGGCAAACATGCAGACATGAACAGTTAGTGGACTACACTAACACCATGTTTCATCATGAAGCAAGGTATCTTAAATTGACCAACTGTACTTTGACAGACTGCCTCCCAAACTTCTACATGTCGGTGGACCTGTCAAAAGTCACTTTTGACAGGCTCTTCTTCCTCTTGGATCTTGACACACATTAGGTTAGTATTGTACAATATTTACCTGCACAAAAAATCCAATCCTTCATAATGTAATATGAAGTTAAAAATTTTGAACTGATGGGAGATTAAAAAAGGAAAAAATCAAAAAATAAAGACAAAGGAGCAAACTTGGCTAGAAATGGGCTTAAGAGGCAGACATCGACTTTGGGTGACTTGTTGTTCTTGTAATTGATCTTCTTCCTGAGCTACTGATTGATGAGCTCCACATGGGTGTTCAGACCTTGAACTCCAGTGTGAGGTTCTTCAATGTCAGCAATGCTAACATTTGGATCAAAACAGCCAAAGTCTAGCCATCCTACAAATAATTGTACAAAATCGCCAGCACAAATGACCTAATCAGCATATTTTCTTCTCAATATATAAATTTTTTTTACCTAAATAAACCAAGTTGCCCGTAGTTCCTCATGAAAGTGTAATGGATTAAAAAATTAGGTAAAAAATTGAGGTTCATCTGATAATGGTTGGGTGAGTTTGACAAGGGTCTTGTCTGAGATAGCAGCATAGATGAGTGGAGGTAGAGGATGGTCTTGTAGGGTACTTTCATGGACAAATGAGACGTGAACGAGGTCATTGGGTTTGCTGGTGTTTTGTTAGGCGGTTGCCCACCAGAGATTCCATTGATTGCAGTGTGTACCTGACTTAGACTGGGGCTAGGGCGCTTTAGTGAAGTGAAATCTGAAACTTGAGAATTGAAATAAAGTAAGAAACAAAAAAAGGGTAAAACTGGTAGATGCAGTAGCACTGGAGGACACATTAGTAGACATGGACTATCCTTGTCCACCCCTGTGTTCGCTAAGGTGGCAGACTGAAAATACCTTCTGCATCCATGTTTGCATTCACTGTTGACCCAAAAATTGCTTATTTTCCACCTTCATGGACATGGATGCCTTTGAAGACAAGTGATGTCCCTTACACCTGATGTTCGCAATCTTGCATCTCGGTCTCGTGTTGGTTGGCCAAAGAGACGAGACTTTGGAGAAATCATGTTAAATGATGTCTTGTAAACTGATTGCGCTATCCCGGTCATCGTAAGAAAGGTTTTTCACAAATAATTTTGACAACCCAAGTATATATTTACATATACAAACAATAATACTTCTCTTAAACAAATATAATATCATGTGAATAGAGATAATGTCATAAATTAAGTGGACAAAGTCTGAGAACATATACAGTATAGAAGTGGAAAAAATACATCAATAGTAGCTAGAGTGATGTGGGGCAGCTGTATCTTCCTGAACATGATATGAATTTTCTTTTTTACTGTTTTTATTTATATAAGTCTGAGCAAGATAAGTGTTATCTTTCCAAGATTAGCGAGAACTCATTGAGATCTCTCCAAGACATTGTAAACCGGCCAGAAAGTTGTTGTAACCCCTGATGAGTACAAGGTAAATACTGTATGGGAGGTTGCCTGAAAGGGGGTATTACTGTTTATGTCTACTGTAGCAATGAGGTAATAAGCCCTTTTATAGTTTGTACTTACCCAACTACAACACTTAATTAAACTAGGAAACTAACAAGAAATAGTGCACAAACTAAGCAAGGAAAGCTAATTGAATTAAGCTTTTACTAAACTAGAATCGTAAGTCTTCTTAATACAGAATTATCTTAAACTAGGAAACTGTAAGATTAGAAATCATAAAGCCTATTCTAATTAGAATTAAACAAAACTAGGAAAGTCCTAAGTTAGTAGATTTCTTCAAAATTCAATGGAGGCAATGCTGATGGAAGGGTTATAACAAAAGCCTGATTACATTGTCTCTTGCTTTAGTGGTCTCACTGACACTGAAATCTCCGCGAGATCTTGCGAGACCTTGGGGAGATCTCGTGAGACTATGTTCCATGCTTACA
Organism: Saururus chinensis; assembly: GCA_035235625.1. Classification (NCBI taxonomy): domain Eukaryota; kingdom Viridiplantae; phylum Streptophyta; class Magnoliopsida; order Piperales; family Saururaceae; genus Saururus; species Saururus chinensis. The sequence goes on along the minus strand of CP141147.1, from coordinate 21,569,710 downwards.
CCTTTAGTTATGGGTGGCCTCACTGTGTGATGGAGGCTTTTACATAGCTTGAACTTTGTAGCACAAAATCTGAATACTCTCAGTTTTTTTTTATAAAAAACGATTTTTGCATTGCTGAAATACCTTAGTTTTGGCTCAGCCTAAATCAGCTTGTGGATGTACCTGCCAGACTACGAAAATAATCGAATCTTTGAGACTTTAGGAATTTTACAATGTGCTTTCATAGAATTTGGCCTTGGTGAGTCCCAAATTACTTTTGTGGTTTGACACTCGGCTTTGCCAGTTATTGTGAACAAAGCAGGAATTATAAGTAAATGGATTTTGAAGGATAATCATACAGGTGCTCTTAGATGATCAACTTAATAAATGCTTTGGCAATTTGCTTGGGCAGTTGATTGGAAAGTAAGGCATAGAGATAGATGACCACTTTTTAAAATAATTGCCACAATTTTTTCCCACTGACAAGCCCTTTGTTTGCTTCTTTTGAATTAGTCATGTCTTTTATAGCTTCAATTGAAGTTCAGCTTTTCTGGACCAAAGTTCTCATTTTCAGATTGGCGGAAGCGCATAGACTTGCAATTGGCATGAGTGAAAAGAAGATTCAATTTGATGATGAAAACATGAATTTTGGCTAGATTAAAGCTCAAAGAATAAAACAAACGATTTGTAGACATTAAATAAATGACTATGAAATTATGTAAAAAACTTATTTTGAGAAGCCTGCTTAGGCAGTAAACAAGTTGGTCAGGTAAATGTAAGTCATCTTGGCTTGAAAGTGATCAGGCCGATGATTTTGACAATCATGCACTGTACACACTAGAGCTGAACAATTAATCAGAATGCTTATAATTTCTTATTTGATTAAATTTATTTGAAGAAAATAATTTTTTACAGAAAAAATTGTTATAATTTTTGCACCAAAGCAGCTTATGGCAAAATTTTTTGAGTAGACTATGATTAATTTTGATTACTAGCACAAATGTGTCTGTCAAATATTGTGCATAATTTCGGAACATTCATTGTCTTATCTTCTTTTCTGTTCATCACTTATCTTGAGAGATGTCAAATTAATTGGTAACTGCTAAGAAGCTTATATGTTATTTTGTCCCTCCATATCATGTCATTTTAGTCACCGTTTTCTCCTCATTGGAGTATTTTTTTCTCTGTTGTCTATTTTTTAACTGTTAGTCGCATGTGCATTATAGGTTGCATGGGTGACAAAATCTGGGGAAACAGATCTTGACGTCCATATTGCAATCCGCCCAACCAGTGAGACTGTGATGTATCCATATTATTCAAAATGGATTAGAGGGCATAGAGACTTGCCTTTGAAGCTTAACCAGTGGTGCAATGTTGTACGTTGGGAATTTAGTCACCCTACTCCTTTTATCAGGTAGTATGTGCCTCATTTAGGATTGCTACCTCAAGACATAATTTGTTAAATTAGTTAATCAACTTGTTAAAAATAAGAGAGTGCTGAGATGCTTGTAGAATCACAAGAAGAGCAAATGTTTTCTTACATATATAGGGTAATAATTGAATGAAGATGATTTACAAACCTTGCTAATTGACCTAAATGCTATGGCAGCGTGTGGCTTGATGGAAATTCAATATGGCTTCTAGATACTTGAATAGGTGGCTGATAAGTGACACAATATATTCTGTGGTAGACAACTTTTAGATAAGGAACCACCTTGTTAACTTGTGAAAGCACTGTAAAATTGTAAGCTGTTTTTTTTATGCTTTTTAATTGTATCCATGAAATTGTTTTTTCTTTTGTAGTTCATCTTCAATATGGCCATGACAACTTATCACATTTCTGGACCAATTTATTAATTTTTTTTATGCATGTACTTTTTATTTTATTTTTCCAACCTAACCAAAAGAAGATTCTTCTTATGTGCCTTTGAGGAAAACAATCTTTTTACAATTGCATAAGTTGGCTGTCTTATTCAGTTTTTGCTTATTGCTTGAATTTGTATATTTGATTTTGAAAAATTCATGTGGTTGGTACTTAATTTGGGATTTGAAAGTTGAATAACAAACGCATAATATCAGGAGCCGTGAATTTCTGTGGCAAGAAGGGCATACAGCTTTTGCAACGAAGGAAGAGGCTGATGAAGAGGTATGTCATATTTGTCTAGGGAAATGATTTTCTTACACCACTTTCTGTTCAACAAAACCTTACACCAGGTTTTTTTAGGACCCACTTTACTCTGTCCAATCAAACCCTGGTGTATGATTTTGTTGGACAGAAAGTGGTGCAAGGTTATCAGCATCCATTTGTATAAATGGAACAAAATCATTAATATGTATCTCTTCTTAATTTAAGTTTTAGTTCTTACCTCCTCTGAAAATAATGATGCCTTTGTTTTTTACTCCTTGGAATTCCTGAGTTGCAAAATCAGATAAATTTTTAAGGTGCAAGATATGAATTTTGCTTCTCACGTTTTACTGGTAACATATTTTAGAATATAAATCTCTCTCTCTCTATATATATATAATCACCCATCTGCTCATGCTCATACTCTTCTTTGAAAATATTTTTATTGTCATATGGTCATGAAATTCTTTACTGATTTACATTTGTGTTTGAAGTTTTACTGTTTCTTTTTGTTAAGAAAATTGTATGTACTCTTACAGTTTCATTTCTATGTGAAGTATTCCATTTTAGTTTTAGCTATTAATTTGAAATAAAGGATTGACACAATTTTATCTTGAAAAAAATCAACAGTAAATGAATGAATACTTATTTGAGAATTCATTGTACAAGCATACCCTTCAATAAAGCATGTGGAGATTTATTTATTGCTATATTTGTTTAGGAGAATTTGCTGGAATCATATTCCCTGTTGGAGATTTGATTTTGTTTTTCAAAAAAATGGTGGATCTTTTGTTGGAGACATTCATGTGCCACATTTTTGTTTGCCTTTATGGTACACAAGATATGTGTGTACCCTGCTCATAACATGGTCTAGATCTTGATACAGCATGACTAATAAGATTAATGTATGTCTGTGATCCAGTGTTAGTTCAGGCAGACTACAAGGGTGGGTCATAATTCTAATTTTCCAATTAGCTCTGACAACAAAACTAGGTTATAGCCCCTTCATATTTATATATAAGTTGATGGGCCTATTAACAAGTAAAGTTGAAGCCAACTAATATAATTAAAGATAAAATAACTCATTAATTACTCAATGAGCTAATTTCAGCGAGTCTCTCTGCCTTGTCCTCGAGGTGGTCTTCACTCCTGCACTGGAGATGGAATATGTGTAATCTCAACTTTATTGAATGGGCGTAGCACCACAGCTCCTCTAGAAACTTCTTGTCAGTGTGCCATGTTTCATGGCATAAAAATGGAGAGAGTAGCTTGAGGGTGTTGCAGTTTAAGGTGGCTTTGAAGAACGACAATAACTCAAACAAGCTGTCCATCACATTTCATGCTAATGATGTAGGTCCTGATTGAAGAAACACTGCATTAGAACCATCCTTTTTTTAAGAAATTACAGCCAGTCAGGATGGTCAAGTGATCCAAACAGAAACATTGGTGGGTCCGGGTCCAAGAGAAGGTACTTGAATGCTAGGACCTGCTTGTGACAACCTGGAGGGTCATCTTCTTCCTCTTTGTGTTTGTCCTAACTGGACAGGAAACAGCACCGTCATTACTGGTCCGTTTGAAGCTGCAGCCGTTGCCCCGATTACTTTTTTGTTGCCTGAATACCTGCAGGGAAAGGTGGGCGGAATTGGATGAAGGCTGGAGAGGATGCAGTTGCCATTGAAGTTGGTGACTTGGTCATCCTCGTACAGACTGTGGCTGTCCATACTGGAATGGGAAATTTTGCCTGGATCGTGGCCAAAGGATGGCGAATTAAGGAGCTGCCTCAAGTTGTATCTGGTTGCTCCATGGCACCTGCTTTGTAAGAGCATCCACTGTTCATGGCAGCAACAAACAGAAAAGGAAATACCTCCATGGAGTCCAGCATCGAGAAACTTATAAAAATTGACTTTACCCTACCCATTGGCTCTGCGGCTGCTGCCCAGGATAGATAGGGAATTTCTTCCTTCTACAAGTTGTGGAAAGGAGTGCTGACGATTTCAAACAGCCATGGCAGAGATGGATCTTACGTCTACAAAGCGGCTGGTGGAATCTGACAGGGAACTTGCTAGATGGCTTGGGTTCTATCATGCATACAGGCGCCAACTGATCCAAGGTAGTGCTGTAACTGCTGTAAATTGTGTGTGATCTCTCCGGCACCATCGTGCATGGTTGTCATGTCGCATAAGGTGGCAAAATGTTAGTGCTTTTCCTTATATAGTAAAGGGTGGGCTAGACCTAATAAAATAATGGGGTACAAATAAAATTTTTAACTAAAAATAGATAATTTAGCTATTTAAACCCAAATTAAGATCTTAAAAATTCTGAAATAATTTTCCAAGGTCTTAGTTTAATGTTAGGGACATTTTGGGTTAAAAATTCTAATTTTGATGTGGGGCCCACAGTGGGTCCCTCCTTAATTTTCTGAACAAATAATAAATCTTCTAAAAATTCCAAATGACTTAAATTAACATAAAAACTTGAAATGTGAAAAAGATTTTGGTTAAAACCTTTGTTATTGCTTAACTTCTCTGCCATGTTTCTTTGATGGGAGCAAATGCTCATCAAATGATGCTACCATCTGTGCTTTAAACTCTAGCAACATCAATAACATATCAGCCTTAAACTTGGGAACGAAGTTTATCTTTCCTGTGGAATTGAACGCTTTGATACCAATGTCGTAGACCGGTATAGTGTACATGGGGTTCACGTAGATGAAAGAAGGGGGAGAGACAAACTAGGGCTAGAGAAAGCTAACTAAATAGCTCTAATTTTCCGTTGATCTCTGATAATGAAACTAGGGCATAGCCCCTACATATTTATAGATAAGTCAATGGCCTTACTAACAAGTAACCCTAAAGCCCACTAATATTATTAAAGATAAAATAACTTACTAATTTCTCAATTACCTAGTTGCCCGAAACATGTAAATATGCAAATCCTAATTAGTTTAAAGGGCACCAGGGTCGAATCTTTGTGCCTTATGATAAATGGTGTGTGTTTCCTATCAAGAAAGTCAAAGATCAATGTATATCCATATTAATGGTATTGGATTTGAAATCAGGAGGTGCATAATCTTTGGGAACACCCAATCATGGTTTCGGTTGATGAAATATGGGTCAGATATGTATATTTATGGCCGTTGCTATTTCCATCAACCCAGATGCATCAAACCTATAGTAACAAGTTTGGCATTTTGGTTTGTTTCAGTGGGGGGTCATTTTGGGTTTAGTTTGTTTCGTTTTGGGAAAATTTCAGGAAAGTTTCAGACTATAAAAATAGGAAGAAGAAAGAGGAGTAAAGAAGAAGTGAAGGAGGGGAGACTCAAAAAAATAGTTTGCTTGAAATGTAAAAGCCTAAAATAATTTGCCCAAATTGTAAAAAACTTAAAAATATTTTGCCTGAAGTGTAAAAAAGTAAAAATTAACCTTCCTAAAATGTAAAAAACTAAAAAGATAACCTGCTTAAAACATAATTTCTGCGAAATTTCAGTGGAAATTACTAAAATTTGCAAAATTAGCAAAAATTTAAAATACATTTTGGTCCAAGCCCACTTCGTCAAAAATATTGAAAATTTGCAAAATATATCACTATGATCAAATCTTGTTTCATAGTGGCCAGTCTTGTTGGGTGATATGGACTAAGATGAGGTACTGAGTGAAACACTTTGTTTTGTAGGTCTTGTGTGCATCCTCAAACACCCATTTACAAGAATAAAGTGGATCAACCTAATTTTAAAAAATGCAAATCTTATGAAAAGGTAGAAGTGTCACAAACTGCTCCTTTTTACCCCCTTTTTTCTTTTGACAAGATAAAAAACAAGTCCTGGTAATAGGACACTGTTTGGTTTCTTTGATATGTGCAAGTAATTGCTGAGGATGGTCTTAAAGGTTGACTTATTTTGTGCCGTGGGATGCTATAATATGCATGACAATGTTTTTGTATTGACATCTTGAAGGTCCTTCAAATTTTGGAACTATACAGGCGGATATATGAAGAATATCTTGCTGTTCCTGTTGTAAAAGGAAGGAAAAGCGAGCTTGAAAAATTTGCTGGTGGGCTCTATACCACCAGTGTTGAGGTAATCAATTACCATTGGCTATTTTCTGTCTAAATTTTAATGCAATTGACTTGGTTTTTAACATTGTGATGGTTTGGTTAGGCTTTTATTCCAAATACTGGTCGAGGCATACAAGGTGCCACCTCTCATTGTCTTGGTCAGAATTTTGCTAAGATGTTTGAGATTAATTTTGAAAATGAGAAAGGGGAGAAAGGTATGGTGTGGCAGAATTCATGGGCATATAGCACCCGAACAGTAAGTTTTCTGCTATCTATGGATTTATTCATTTTTGAACAATGTATGTTGTGTACTCAGTTGCTGATATATGGAAGGTTTTCCTTTGTTGCAGATTGGGGTGATGGTGATGGTTCATGGAGATGACAAAGGCCTGGTGATGCCACCCAAAGTATCTTCTGTCCAAGTTATTGTGATTCCAGTTCCTTTCAAGGATGCTAACACACAAGGGATATTTGATGCTTGTTCCTCAACTGTGAAAACACTTGGTGATGCTGGATTTCGTGTTGAAGCAGACCTAAGAGAAAATTACTTACCTGGGTGGAAGTATTCTGACTGGGAGATGAAAGGGGTCCCTTTAAGAATTGAAATTGGACCGAAGGACTTGGCAAATAATCAGGTTCATAATTTTAAATGAAATAATGATAGGTTTCTGATTTGCTTTTTGGTAACTAGTCCAAGTGTCACAATATTTTTCTATGCGGTAAGAAATAAATGTTGACATCATGCACAAGGAAAACAACAATCCTGGTAATTACAAAAAAAAATATAATAATTATGATCTATTAGAAGAAAAAAACTTTAATATAAGTGTTATCTTCATTTACAATTAGGATCCACTCTCCAACAATGCAAGAATAGAACCTCTTGGCATTATTTTTAATCTCCGATGTTATTTACAAAATCAATATGTAGCCTCTCTTGTAATTAATTAGGACTGTTGAGTTACTTACATTTCTTTTATAAGTTGTCTAGGAACCAATATGTGGTCTCTCTCATAAAAGGCTCTTTGAATTTAACAAAATTAATTATGTTTAAATATAAAACTTAGGAGACATCCAACGGTAGTAAGTTAGGATTTTAATTAAATTTCTATATAAAACTTAGACATGCAACCATAGTAATTTAGGAATCTAATTTAGGACTTATAATTAGGTTTAATGTAAAACTTGTACATATTATGACTATTCACTAAGTTTCTATATAAAAAGTAGTGACGTGTACTTTAGAACTTTTAGGAATCTTTAATGAGGCAAACAAAGTTATTTAGGACTTTCATTAGGTTTGCAACTTTGCATATAAAACTTGGAGTTGCATGGTTATAGTAATTTAAGAATTTTTGGAAATTTCAAATACAATGTGAACTCCTAAATACATGGGCAATTTAGGATATTTTGAAAAAATATCTGCCCCCCCATCTTCACTTTAATAGTAGTATAGATATAAATTATATTTGGACTGTTGAGAAGAATATTTGGATTTCCTTTTGCAGGTTCGTGTTGTTCGTCGAGACAATGGAAACAAACTGGATATCCCTATGAGCAATTTGGTTGAGCGGGTGAAAGACATATTAGCTGATATTCAGCAAAGTCTATTCGATGCTGCTAAGCAAAAGAGGGATGCTTGCATCAAGATTATCAAGACGTGGGATGAATTTATAGTGGCACTTAATGAAAAGAAAATGATCCTTGCTCCTTGGTGTGATGAGGAGGTGAGTTGTTTGAAGTACCTTCTGGGTTGTTTCTGTTACAGTTATTAGATAGTAATTGGTAACTTCAAGGGGAACAATTTGTTGGTAACTGGTACAGATCCATTGTCTGTATGCCTGATACATATTGTCACTTGTCTATCATGTGTGCATAGAAGGGGCTTGTATTTGATATTTAAGTGGTAATTGTTCCTTGTATTAGTGTGTCATTATTTTGTTGTACTGTTATTTGAGGGGACAATTTGTTAATGAGACCTTGTTGTTTCAAAGTTTTATTTAGATCATGTTTGACTTAAATTTACAGAGGAAAATCTGTTTTAATAATTTGTCCAGTTCTCTGTACAGAAAATGGAAACACATGATTGGAAGCTTTACCTAGGTTATGCTCTTTAAAGTCAAGTTTACAGAACAAAAGATTCTGTCTGTAAAAGGTGGTCTTGTATCATAATTATAATCAAGTAGCTCCTTTTCCCAGTAATTTGGGGTTGACGACATGGATCTTACAACTTGTTTTGTGCTAACTTTTTCGTAAGAGATAGCACTTGTCATATCCTTTCTTATTAACTCCATACAGGTTCTCTTAGGTGGTCTTATGCTTGTTAATAAAAATTGGAACTCTTGGTTGATTGTTTCTTGTCTTAACTGGGAGGACCTAAGTAATGATACTTCTGTCCTTATGAGTTTGAACAATTGAACGTCATCAAAAAATGATGGCAATTCATTTTTATGAGTTCATATAATGGCCTGGAAAATTTTCCGAAGTATTGGGAAGTCTTGTAGTTTATATGTTATCCTCTTTTGTGTGGCTGGATCTATTTTGAATATCATCACTATCTTCTTCCTCTAATTTCTCTATTTCAAACTTTGTTTATTTATTTATTTTTGTTAAGTCTGAAGATTAAATCTTGTATGCGTGCATTCTTTGTTTGCCATGGTTGGTCCAGTGTTTTTCTCATTGAGGTGGAGTTTGACTGGCAGAAATGTACTAACCTGTGGATAGGTTGACATATCTTAATCTGATTATATGAAAATATAAGTTGCTGAGTCTGTCGAAGCTCTGAGTGACATAAAGTAGTGATAATCCATTTGATTTTACTGTATGGACTGTTTTGTAACTCCAGACTGTGCAGCTGATCCACCAGTGCCCCAGTGTTTTCAAACGGGGACAGTGGTTAACTCTGTTAGAATTGTTTCGGGAATATGCTATTTTGTTCTGTATAATTTGTAAAGTATGTTGATATAACTATATTTAAGCTATATGACATGCTAAATTAAAGTAAATACTATGGAAATTCAATAAACATATAATATGATATGCTTTGGTTTAAAGAAAATTAGAGTATAAAAAATTATTGAACTGGCTGGTTTGTGATCAAAACCCGCTGGATCGAACTAAATTGCTTGGTTTATTCTGGTATTTGATTTTGTGACAAGTCCTGTTTGTAGCCATTGTCATGCTGGAAAAAGTGTTTACTTCACGGTTAAAACGGTTGATGTAGCTGGTCTAGTCAATTTTAAGCTGTAGACTTCTTTTGTATGGTAAGCTTTATGTATTATACTTGGGCATGGAATTTGGCTACCAACCTGCTTTACTTCACATTGTTGTGCCCTACCTATTGTGTTAAGTCATCTCCATTCTTGTCATCTGGTATCTGTTCCAATGATTAGTAGGACATTATTTTTAACGTCACATATTTCTAAAATGTCTTTGCTAGGAAATTGAGAAAGATGTGAAGGCACGGACAAAAGGTGAAATGGGAGCTGCGAAGACTCTTTGTACCCCATTCGACCAGCCAGAGCTTCCAGAAGGTAATGAAACTGTGTAGTAAATAAGTCGTAATCCACGGGCAGTCACTTCTCGTTCTTTCTGGATGTAACTTTTCTATAGAATCTTTTTCTGGGGTCTTTTCCAATCTCTGATCACATGATTGATCTGTACAAACATTTGATTACTTAAGAGGAAAATGGTTTATGGGCTTGTTTTGGCTATTGTCCTGAAGAACTTTGCTTCTGGTGTATTGATTTCAGGAACTCTCTGCTTCGCTTCAGGCAAGGCTGCAAAAAAATGGACTTTTTGGGGTAGAAGCTACTGAGCATTTGGCCTTGCCATTCATTCAGTTGGTTGCTATCTTATCTTTCAATGGAGACCGTCTAATTTTTGCTACATTTTGACTTGCTCCCCTGCCAATCTAACTCCACAATGGAGATCCTACTAGAGGTTGCTCTTGGTCATTTCGTGGGTGACTGGTAGTTTATACAGTGATGCAGGCAAATTAGTTGTCATGTGTCACTACGAAGTATAAATTTGATTAAACCCCATTTTATTGAGATATAGCTCATACTTTTCATAACTTATGAAGTGCAGTGAATTTTGCTGGATTGCATTGTTTATTTAGACTGAGATCATGTCTTAAATGTTGAATTCGTAATTTATATACGGGAGATTATTTAGAGTGCCTGCCTACTGAGTTTTTAAGTGTCATATTTTCTGCATGAACCAGTGAAACGAAAATTCATTACTCATTTTTAAGCCCCATTTTATCCTTAGCTTGTAATTCTAGTATTCTACCTGTGAGATCTCTTATTAACATTGAAAAATAAATATCATTCAAAGAACTTACCGGACAAACTCTCCTAAATGGGTTCATATGTTCTTTCTTCTGTTTAAATATGCAAAGTGATCTCTCTCTCTCTCTCTTCAGTATTCAACTTTTATAGTCTAGTTAGGCGATTCTTGACCTTTAATTCATTTTGTTGAGGCTCTTTGTATTCCATCTAGTTTCAATACCTCATTAGTCAACGAATTGCAAGATGTGACTTCTATGTATTGAAAAATAAAATAACAAAAATAAGATGTGGCCTTTATGTAATGTCCTTGATTTTATTACGATTTTTTGTTACTTTTTTAATTATTTTTGGCAAAAAAATATGATGCGGGCTTGGACGCGTGTTCTGTCGCTAAAAATCGATGAAGAATGAATTGCAAAAGATAAGGGAGAGAAAAGGAAAAAAAAAGAAGAGAGAAAACGGGCTCGGCTGAGCCCGATTTAGACGTTTTTGGAAGAGAAGCGACCCCCCACCCCCTCTCTCATTTGTCTGAGTCGGAGGAGTGCCGTCGACTGACCTTGGCCTGATGACGACCAGGCCGCCTCCCCGACACCACCCTAGCCCGATCTGCCCTTCCTCCCCGGTTTGTCCCTCCCCTGTATATATCTCTGTTTGGTGTTGTGCTGTTGTCGCCATGGGCCGGTAAGGTTTGGTCTGCCGGCTGTGGCTCTACCCTGGGCCGGCGATGGCGGGAGGCCACTCCTCCCAGCCTAGAGTGTCTCTTCTCTGCCGCCCTAGTCCTTTTTCCCCCTTTTGCACTATTTTTTCGCCGGTGCTCTGTTTTGTTGAAACAGAGGCCGGCGGCGGCGAGCCACAACCGACCTAACCTCCTTCCAGCCTCGCCTTAGTCCGGTGAAGGCTATGGACCACCCCACCCAGCCCGATTCCATCTCCTCCATCGTCCTCTACTCTTCCCAGTGCGTTTTCCCCCTACTGCACGCTTTGATTTTTCCAGTGAGTTGTCACCACCATCATTCGATGGTGAGGGTGACTTGGCCATCGTGGGCTCTGCCCCGGCATGGTCCGGGGACGGCCCCACCCAGACCGGTTCAGCCTCCATACTCTTAGTCTCTCCTCTGCTCAGTCCGGACGTCCCATATTTTCGGTTTATGTCCTTTTCGGATGTTGTGACTGCCATTGTTAGTCGAACTCCGGACTTGACCTAGCGGACCTTCGTCCAGCTCCACCCTGGCCAATCAGCCTCTGCTTCGGAACCATGTCTTGAACGCAATGCGTGTTTTCGTCGATTTGAGCGAGAGGCTCTATTTTTGGCTACCACTGTGTCATCGGTGATTGGCTGGGGCTGGTCGGCCTTTGTTTGGCTCTGCCTCGGCTTGGTGACGATGGTAAGGGCCACCCTAACTTGGCCCCACCTAACCCGGTTCAACCTCATTTGACCCCAGTTCGTCCTTGTGGCCAGTAGCCCCAAACTAGTTCTGCCTCACTGACATGTCTGCCCGTTGTCCCCTCTTGCCCATTTTATGTCGTTGGTACCGGATAACATCTGGCAAGATTCTGTATGACCTACCTTAACCGAAGGTGAAGTTCACCTGCATAGGCCAGTGATGGCCTCACAACCTTTGTTTGACCCTGAACCTTTCCCCTTCCCTATATTGTGCTAGACGCACAGCCGCCCGCACCAGTTATTTTGGTTGTGGGTGGTGATCGGTGATATTGCCGTTTTGATTGGCCACCACTAGGGCCTTAGCCCAGTCAGCCCCTTATGAGCCTTGGACCGCCTCTGCCTAGCACTCTACCCTCCCTTTGGCTGCGTGTGCAAGTTGCCACGCTTGCGGTTTAGGGTTTTGGTGCCGCTTTGGCGCCGCCTGAACGTCGGATGGCTCCGCCATCATTTGGAGTTGACATCGGAATCCTCCACCACCTCTCCTCCATCCCTTAGGGTATGTTTAGATTGGTGGAAAATGAGGGAAAGGAAAGGAATCTTCTTAAAATCCCTCGATTTTCACTGTTTGGTACAACATGGAAAGAGAAACTAGAGTGAAAAGTAAGAAAAAATGGATGAAAATTTGGCCCAAAAACTTTCCACCCATCAACCCATGGATTTTGGGTGAAAATCATTGTATTAAAGACTTATGTCTTACTATTACTACCACCACCATTACTGTTACTGCCTTCACCATTGCCGCTATCATCACCGCCACTACCGCCATCGCCACTGCCGCCACAACCACTGCCGCAGCTGCTACCACAATCACTGTCGCAGCCGCCACCACCACCATTGTCACCACCGCCACCACCGCTGCCACCACCATCACCACTGCTGCCGCCACTACCACTGCCACCATCACCACCGTTACTGCCACCGCCGCTGTCACCGCCACCACCACCACCATCGCCACCGCTGCCTCCACCACCACTGTCACCGCCACCATCACAGTTGTAGGCTCCACCGCTGCCACCACCACAGCCGCTGTCACTGCCACCGCCGCTGCCACCACTGCAGCCATTACCACCACTGCCACCACCGTCACCACCACCGTCACAACTGCCACCACCACCATCACAGCCACTATCACCACCACCATCATCAATTTTCTCTAACATGATTTGTACAACCAAATAGTGGAAATTTTTTAGGAATCTCCTAGTTTCTCTTTCACCCGGATTCACTTTTCTTTCTCTTTCCCTTTCTCCCGCTTTCCACCAATCCAAACAGACCCTTAGTGTTGCCCCACACCCTCTGCCCTTATGTGGGCCCTTGTAAACCCGAAATCGATGCCGTTGGGTGCTAGCCATGGTCGATTTTGACGTCTTGTGACCGGTTGAGTATTTTTCAACCGCCGGTCAAATTTTAGTGTACATTTGGACCTTTAGTCGCACCTGCCACTCGTTGGCATGACCTTTCTCCCGGCCGCCCGAAGTGTGCCACCGTGGATCGTGGATTTTGTCACATTGAATTCTGACACCCCATTTGGCCGTGAATACTTCCGGCGCTTCTTAAAACTTCAGGACAACAGCTCTCTCAACTTAACAATGGTTTTGACCGCCACTAACACCGCCACCATTGTATGCTCGCCATCAAATGTCATGATTACGAGGTAGGAGAGTTTTGAACTCGTAATTACATGATAACATGCTTTAATTGAGTAGCAGCATGCTAGGATTATATGATTCCATGTTTTGGATATTAAATCATGGCCTTTTTGCATGATGTAAGATAATGAATTATGCCACATTGAGATACATATATGTATGTGAGTTGTAAGCATGTTTTATGTATGTGGAATATGTATACGATAATGATGGCTAGCGAATATGTAAATATGCTACGTATGTGTATTATGGACATGCTAGTGATGGCTAGCGATTGTGAGTTAGTTACGTATGGGGACTATGTATGTGGGCAGAGGTATGGGCGATGGACGATAAGAAGTGGCAAGGTGTTTGGTAAGGATTTGGATGTGGAGTTGAATTTGAATGTGTAAGTGTGTGACAAAAGATGGCGGACGTAAGTTTGATAGGCGAGGATTTGAGCGGATTGGTTTGGTTTGATTTGGAGTGACGTCAGGGGTTCAGTAAGTAAGAGGACTTAGGCTTGGAGCCTTACAAGGGTTTAGTAGAGAGTAAGAGTGTGCATAATTGTACAAGCATAACGTACACATTATGAAGTGAAAAGTAAGCATAATCAGTGAGGTATGAAGTAAGGGGAATAATGAGGATCTGCTAAGAGGAGTTCGATTTGATGACGTATGTGTAAGATGTTTTGGCCATAAGGTGGATGGCGGAGACTGTGTGATTATGTAAGGATTTGATGTATGATGAGTTATGATCATGATATGGACGGGTTAAGTGAAGTATGATGCCTCGACGAACTAGGGTTTTGATCGGGCTCAACTTCGGTTTGATCAGTTGAGGACTGTGAGTTTGTTTGGCATAATTATACCGCATAACTTACTTAATTCAAACTTGAATTATAAGAAAGCTAATGATAGCATTGTGAGTTTGAGACCTGAGGGTTCGACGGATTAAGTTCTGTGTTTGAGCTAGCCGATAATGAGTCGGCTGAGCATTTCTTGTGTCTTGCTATGGTGTTTATCCTGCGGGATGTTGTATGTGTGCTGTATGGAGCACTAGATGTCGATACTCTGTTGAGAGCAATGCATGTTTTCGATTTGGTCTGTGTGCTATATAAGCCCAGACGTTTGATGCTCTATTGAGAGCATTATATGATTTCTGCCCAAGAGTGGCACTGGTACTATAAGACCCATAATGGTGGGCAATTGTATGGTACTATAAGACCCGTTATGTGTGGGCAATTATATGACCCCTTATGTGTGAGTGTTTATGTTTGCGCGCTGAGGTAAGTAGTATCATGGATCTACTCTTACCTGTTTAATCACGTGCCCCATGAACATAGGTGTGCCTTACCTTCGGAAAAGTCCATGACATCTAGTCACTCCCCGGAGGTTAAGGTGATGCCCCAGTGACATTCTTTTCCATCTCAACGCTGAAGCTTATTAGTTGTAATGAACTTCAGTGGTCGATAGTATGTGTACGACTGTAAGAGTATGAGTACAATTGTAAGAGTATGAGTATGAACACGACTGTAAGAGTATGAGTATGAGTATGATTGTAAGAGTATAAGTATGAGCACGACTGTAAGATGATGATTCTGAGTAAGAATGTAAGTGTAAGTTTCTGAGCACGACTGTAATTGTATGATTCTGAGCAAGACAGTAAGCATATGACTGTATGAGTAAAGTCGTACGAGTAAAGTCGTACGAGTAAGTGTAAGATTGTACGAGTAAGGTCGTACAATTACGAGTAAGTTGTAAGACTTTGATTAAGGGTGTTTGTATGAGTTTGGTTTCATGGTGTACTATGCGTTATTATATGCATATGTATATGATTATTATACGTTATTTGCTTCATGTTTGAGTTGCATGAACGCATGTATTTATGAACTTACTGAGTTCACTATTTAGGATTCCCCTATTGGGTATTTTCCTACTGAGTATGAAAATACTCATTACCCTATATTTTTAGCCCCGTTGTTCAGGAGGCTTTTGCAGGTTTGTGATGAAGAGCTCCTGAAGATGGATGCTTGTTTCTACGATGGGTTGTTTCCCCTTTGACTTAGGTATATTTGACTCACTACGAGTATGTTTTGTGCCATGATTTGATGTATTGGGTGAGATGAGATTTAAGTGTTTATATCTTCTGGATTTTTAGTTTGGATCAAAATGTAGATTGTTATGGGACTTGTACTCGGGGATGCCTGGGAGTTATTTATATTTAAAAATCCATGATCATGGTAATTTAGTCGTACATTTATTTTCGAGTAGCACCTAAGGATATTTGTTTTGGTCGTATGATGTTTGACCGAATGAGGAAAAAATTGGATGGAAAATGGATGTTTAGTTTTTTAAATTATAAACTGCTTTCACAAGTTTTGATTTCGTCATTTTCCCTTCGATTTACAGTCATTATATTGCAAAAAAATTTCATGAATTTTAAGAAAATGCGATGAAAAATCTCGGGCGTTATACTTTATGTATTAAAAAATAACAAGAAGAACTAGCATAAAATACCGAATATGCCCGTACAAATCAAACACAAAATTTTTTAATGCAGAAACTCAAAACTAGAGCAAAATAATGCATTGTAAAGATATAAAATTTACAAGACTCAAGACTTCTAACCTTTTGCCCAAATTAGAAGTCTTATGGAGGATTATTGGCCACCAAGGTTTTTGGTGCTTTTCTTTTTGAGCTTGATCTTCGTCTTTTTATTCGCATCTTTTAATAAGTCTTTTTTAATGGTGTTTGATGAAGTTTTACCAAAGTTCTTGATAAACTCTAATAATTTGTGTGGGTGTTGTGTTGTGGACTCAGAAAGCTCTCTTAATTTATAAAATATTATGAAATAAAGTTCTCACCTTTTAATTGTTTTCTCTCAATTTATGTAAGGGTGATGGAAGAAACAAAGTCTCTTTTTTTCTTCGAAAAAAAATCCTCTTCCCTTAGTTCAAATTTGTCACTATAAGGTCTTTAAATAGTCCTCCAATTAGGATTTCAGTGTTATAATAGGAAAGAAATTTATCTCGTAGATCAATCATCTAATCGATTGTTCTACAGAATGATTAATTATTCCTTATTCTATTCACTTAACCCTAGTTTATCAATTGATCATTTTATTTGAGTGATTGATCATTTACTATTTTAGATCAGAAGAATTTGACTCCAATTGATCTTTCCCTTAGTTCAAACTTTTGTCAAAAAGCTCATGAAACATTAAAGCCCAATTGATCGCTAGTTTAAGGACAATCAATTATTTTTGAACACTTTTGAGTTTGTTGTCCTTTTTGACCAAATTTTATCTCAATACTTAAATTTTTGTGTGTGTGTGTTGAACTTTACTTTTTTTTAAAGCTCGTTCACTCTTATTAAGTCTTCCACTATGAACCTTCAGAACATGTTTGTTCCAATTCTTCAAGTCAATTGATTCCAAATCTAACTCGATATATCACTAATCTATATAGACTATTAAGACTTAAAAATACACATATATTGGATATAATTTTAATCATCAAAATTAGCTAATTACAAGACATATGACATATATGTTCTAACAATTCTAAAGGAATTAAAGGCAACAACTGCATTACACCTATGTTAATAATCATACCTTCAAAAAGTGGATGCTAGGTGAGCCTTCTTAATTGTTGTGGCAGCAAAATACAATTATGTAGTCCTTCTTCGATTCAATTTTATCACTCATTTAAATCCAAGCTATTAAATCTTAAAATAACTATTCTCTTCATGACTGCTCCAAGAACCACATCAGAAGCATCACTCTCAAAAAAAAAATGTCTTGGTGAAGTCTGGCATGACAAGAAAATGGGCAGAAATGAGCTCAACCTTGAGTGCGTTGAAAGCACACTTAGCGATATCAAACCATGTAAAGGGTCCCCTCTTCAACAAAGCTATCAAAGGGGAAACAATGACACCATACGATGCTATAAAACACCGATAATAACGTGCAAGACTAAGAAAATTGCACAATGCATGTCTAGTGTAAAGGGTCCATTCTTCAACAAAGCTATCAAGGGGGCAACAACAACACCATACGATGTTATAAAATGCTAACAATAACATGCAAGGCCAAGAAAACTGTGCAGTGCACATGTAGTGGATATATGAGACCAATCTCCAACTGCTTCAATTTTGCTTGGATCCATAACGATGCCATGAGCAGAGAGAATATGGCATAAATATTCAATCTTATAGCAACCAAAGGAGCACTTTGATCACTTCAATAAAGGTTGATGCTCATGGAGGAGTGAGAAGACAAACCATAGGTGTTGTAAGTGGGCCTCACAAGTAGAGAGATAATAATATCATCAAAGAAAACACCTGTGACTATGGTCTAATGAGATCATAATGAAAGAGACCTTCCTATGATATCTCAATTCATGGGCATGCTATATCTCAATTGCAGGTCGTAACATATAGTCCACATAGAAGCACCTTTTCCTAGAATCCCCGCCACAAGTGTAGATTGATAGAAGGAGGTACGCTCTACTGGAGATGAATCTTGGTCGACCGAAAGAGGTGCAACCGGAGAAGACTGAAGAGGCTAGTACAATGGCGGCAAAAGATGATGTGTCAAAGACGAACTAGAAGAGCACATCGGAGTGGTGATTGACAACAATGGCTAGGCAAAGACGCAATCCAAGGTCAGTTGCATAGGAGTGGAAGGCATGCCAAATTCTAATTAAGGTGTATGATTTATGATCGAGGGCCGCCAAAGAGAAGTTAAAGAAGGTAAGGTCCTAACTAACTACTTCAATTTGCGTCTCTAATTAGGTTATGCACAAGTGTAGGTGAGCAAGAGAGGAATCCAAGATAGGCACGTTCGAAACACCAACGGATCCAAAGCTGCAGAGGAAGACTCGACCATTGGATCTAGGCTTTTCTTGCACAGACTTGTCATTGTGGTAACATGGAGGGTGGTAGGGTGCATAGAACAAGAACTACCTTAGCTACCAATAATGTAGATAGGTGTTTATACACAAAAATTCGAAAAAGAAGAGGAAAGAAGAATAGGGAGATGCATAGATTTAACTAATGCTGAGAATAACTTTTCTAAGTCCATATGTTATGTGATTTACAAAATTTATCAGAGGATGTAAACAAATCTGAACTGAATAAGGGAACTACCCCTAATGCAATTCTAATTGAATAAGACTACTAAATACTATTGAATTTAGGAACCAATTAAAAAACTAAATGAGGGTCATAAAAATATTTTGTATATATATGTAGTATTAAGTAGTGTGGGCCCAATCATGGGGCCACACATGGGACCTACACATTATTATTTAAAAGCATTCCCATGTGCTGGCACAATGAATGCCTGAAATTTCCATATTCATAAGCTGTTGACATAAACTTATTTATGCTAAGATTGTCAACTTAAAAAACATTTAAACAATTGGCACCACCTCAGTCTCAACCCAAATGTCCACTCTAAGGGCATGTTAAACAACCACTTTAAAAATTAAAGTAACATTTTTCTATAAATCATATCAGAGTTTAAAATATCACATCACAAACATAAGCCACTTTAAAAAATAACCTTCCTCCCTCTTCAAAATGAGGGTTGGAGTAAGGCCTTCTTTGATTTTTAAAGTTGTTGTTAAATAGGCCCTTAGGAGTCGTAATCAGCTAGTGAAGCTTACTCAAAATATCCACTATTAATATTAAGGAGTTGTAATCAGCCGATAAATCTTTAATGTCTCCAATTAGACACACTGAACGTTGGAGTACAAATCTGGGCCGGGGCCCGTGTCGTACGCCATCGGGTAATTGGTGGTCCGCCGGGGACCACCTATTCGAATTTTGAGCTGCTACCCCACTCTCGTGGTTGGCACACTCCGCATTCAACCTGGCTCGTGTCCGTGTCCACATCCGTAATCGGATCTAAGATCCGCCTCCCAATCGGACTTTTCAGTATAAACGTATTCGGGTTTCGGATCCTGAGCAAAACATCCGGCAAATAAGTAATCAATCCGTGCACCAAATTCTAACATGCGCCGGGTGCACTACGCACGCACAGCATTTTTTCTCGTTCAGAGTCACCTCCCACAGCTCGCTCCGCTCCTCTCCGAGTCCCTCCCGAGCTCCGCCGCCATGTTCGCCCCCGCCGCCCGCCTCGCCACCGCTCGGATCCTCCAGATCCGTCGCATTTTCCGGCCTCAGGTTCTCCTCCGTTTTCTCTCCCTCTCGGACCCCTTTTCTGTCGCATTTTTCATTGCCTTCGCCATAATCTTCTTGCAGGCTGAGGCTGCGTCGGCTCGTTCATTCTCCACGGCGCTCAACTATGTGAGTTCCGATCAAATCCACTTGTGTTTCGATTTGGGTTTCGCAGTTTTGATGGGATTTTAACTGGAAATGGGGTGTGTTTGCAGCACATTGATTCGCCTGATAACAACCCCGATATTCCGTGGGACTTCACAGATGCCAACATGGAGAGGGTATATATTTTTTCTTTTCCTATGTCTTGTTTTTTCTTATCTGCTTCTTTCCTAGCGATCTGTTGATCTGGGATTTTGGCTGCTTATGTTGATTTGGTCGCGTTAAGCATAATTGCTCATCGTTTCTTTCTAGATATAAGAGATTTAGTTTGTCAGCTACATTTCTCTTACGTTTACTTGGGGCGTGGGTCTTTGGGCTTACTAACTATTGGTTTTTACATCTTGTGAGACTACTATACTGTTTTTAGTTGTTTTTTGGTGGACTTCAGTTTACCTAAGAAAGTTGAGAAGGACAGATGGCACTGACATTGGAAGCTAATTGTGCATGACATTTAGTCTTTAGGAATTTTGACAACAGAAAAACTTTTAATATAGAGAAGTTATAATAATCAGAAATTCTGCTTTATTGTTTATTTATTTATGATAAATGAAAGAGAAACACATCGCCATCTTATTGATATGGGTCAGCAAAATGGATTCTGCTTCACCATTGGGCCTAATCATGTTATTTCCACCATCAAGCCATACGTTAGCAAGTTTTTTCCTGGTAGTTCCCTCTTGGTCATCTTAGACCGCCCTTTTTTCTGGGGACCTTATATGCCATTGATCACATCTCCTTTTGTGTTGTTTATGGTCTCCTTTAACATGGCCAAACCATCTCAAACGATTTTCTCTCTATTTATCACTAATTGGGGTTACCTCTAAGTTCCTTTAGTGCGTTCATTTCTAATATGACCCTGAAACCTTTCCCACTCTACCATTTTATGATTCACATCTTTGCATTGCTCATCTTGTCTATATGGATTTTTTTTGTTGATTGGCATTCTGCTAACATTGCAGGTCTCATTGTTGCGTAATTTACCTTTTATTATTAGGAATGCACTTATCTCAAAGTACCATTAAAGTGCTCCTTCGTTCAACCACCCAGTGCTAATCCTATGAGTAGCATCTTCATTAATTTACCATTTGCATTAATTATTAAACCAAGATATCTAAATTAATCACCTCTAGATATTTCTTCTCCATCTCATTTGAGAAAAATTCATTTTTGTAATTTTACTATTCAAATTGCATTCTGAAAAGGACTTAAGAGTAGCACAAACTAGCTGAATGGATTAGTTTGACATTTCAAACTTCCCAGATGGCATCAGCAATGCATATGCAGTTCAGATTTATCTAACAGTCTGAAAAATCAAATCTTAGCCAACTTTTCAGCATTCAGACCCTGTCAGACTTATCAAAACGCAACCTGTTCTACTAATCCTGAAACCCTTTAAGTCTAAGGCATCTCTCCACAACTCCAACTTCTTATAACTCCTTCTCTACACGTATCTATTAATATCACACACAACAATATGCTTGCACCATGGAACTCTTTCTTGAATATAACTTGCTTGCGCATACATTATTAATGCAATGAGATATGGGCTTAAAACCAATCTTCAATGCAACACTACAGAATAATGCGAATTCTTGACTCATGCCTATTAATAATTCTGACACTATCTATAGCACCTATATACATGCCGTTAATGAGATCCAAATAAACAATTAAAAAACCATATGGAGATTAAAATGTTTCAGGTTTTCACAATTTTCTTCAAATTAATAAAAACCAGGTCAATAGGCAAACAAATCTTGGCAAAATATTCTAGGTTGATGCTCATTACCAACTGACCTTAAGTGTGCCTAGCCATGATCACTGGAATTAGTCAATGGTTGATAATTATAATTACCTTGATTTTGAAATCCATTATGGGGTTTAATTTTTGTAAGGGTTGAAATTTAGGCATTGGCAGCATTCAGTAATGCAAATATGAAACAATAAAGTTGAACAAAGAAGAATATTTTATTTTATTCTTGGACAATGGTTTTCAGATATTTGAACTTTGAAGGATGGCATGGCTACATAATCTCTGTTACTGATATTACTATAGTACAAGACAGGTGTTGAATCCAGGGATTTCTTTTGGTGGTGGTTAGGAAGGTGGGGGGTGGGGGACAAACTAGGAGATTTATATATATCAGCTTATGTTTGGGCTACCTCCTATAGAAGTGCAAACACTATTGGGGGAAGATGAAGCCTTTTTGGTGAAGAGGCCATTTGACTGTGGTGTTTGTGATCCTTCTTCCCTCAATTGTTTTGTTTATTGCAGACATTGAAAATTCCTAGAAGCCACTTTAATTGGTCCCTCTTGAGACAGGATCTGGTCAAATCAGATTTTAATTGGTCTTATGAGGTTATTATTGAAGGCTTCTACAGATAAACCAAAAATCATATTATTATTGCTGGTCATATGAACTTAACGCATTGAACTGAGAGAAATATGTCGAAAAAGCAACTGGTGGGGAGAAAGTAGCAAGTGGAAATTAGAGGGATTCTTATATTCTCCCAGTTTTAAGCAAAAAATTTAAGTGAGGCAAATTAAGGAAGTGGTTACATATTGACCTATTTACATCTCTGTCAAGGAAAGTAGTTTTAGTTGATGTGAAAGTTTCAAGTTGAAATGCTAAATGACTGTTACAGCAATGACAAATGTCTTCTGTCCTATAATGAGTAAAATCGTTTCTGTGATTTTTATTACGACCCTTAGGGGCACTAAGGGTCATAATAAATTAGTCTGTTTAGTCATTACCCTTTACTTAACTCTTTTAATTATCTTGTAGTACATTAGCCAGTGTAATTAAAATTCTAGCTTACATCCTCTTGCCGACATGGGGCATCAATAATCTATTAGAGCAAATTCACAAATGCTAGGAGAAACATGTAGTATTTAGTCCTGATTAATACTAGATTACAGTGTGATTTTTTCAAAGAAAAAGTGGTTTGGGTATCTTCTTATCTAGAACAAAGATAAGCACGTCTTAAGAACCAGTTCCACCAAGCTGGTTAACCTGTTTGACTTGATCCCGGTTGGTTTTGCACGCCAACTTTTGAGCCAGCCGAGGTGATAGAATAGACTCAGAACAACCCTGCCTGGTCAACAACCAATTTTGATGTCCGGTCTGGGTTCAAAAAATTGGATATACAATTCTTGAGTATGTGGTGATCTGCAAAACATTTTCCTGTTAAAGCATAGAACATCTTAAATTGTTTGTTGATTGCTTAATACCTTTGTGTTTTATCTGAGAATTAACTCATTTTTGTGATGGTAGAATATAAGATCGTCTGGAGTTACAATATAAAAAAATGAAAATTATTGACTTGTGTGATTTAGCTATATTTGTGGTTGTCTTTGTAGTATCTTAGGCATTTTATATCAAAGCCTTGGTCCAATGGTAAAATTGTTATGCATAAAATTACCTGGACATTGGCTCCTGCAAAGTGAAGGTCTATGAATGTCAGATGCAAAGCCTTTCTAGGAGACAATGTTGAACAGTCACGTTTAAGTATATTATTTGGTGAAGGAATTTTTGATGAATTCTTAGGCTTCATTTTAATACTTTTGGACTTGATTTGGTGTTTTCTTTGTATCTTTCTGTGAATGTTAAGAGACAATTGGCACGCTACACAGACATGAATGGGGGTAGTTGTATAGTCAACCTTTGTTCTGATGGTTACTTAATAAGGGAAAGCCTTCTGGACTAAATGCATTACGATGATTAGTTATATACAGAAAGAATACATCGAGTGTTTAGGATTTTATATCATCGTGGGGGATTTTTCTTGTTGATGTTAAGTTAATTAGACATTTATGCTAAAATCTGCTGAAATCCTTTATCCTCCCAAAGATCTTTTTCCATTGTTTCTATATCCTTCCCAGTGGATCCTTTTGAATTATATAGAGATTTATACTTTCAGATATTTTTGTTGTAATAAATCACTAAAGCTGGTAATGATTGTTTTTTCTTGAAATCACTACGTACAAGGGAAGAGGTATCGAAACAAGTATTTAAATTTCATTTGGAAATGTAAGGAAGAAATTGTTAGATCTGCCAGGTTTTTAATTTTTTTTTTCTTTTCTGTTTTTTGAAAATGGTAATCCTGCTCACATGGTGCAGTGGAAATGCCCTTTAGGTGAGCTCCGTGCCTGGGCCAGCATGGGGCTCGCCATCGCTGCACGTGTCGTGTGAGTGTTGTGTGTGTGAACAGGCGTTGCATTACTCAGTCTTTTTCTTTGAAGAAATTAATGTACTAAACTTTTTAGTTGTTTCGTCCTACATGTATATGGTTAGTATCTAACCTTTTTATTAACCAAACATAGGAAGCTGGTTCTTAAAGCAATTAAAAGTTGAACCTAACATGTGAGCTGGATGATTGATAAAGAAAGAAAATAACAAAACTGGTCATCCAGGATAAACGCCCATGCAAAAATGCAATAAGCATAACTAGAAGTGGCTCTTTCGGGAAGCCAAGCTGAAGAAAGAGCTTCAGTATGAGCAATTAATTTATGTCAGGGTGCTAGCAGCTAGACCTTCCAAATAGTGATTTTGCTGTGGCCATTTCATATATGGAAAGGTTACGGTTGCGTAAAATGGTCAAGGGGGTCATGGCCACTCCTTTTTTCTATCAATTCTTGCCTCTTCTAATGTTTTGTCGAGGCTCTATACTTTATATTTTGACTACCTTAGCTTTTAGATCTCAGAATGATTCTTCACTTGTGAGAGAAATAGAAGTTTTGCACATTAGAGAAATTTTTGCTTAGACCCATTAAAGCAAATTTATATGAGTTTGGTTGGTGGAAGTTAATAATTTATTGCTATTCAGTTGTTATTTTAGAACTTTATGATTTTGTTTTAGTGCATTGGGTTGTTTGAATCAATTTTATCTTTCTCTGTTTGATTATGGTGATTGATATTTACTTGATCCTGAACTGGGAACGAATTAACATATAATTTAGTGTAAAAGTGTGCAAGACTTAGTGTATCTTTTTTATTTCTTTTGAGAGTATTATGAATGTTTACCTGTCATTGGTCAAACCAAAGGAAAAAAAAAGAGCAGCAGTAAATGTAGATGTATATATTAGTGCGTTGGTAACAGTTACTTGTTATAAGATGTCAGATGCTGCCTAAACAATAGTCTGACTTGTTGTTGATTACTTGTATTGAATTGGATGTTGTTAGACCTTTCAGGCTTCTGGTATGATATCTGCTTCTTAATTTCCTATGGCTCATCATTTGTCTTTACCTTTATATTGGTGAATGAATGGAAATTGATTAAGCATACTGAATGTTTGGGGTAAATTATATTATGATCAATCAATTTGAAAGATTGTATTTCAGAGCTCTTATCAGTAGCATAATATATGCTTTGTCAAGTTATTTAGGTTTGACAAGTCAGCCTCTTAACTATTCTGATATTTGTATTTCCAGGTGAAGGAGATAATATCTCACTATCCTTCCAATTACAAGCAATCAGCTGTTATACCTCTCCTGGATTTGGCACAGCAACAGCAGGGTGGATGGCTTACAGTTTCGGCCATGAACACTGTAAGTTAAAGCAGTATGATCAATTGTCTGAAAGTTTACTTAGGGTGAACACTCTTTATTGATGCTTAAGTGATTATGGTGTTTAGGTTGCCAAAATTATAGAAGTTGCTCCTATCCGTGTATTTGAGGTGGCCACATTTTATTCAATGTTCAACAGGAGCAAGGTTAGTAATTTCAGCATTTTTTCTTTTATTAACTTTCTTGAAATATCAGGAAATGAAGCTTCAAATGGCCAAATGGCTGATATTTGTATGTTCTGGTTTGTAAACTATATGAACCTCTATATATTGTAATAAAATAGAACATGCATAATTTATTTGCATTATACTTAAATTTTCTATTAGATTTCTTACTAACACATAATATCACGTGTATATGTGAAAAGGGCTCGTGACTTGCCTGCTATTAACAAATTTGTCTGTGCAAATTTGTTAATTTGTTTTGTTTTCTACTGTTCCTCTTTTGGAGTCTTGAAGTGTCTTTTAGGGGCCTGGTACCTACTTATTGCCAGTTTTCATTGGCAGGCGTAATCCAGTTTTTAGTGTTCTAACATCTTGTGCGGATTGGTAGGTTGGTAAATACCATTTATTGGTCTGTGGGACAACACCTTGTATGATCCGTGGTTCACGGGAAATAGAAGCTGCTTTACTGAAGCACTTGGGAGTGAAGCGCAATGGTGAGTTTAGTTTTTCTTTTCTTAATTTTCAATGTATTTCTGAGCTAATTCTTCTTGTTATTTATCAACAGAAGTTACAAAGGATGGCTTGTTCTCTGTTGGGGAAATGGAATGCATGGTAAGACCTGTGATTTAATTGATAGCCAGTTCTGTTTTTACTATAAGATGTAGAAAGGAGAGACTTACATTTCAAGCGATTTCATAATTCTAAAACCTTCTCTTGAATTTCATAGTTGGAAACTTTTCACGCCTTGAAAACTTTCTGTAATTGAAAGTGAATTAAATGGTCCAGTCTACATGATCTGACCAGGATATTGAGAGATCAAAAGAAATGTTCTGTAACTTTAGTGTTTACTAGTTTTGTGAGAGGATAAAAAGCTGGCTCGTGGTTCCCATGGTTATCACATCTTCCATGTTCTCTTAGTCTCTTGAAATCTTTCCATTACGTATTGAATAACCTGATCTTCCATTTTATCTGCAGGGGTGCTGTGTAAATGCTCCAATGATCACAGTTGCCGACTATTCAAAGGGTTCAGAAGGATACACATACAATTACTTTGTAAGGCTTCTTGATCATGTCAATGTTTAACCAGCTGACTGTTATTTTCACTACGTATTCTTTGAACTGAACTATCTCTATATCTTATGTTAAATTCAGGAAGATGTTACTCCAAAAAGAGTTGTTGAGATTGTTGAGATGTTGAAGAGAGGGGAAACTCCTCCTGTAAGTTTGATATTTAATGCCTCTACTTTCATGAAATTCTACCATCTTCTGTTTCTCATCCCACATTTGTAATTGCAGGTTGGCACACAAAATCCACTCAGGAAGAAGTGTGGGCCAGAGGGAGGGAACACCACTTTGTTGAGTGAGCCAAAGCCGCCTCCATGTAGAGACCTAGATGCGTGCTAGATTCCATGCAGACAAAAGTTAATCCTTAATAATGCAGAAAATTTTAACTGTATCCTGCAGTGTATGCCCATTGCCAATTGCATTGTGGTTCTGTTTTCTTTTTGGGTAGAGATGGAGTAAATTATGATCCATTTCCTTTTTCTACCATTTTGATCCTCTTTTGTATCAGATGGTTTCCCTGTAACAAATCAAAGAAGCTTATGCATTTAATGAACAAAGAAATTCTTACCAGACATATGATTGTGTACCTGATGCCAGAAGCCACTCGCGATTCGGGAATAGGAAGCGCCTGTGTTTGTCATCTTTGTGGACTTAAGTGGAACTCTTGGTTCAAATCTAAGTGTAAATGGCCACTCATGGACGACAAATTTGGGCGTGCTTATCCTATTAGTTCTATGCATGAACTTAGTGAATGACTTCTGGACAGACCTGGACCATATATGGTGAGCTGGAAACGTAGACCAAGGTGAAGCATTATGCTAAAATTTGAACACGTCTAATAGAAGGATTTATGTTATTCTGGTATCATTTAACCGGGTATATTAGGGAGTTTTTGCCTAGTGATAAACCAGTGAAAACTGATGTCTGCTCGCAGCTAGCTGTAGAAAAGTCTGGCAATCCGATCCCATAGAAACTTCGTGTGATGGGAGGAGGGCTCAAGAGTATGTGAGAAAGGATAATTTTACTATACTCTTTCAGAAGATTATTTTTATATCTATTCTATGCCAAGGGGAAGAGACTCATATTTGATAATTTTGGATTGGTGAAGAGCAGGCGAATTGAAGTAAATTAAATGGAGATGGCCTTTGAAAGTTTTGGGTAAATATTTTTATCCTTGATTTTTGGAAGCAGAAGTTCTTAAAATATTGTACGTCCTCCATACCAAATTAATAGCTCTATTTGGCCCAAAAAAAAATGTCTTATATTAATAGCTTTATTTTGTTCAATTTAAGTGATTGGATACCTAAAAAGAGTATCATAATTTTATTTTCCCTTATCAAGATGTGGGTTTTACCATTCAATAAAATTACTATTTTTTCAAATACATTAATATGGGAGGGAGGGAATACAAATTAAGCAGCCTTTGAGTATGTTAAACATGCAGAAATCATGATTTGGTCATTTTGGAGAGTTAGATGCAACATAATTTTCTTGAAAAAATTCTCCTATCATCTTTACAAAATTGGCATTGGGCATTTGACCTACACTTTTTTTGTTAGGAAAGTGATAATAACTCAATGAATCTACCAAGTAAACTTTCCTAACTAACTTTTGGTTGGGTAGAACATATGGATCTCACACAAAGCTCACTTAGGCTCACATGTTATGTCCAACTAAACTTTAATTGGGAGGGAGATTATAACTTTCCTTTCCCTAAATAGTATTGTCTCGCTACCAATTCAAATATTGCCATCTTGTTGACAATTTTGAAATTGTAATACATTTGATAGAAGGCAACGATTGTGTTATTCTTGTTGCTTATAATCTCCTTATATTTTGTTTGTTGCTTCCCTCGACATTGTTACTTGGTTGCATTTCATATATGAATGTTGCTTGCTTTATATTTTCCTTAAATAGTATTGTCTCATGTTGCCAATTCAACATATTTTCATTTTGTTATGGTGGAAAGATCTTACAAAGTTTTGACAATTTTGAAGTTCTTAAGCATTTGATATTGGTTTGGTAATACTTGGGAGATTATAGTTGTAGATTGCTAATCATGTACGATGTTGAATTTTAAGTTGATGCCTTATGTTTTATAGTTGGAATTGGTGCTAAATTGCCTATCTTTTTTATGCTTATTGTAGAAAATATTGGTCATGGTTTTGTTGCAAACTACTTTAACTTGGCAATATTCAGAACATTGAGCTTTAGAACGTTTCTACCAAAGAGGGATTGAAGAATGCATGTGCATTATCAAAACAAAAAATATGAAATGGTTTATTAAAGATAATTTAGAATGACACTTCAACCAAAATTGAAGTGTGAATGTCAATTAATTAGTGATGAAATGTGTACTGGGTAATAGTTAGCCTACTAGGTAACAGATTGAGAAATGGTTATGGTAATAAAATAATTCCTACCATCATCATAATTGTATAGTTGGCCGTGGTCGCTGGTGGTGGCCAGACTACAACCAACAAAGGAGAAAGAAGGTGGAGGTAGAAGGGGGAAACAACTGATGGAGGAGGTGACAACATGATTAGGTGTGAGATCTTGACATGATCTGTCTACGTGCCTTCACCGAGACACAAGATTGTGTAAAAATGGTTCTACTATTTTTTGGGAGCTCTAACCTAGATGACCAAAATCTCTACAAGACCTCTATAATGTCATGCCCCACCACACCCCCCGACCTGAACCCGGCCTAGGAAGGTGGGATGGGGCACGACTAAGTGGAGTTCGGAAGACTTAACCATCCTTGGTTCTTATCAACTGAGTACACAACACATACCCTTTGTGCAAAAGCAAATAGAGGAAGATAAAAGAGTTTAAGTAACATTCTTAGTCATACATAATAACATAACACCTTCAATAACTAGAAAATAACATTATCTCAAGCCTTAGGGCTTCAACATATCAAAAGGCATCACTGGCTAACCATAGTATGAAATAAAATCAAATATGATCCTGTTTTATTTTGCCATAATATGATGTATTGGGTTAGATGCGAGTTTAAAATGTATTTTTTCATTTGTGGACTTGTATATTGAATTATAGACTTCAAATTTTTGTGGGTCCTGTACTTGAATAGGCTTGGGATGTATTTGTGAGTAAGCCCATAACCATGGCAGTTTATTTTGTATGTTTGATTTTCGATTCACGCGTAAGAATGTTTGGCTTGGCAATATGATAATTCAGAAAATTTTATGTGGGAAAATTAATGTCTGGTGTTTTAATTTTATAAAAAACTATTTTCAAAAGTTTTAGATTCTACCAAATATCCTGATTTACAACTGTTATTTTACAAAAAATATCATGAATTTTTAAGAAAATGTGTGAAAAAATCTCAGGCAAGAAATGGACAATGACCAAGTATCTTTTCATATTATATGGGCCTAAGGCCCATTTCATGAAACCCTATGGCCTCCCCCTATAAATTTTGGAAGCAACACATTTGCCTTTTCCAAGACCATTGAAAGTGGAGATTCCATGGAGGCAAAGAGCATTGCTCTCCTCATCTTTTTTCTAATTACTAAAAAAGGTCTTCCATGTGGAAGCTGGGGAAGGGGGGGGTTTTATTCTTAGAAATTTCATGGAGCTACGAGAGAGAATAAATTTAACCGTTTAACCCTTAAAATCTCCTTAAAATACAAAAAAAGAACGGGCATCCCATCAATATAGTAGATAAACACATGCCAATTTTTTATAATAAAAAAACCCCAAAGTCCCCCTTTTTCCATTTTTTCATGTTGCGACTTCCTGGTGTCAAATCTCGTGCTATCAAAGTCAGATTCTTACTTTTTTTGTATCTTTGAATTCATCTCATTGAGCACTATTGATTAAATGGTTATATGGGGTCATTATCTTGTACCAATTTTTATGGTCAGTTGTGATGATAATTTTGATGGCCAATTAGAATAACACATTTTCCTTACAAATAAATAAACATGCATTCAATTCACTTGTAGGGTAAAGCAGGGCTAGTTGCCGCATGTTCTCTTGCTAATAAATCATCTCTCTCTCTCTCTCTCTCTCTCTCTCTCTCTCACTCAGTGGTATTTTTTTCACTTTCATTGTCTTGGGAAGGCAATTGTGATAGTGATTGCATGACTTGGAAAGAGAGTTGTGATGGCCATTATGTGACTTAGGAATTCAATTGTGATGACCATTGTGTGGTATAGGAAGGCAGTTGTAATTGTCATTTCATGGTCTGAGAAAGCACTTGGGATGACAACTATGTGGTTTGGGGAGGTAGGTGTGATGGCCATTGCAATTATCATTTCATGGCTTGGGAAGGCAGTTACGATCGTCATTGTGTGGCTTACAAATGTACTTGTGAATACCAATGCATGGCTTGAGAAGGTAGTTGTGAAGGCCATTGCATGGCTTGGGAAGGCAGTTGCAATGGCCATTGTGTGGCTTGTGAAAGTTATTGCGATGACTATTGCTCAACCATTGAGATGGCCATTGCACTACTTGGAAAGACAGTTGCAATGGCCATTTCTTGGCTTGGGAAGGCATCCGTGATGGTAGTTACAATGACCACTGAGATGGCCATTGCCTGTTTTGGGAAGGGCAGTTGTGTGGCTTGGTATGGTAGTTGATTGGCCTTTTGTAGATGAGGCGGTTGTGCAACATGAACTTGGCATTGGATATCCTAGAGGTTGTCCCAAGGAATTATGGCCAAAGAGTTTAATATTTAACTAGATGGAGATAGTAGATCACTAGAGTGCTTTTCGAATTTGTGCTTCGTAGAAGTAATAATCAAGAGTTTTAGCCTTTGTGTACAAGAATTTATATTAAGCAACAAAAATGAACTAACTACACATAATCTATCAACCCACCACGTATTCAACCAATTTAAGCATTCAAAACACACATAAAGACACAAAGACTTAAAGTAGAAAACCCAACTTGGGCGAAAAACCATGACAGCCTCACAAGGTCAAACCAATGCACTAGTAAGCAAAAACTTATAAGACACTTAGAATAACCAACCAACCCCTAGAGACTATACAAACTAAAACATAATTCTTTGTTCAGTCCTCTTCGTTGTTGGCCTTCAATTCCTCCTCCTTTAAATCTTTGAAGCTTCCTCCCTTTGTGTTCCATCTTCGTCTCCTTCTAACAACTCAATCAAAGAGTCCTTTAATTGTTAATTTATATTTGATATTCTTCAAATCCTTTGAAGAATTTGTTGTGACTCCTCTTTTATTTGTTGTGTGAGAATCTTTTCTTTCAATTGTGCATCTTCATGAATTTACTATTAACATGTGTTTGAAGCTTTTTGGTAAACTTTCAAGAAAACAACAATGAAAGACCTCTCATTTCTTCTCTATTATTTTTTAGGTTATCTTCTTTTCAAATTCATGATGCCTTAGCTTTTATATAGGTCTTTAAGTCGGTTTGAAACTTATTCCAACTAGGAATAAAATCTCTTTTGAAAAGTCTTAAACTAGGTAACCTAAACTTCTAGAGATCGATTGGTATCAAGAGCGATCAATTGATAAACTTTCAGCTTTGTTTTGCAAAGGGCTGATTCAAGTAGCGATCGATTGATTAATGACATAATAAATTATAATTTTACCCTTCTTACCTTAATTCGATTTGAAACTTCCAAAATCATTTCTAATTCTAAGTGACTTTTGTATGATATTATATGCTCAATAAACCTCTTTTACCTTCAACACTCTTTAGTCTTTTGCCTTGATACATAAGAACATATCGTCTCCTATTTTTCAAGTCTATCAATTCCAAACTTGACTGGAGCACAATTACATTTAGTCAAATTCCTAAGACTAATTACATAATCGAAGTTTTGACATAGTTTTGATCAACAAAATTAGTCATTTACATTACATATGCCTCATATGTTCTTTCATGGCCAATACATAGTAATGAGTATGATATATGTGTTATTTTATCCCTCTTTACTTTATTTTCTAGTCTCAATTATGAGCTATTATAGCTAGGTAGTTAGAAACCATAATTAATAATAGTATTAGAGGCTTGTATAAATTTCTGGTTGAAAATAATTAATTAGCATATTTTTATTGCAGATTTTTTCTCAGGTGATCAATTGGACCAACAGAGTGATCGATCAACTCACATGACTAGTAGGGTGATTGATGGACCCCATGGTCTATTTAATCAGGCCCTATAGCCTGATCGATCGGGTAATACATAGTTCCCAGATTTAGCACAATTTTTTTATTTTATTTCGAAGCCAAACTTCTCAATCGACTTAGAGCCTCATATAAATACTCTTTTAGTATGGAATGAGGAGATCCAAACCTAGTTTATGAAGACCTAAATGAATAAGGAGAAGGATCAACTAAGATTTTTCATCAATATGCAAGGGTCTCCATCAACCATGTGAGGCTAAGATTTGAAGTTTGGGAATTTGATGAAGTCATATAGATGAGTAACATAACAATGTCCTTTTGTTAATATAATAGTTTTTTGTTTTTTGTATTAAGTTGTATGACAAGAGATTCCTTCAACTGCCACGGGCGCAGAGCTTTTCCTAGCGTCCCTCCTGTGATGGCATGGCTGCACTGCGCAGCCAGTAGCCAACTCTCTTGCTCTTCCCTCTCGTATGCGCAAGGGGAACACGAATCAGCCAGCAATGGCCACCTCTGGTGCAAAGGGGCTCCGCCCAATGCTTGTATCCTCAATCCGTCGGGTTACAAAGGCAGGGAGATGGCCGGGGCTAACAAGCACATGAGCAGTCCAGAGCTCTCAAACTCGTCCTCTCTGTGTAATTTGTCTACCATGGCCGCCCCATCCCTCTCCCTTAAAAAGAACTCAGCCATCTGGTCCGAGTCTCACTAGGATTACAAGTACAGCCCAGCCCAAATACAATATCCCTCCCTGTCCCAACTCTCCCAGCCCAAGTCGTCCCAGCCACTATAAGGAAACCTGTGAAGGGTTCCTTATCCGACTAGAAGTCCAGCGCCCATAAGCTGCTCGAGTCCTATCCGTCCAAGGAAAGGTGCTGCCTTCGCTCCTATCTCCGCTAGGGGTCTGCTGCCTACTATCCTATCTGCAATAGGAATCGGCTGCCTCCGCTCCTACTCGCACTAGGAATCCGCTGTGCTGCCTCCAAGTATCCTAGCTCTGCTAGGAGTACATCCCTAGGGTGTAGTGGCACCCAGCACGCCTCTAGGAGTCCTACCCGCGCAAGGACTCCGCCTCAGCCTGCTCCGCAAGGCGAGTGCTCATCCGGAACCGCTCCAACGCCGTCCCAACATCCGTCAGTGCCCTTAGGGGCTGCTTAGGCTGTCCATCGCCCAAGCTTACTTGGTTGTCCGCTGCCAAGTTTAGGGGGTAGCCGCCCCCTTGTCTACGACAAAAGTGGAGGGGCTAACAGGCCTCCCCCAACCAATCCGCTCGACGCCCTCGTCGAGGCCAAGTAATCTCTAACCTTGTCTTCAAACTGCCATAATGCGACGTCTCGCTCCCAGCTGTTCTCTGACTCCGGAAGACCCTTCCACTTAACCAAGTAGAAGACCCTCCTATTCTTCTTGCTCATTCCTTCGACCCTGCTGTCAAGAATAGCCTTCCACTTAACCAAGTAGAAGCTTTAATATTTAATTCAATATTCAATGTGGCTTTCCATATGGTTTTGGTATTCACATCATTCTAATACTTGTAGATTAGAAGATATGGTCATGCAATAATATTTGTATTTGATTTATTAGATGAGTTATACTAAGATTAGATGAATCATGCCTATAACCCTATATTAGTACAGATAATTCATACCAAGTCGAAGATAATTCATACCATGTGAATAATTGCAAATTTTTTAGGGATGTTCTAGCTTGTAGTTAAGATCATTTATGCCATATACATACGGGAGCATGATTGTTATAAGAGGCATTATTATGATTCTATTGGTGGATTCACCTCCCTAAGTTAGTTGTCATGATATTATTTTTTCCTTCAGTTTATGTTTGTGATAGTTTTAGTTTTCAATTCACAACATATTTTCTTCAAGTTTGGTAATAATTCAATCACATCCTTAAGGTTTGAAAACCCATTCACAGTCATCATAGTACAATTGCCTTATACACTTTTAAAGAATTTAATTTAATACTGATCCTACTTTCTTTCCTTGTGGTTCAGCCTCAGATTTTTCGAGGTCTTTACTACTTCGCTACCTGCGCTTGGGTATATATTATTTAAGTTGTAGCACATAGCTTGATAAATGAGGTGGAAAAGAAGGATGAAGAAAGATTTAAGAGAAGCACAAGAGAGAGTTAGAGATGAAAAATGGTCATAAAGAGAGAAGAAAATTGAAAAAAGGTCACAAGAGAAAGAGAGAGGGATTATGAATGGGCGTGCAAGAAATACATGAGGGCGGGGAGGGAATTATGGGATTTTAGGTATTTTTTGTATTTAAAAAAATATAATCTTGTGAAATGGAATTTCAAAAAGGTGGTTGGCTAAAAAGGTTATTATTGGTTCCCTGCTTTGTTTTGAATTTTGTTTATACACACCAAATACCACCCCCTCCCCTTTTGAAAGATGTTAGAGGATTGACTTGAACCTGGGACCTTCTCTTTGACAGGGGAGTGTTGTTACGTCTGAAACAATACTATGAAGAAGTCAAATTCAGATTTGTTTTACTTGTCAATTGTAGTAGATAAAATCGATCCACAGTGAAAACCTTTTACAATAAAGAAAATGATTACGAAAAAAATAGAAGAAAGAAAAATTAAGAAATAAAGAGTAGAATAGTATTGAGGCAATAAAGAGTCAAGAAATCAAGATGAGAAAACATTAAGGCATTAAAGATCATTGTAACATCTAATGATATTCTTCATGTATCATGTTATCTCAGTTAGAATCGAATGAAAATTCTATCTAACTGGAAGATATGAACATTAAAATTAAAAATAAAGATAGAAAATGCTTTGGATAGATGAAGGATAAAAATAATTGTCTCTTCAAGATTTCTGTATCCAAATCACAAAAGATTAAGAAGGAGAGCCTTCAAGCATCTTATGTATCCAAATCACAAAGAAACAAGAAAAAGAATAATATTAAATAAATATCACTTCAAATAAACAATACTTAGTTGAAACCATTGATGTAACATTAATTGAACTCCATTAGATTATTACAAATCACCTCTAGCCTTAACTAAAGAGTTTAGAAAGCAATTACAATAAAACTAAAAATAAAAATACAAAAGAAGAGAAGAAAAATAGGAGAAGAGAGCTCCAAAGATGAGGAGATGATGCTTCTATCACGTCCACCCCTCTATTTATAGGAATAAAAGGGGTTGCTTCAAAGAAGAAAGTAAAATCATATCTATGGATTGCATCCTGATTGGTTGTTTCTTTGGCAATGATTATATTCTAAATCAATTAAATAAATAAATAAATTATTTATTTAGCAAATAAGTATATTTGAATCTTCCTTTAGTTATCCAATCAGCCTCATTGTCTTTCCTTATGTGTATCAATCACAACCAATTAAAAGATTCTTCATGTGCTGGCCTCAGGTTAGTTTACTAGCTGACCCTTTACATGCCAAATTTGACCCATAAATCTTCGGAATTGGAATTTCTTCCTGCAATAACAATTATAGCCACGAAAGTCTTCTTGTCAATGCCACAAGAATCGTATCAATCTGAATTATACATAGAAAGATATGGCTAAAATACTAAGGTTGTGTCAATCTGTCCGAATCAGCTTCTTTTTTAATTTAGTTCTCTTGATATAAATCTCAAATCCAACAGGTCTACAAGGTTGCGTTCGACCATTCCATGTATGTTTAGACTATTAAGAGCCCATTCTTAACTTTTAAATAGCTTTGGCTAGTTGGGCTTCACTTCCACTTCGAGTTGGATCCTGTTGAAGCCTGTTTAGACATGTAAACTTAATTAAAGTCCAACTAACCTATTCAAAAACATAAATAACCCAAATAAGTAATATTTTAATACAAAATAAGATTACAATTCGAAATGTGAGAACATTTAATTAAACATTATTTCAGTGCATCAAGGAGGCCTAGTTTAGCTAGGGTAAGGGGGCCTCACCATGTCTCCCCATATTTTGGGTCCACTATTGTGGGCTCCACATGTTGCGGCCTATGAATTGCCTTGTTGTAAGTCTACCTTCATATGGAGCCACTATTGTGGGTCCAATATGTTGTGGACTAACCATGTGGGACCATGTCATTGTCCCACCATCTTCTATCATGTTATAAGGTTTACAATGCTTTAAGGTTATTTTTGTTTTTTTCTAGAAATAGAAGGGTATTGCTGGGTTTTAATATTTAAATGGTTAATAAATAGGACTTTTAATAAATGAGTATGTTGGATATAACAAAAATATCATGGGTATAATAGATAATAAGTTTGACATTTAGATATTTTACCTTAATCAAGAGAGTAATTCTAGAGCCACTCACAACAAGCAATGTTTGTATGACACTCACATAAAGGAGCCGCCCTGGCCAAGCATGGAACTTTCATAGAGCCATGCCATCAATGCTGCGGCTTCGTTGGTTGGAAGTGGCATTTGCATTTTCATACAGGAGAAGGTCTTAATTAAAAAAAATGGATAAAGTTCATGGATACACACTTACTACAAGTGAAACTTTTATGGGGTCCAGCTATTGCCTTGACCTTATTCGGCATATAAAAATGGGGGTTAAGACTGAAATCTTTTTGTCGTAGTTTTAGGGCCGGGCCTAAAAATTTCAAGCCTTCTTTAAATAGGTCAGGACTAAGGCTAGGGGGCAAAAGGCCCACACTCCCATTTGGCCCATCCCCAAGTACAAAAAAGATTATTTTTACCTTTTTAAATATTCTCATGTAGCTTGCAAGTCATCATGATTAGTTGTGAATAACCTCAACGAAAGGCCAAAGACATCATCTCGTGTCGTATAGGGTCAATTAGTACAATCCCCCCCAAAGATTATAATTTTTTTTATTAAAAAATATTTTTAATAAAAAATACAAAAAATAATAAAAAACATTAAAAAAGAGCTCGGGGCCAGACTTTTGAAAGCTTGCCTAGGGCTACGACCTGAAAATAGGCTGGCCTGCCCAGATTTCAACCCTAACATTTACTACCATCAACTCTTTTATCCTGTTGAATATGTATCATTGAAGGTGAATTGGTGATTCTCTCACAAAAATAGCAATGGCGATGATCCTTCGTGGATACCAGCAGGGGTTGGCTTCCAGAT
The DNA here is from genome assembly GCA_035235625.1 of Saururus chinensis. Taxonomy (NCBI): domain Eukaryota; kingdom Viridiplantae; phylum Streptophyta; class Magnoliopsida; order Piperales; family Saururaceae; genus Saururus; species Saururus chinensis. Next base: position 21,531,835 of record CP141147.1, on the reverse strand, counting down.
CATTTAGCTATTATCAGGCTATCATATTCAGACTCACACTTTAGCCGTGTTCTAAACACCCTACAGAAACTTACCTTCAGAGGAAAGCAATTTTCCTGGATGATATCTGTCTGGAACTCAGATATCAGGAATTACCTAGTTTAAGTCTTTGGAACTGTTAATTGCTGCATAATTTTATTTTGGACTGCGATCTACTGTGATCGGTAGGTTTCATTTTAGGACATGCAGGTGTGCTTTCCAAATCGATGAATATTGTGACTTTTCTCTGGTGGGATTTTGGGAGCCACCCAGATTGGCTAGATCCACAGGTGACGTTGATTATACATCTCTGTTAAGTACTTCCATCACTTAATAAAAGCCAAGAACAGAATTGAAGTTTGATAGTTTTCTTACACACGGATGAATGTTATTCTTTGGAAAGTCCCAGGTGAAGATATGACAATTTGCTTAGTGGGAGTTGCCTTTTTCGAAGGAATCTTATTCTGATTTTGTCTACTCTGGACAAATATACTCTTTGGACACTTGTATGGAAATGGTATGCATTAAGCAATATTATCTGTTATGCTTATCCGTAATTAAAGGTTTGTGTATAATGATCAAACATCAGTAGTGTTTTGGAAGAGAGGGGAAGATCAAGGTAGAGATCAGGAAAGGATTGTGCTTTGCAATTTAAAGAGTGTGCAGTGGGTTTTGAGTCATGGTCTTAATTATAAGAGGGCAACAATGCCTTCAGGAGTGTTTTTCTTCCTAATTTTGGTCATTGGATGAATTTAGGGGGTCACCCACAAGTTGCCAGACTAATAAAGGTACAATGGAATGGGGAATTGTAGCTGTGAGAAGATTCACGGGGCCATGCAATATTTCCATGGATCCGTCTGGGAAGTGATTTTTGTTGGATTGTCATCACAATTAGGGCACTAATGTAGAGAAGGAGAAGCACAAGGGCAGTCATTTGACCAGACTGTCGGATGATTGCCATAGCCCTAGAGCTATCCTCTTAAAAAAAGTCGTGATTAGGGCATGAATGGAGGAGAGGCTTAATGCAAGGGAAGACTCGTAATTAGGGCATGAATGGAAGGGAGGCTCGCTCGTGGTCAGTATTCTATCCAAAAACACCCAAAGAAGGCAAAGGAAGAGATGATTTTGGGGTGAGAGTGACGGTCTAGGCAAGAGTTTTGCCAAATCTGTGATCTTGACTAGTCGAGTGCCAGCCGCGAAGAAAATGGGGTGCTGCCGACAATGACTTCACTTCATAGTACGCAATCAGCCTATTCGAAGGAGTGGGAGAGGAAGAGTGTCATACCCCGCACACCCCCTTGACCCAAACCTGGTACAAAGTAGGATGACAAAAGTGCGACGAAGTAGAAAACTAACCCTAAACTAGGCTAGATCTAAGTGCACAACACTCCATTTGTGCAAAAATAATTAATGAAAAATAAAAAATAATTAATTAAAGTCTCTTAGTCCATCACATACCCACATAATCTCATAAATATAATAGTCTCAAGCATAAAAAAAGTTACATACATGTCTAAGTCATTAAAGAAGACTATCCCACAATATGTAAATTATCAAGTCACAAGTTACTTCAAATTTAAACATAGCCTATCTCATAATATGGAAACTATTTCACACTCCACATGCATCTAATTGTTGCCTCCATGCTCATAAAAGAGATCATATTGAGCACTTGCATTACACAACTATGCAGCCCCAAAACAAAAATAACACAATCATGGTGAGATTAACTTAGTAATAGTTTTAAAAACATAAAGTTCACATTAACACCAAAACAAAATCCTGAAGGAGCATAGCCTATATTTTGAATTCATAAGTGTCTCAATAGTTTATCTTATTATAACATTTCACTCTTCTCACTCGGGGAGGAAACCTACCATCAAAGGGAAGTAAAATCCTATCCAATGGACATGAGACCCCGCCCTTTCGGACATAAAACCAATTCAATAAAACTCCGATGCGGCTAATCCAGAAAACTACAACATCTAATTGGCTAATCAAGGTTAAATACAGTTAATCATGGCTTAACAAATCATTTTTATCATGTATACAACATGGTACATACGTGACCAATGTTAGGTGCTTGCAAGCATAAGTAATCATACCCTAATCAGTCCTATTATGCCTGAGACATGGTTCATATGTTGCAAATGAGATCGTGTAAGAATAAGTGAGCATGAACATATATGGTCATGTTCATAAATAAGCTAAACCATATGAAACATGGTTCATTTATAATTAATATAGTGTGTGTTCAAGCATTCAAAGTTTATCATGGTCATAATCTACTCGAGTCATGAAATAGACATGAAGAAATTATCAATATCCATCTAAAAAGACAAGCATGACATCATACTAAGCATAAATATTTATGGTCATGTTCACAATTAAGCTAAAACATGTAGAACATGATTTATACATAATTAATGTAGTATGTGTAAGCATTCATACTTCGTCATGGTCATATTTACTAGTGGCATGAATTAATAATCAAAATCTAACTTAAAATTAAGAATGTACCATAATTAGTATAGCCAATTGATCAACCCTAAGGGGTGATCGATCAGGAATGAAGGTTTTCAAACTCCCCATTTGGCCGAATGATCAGGTTGTCCAACTAATCGATATGCTGGCTGTTTGATCGGCTTGACAGGGACAATCGTTAGGTCTGTCAAGCAATCGAATGATCGACCTAGAACTTGCACAAAATAGTCCTTTTCATGTATAAAACCAAATCAAATTCTTTAAAAAATCACTAAAATTCACAAAACATTGTGAAACTTCATATAATCATTATTTAAGCCTAAGACAAACAAAAATTTCTCATGCTTAATTATACAAAAACAACATTAAATCATCCATTCAAGAAGAATCAATTTCTCCAATTCATAAGCTTCAAGAACATGAATCCACCCATAAATATAGTGTTAATGCAAGTAAAACCTCGTCAAACAAAAATTCCTTACCTCAAACATGATTATAGACCATTGATTCTCCTCTAAAGCTCAAGGAAATCCTACCCAATAAATTAGGTTACATCAACCCTAAGCAAAAATCCAACCTTTCCACCTAATAAAGACTCAAAACCACTAATAGGTTATAGATGATAGTCCAAAACGAAAATCACAAGAGTAGAAGCAATAAATCTAAATCTAGGGTTTCAAATCATGGAGAAATGAATGAACTTGAGAAAAAGAATACCTAGAATCAAATTTGCAAGGAGAAGAACATGGGATTTAGGGTAAAAATCAAAAGAAATATGGTAGAAATTAAGTGATTATACCTTAAATTAAAATTTTCCTTCTTGAAATGAGGGTAGAGCTCTCCAAAGCCTCCTAATCTCGGCCCACCTTGAATGTTAAAAGGTTGTTTTATATATATAAGCAAGTCAAGTTAGTAGGCTGGAAATGAGCCCAACAAAGGAATAAGTGAACTCATACGTATATAATGGACCCAAAAACGAATTTGATAAGTCCCAAGCCCATTTAAAAAGTCTAAGTGAGGGTCTATAGACCAAGAAATTGGCATGTTGTCTTAGATGGATGTGGGTCCTAGGATAGGGCCCAAGGAATTAAATGACAAAAATGATACCAATTAGTTTCGCACTTGGTGGATTAAGCTAGACAATCATGTTTTCTAAGTAAAAATCAAAATAATTTAAAACAAATTCACGATCAAACCGCCCCATCACACAAAAATCAAAACAAACCGAAAAAGAAAAGCTTTACACTAATCAATTATCAGTAACACTTACAAATCTTATAGAGAGGGAAAGGGCAAGGGAAATGTAGGTTAGGGTTTAGGGAGGGTGTTAATAAGAGGCATTTAATCATTGCCGTCTGAATGAGTGGACAACTACGGTTCTTTATGAAAGGGGTAGAAAGGTCATTTTTCTTAAATCAAATTTCCTCAATGCTGCAACCAAATAGGCTTTCTAACAAATCCTCTTAAAATTGCTTTTCCTTTTAAACTATACCCATACAAGATTCTGATTTCCCCAAAATCACTTTTCCAACAATCCTGCTATTAATATCCCATAAATATGTACCCAAACCTACCCTAAAAGAGAGGGAAGAGGGCCCTTGACATTGAGTATTATTTTATCTGTCTCATATTAAGTGCCCTATTTAGTTTTAGAAAATGAACTATTTAGTTTATTTTGAAAAACTAAATGGAAAATTTTAATATGGGACACATAGAGTATCTTATTATTTCTAAAGAAATGTTTCTCTACATGCATTAAATGATGTGGTTTGACATTAGTGCAATGTTGGATGGTTTTAAAATGCTTTTGCTTGTCTAAAAATTGTGCAGCATATCATCCTTTTAGCCATTATATGCCTAATAGTCCATCCGACCCATATTACTAGCTCTATTTAGAAAAATAATTTATCTAATATTAATAGCTTTATTTGGATTGATTTATGTAGTTGGAGACTTAAAAAAACATCTCACAAACTTAGTTTTCATTTTCTTAACTATGGGTTTCACCATCTAATAAAAATGATAATTTTTTTAAATATAGCTATTAATATTGGAGTGAGGGAGTGAATAAAAAATTAAGCAAGAGAGATTTCATGGTCAAATCGGCATAAAGTGTGTAAGGATATGTGTTACCCATAAAAAAATGTAGTGTTCAAAAAGAGTTCACTAGCAAGAACATGTCAAACAACACTGTCGCCAGAACACAACTTGATCTGCACGTGGTGCAAGCCGGCTGGCTGTGGTAGTTGGATATCTAAAGTCCACAAATGAACGACCAATGCGCCAATATTGGGTTGCGGTCGAGCACACTATTTGCTGCTATTAAGACTTATTATGAGGCCACAAATTGTTGTTCAAAAGATTAGTGTTAACTGTTGTGCAATGCTAATCTACATGCTTTTGTCAATGAATACCACATGAACCTACATGCTTCTATTTGATCTATGAGGCCCACATTTTTTTTATCAATGACACCCACTTTTTTAGTGCATAATTGATCAGATTCACAGTCCATATGTTATTCCGTAAATTACAAATTGTTGTTTGAAAGAGTAGTGTTAATTGTTGTGCAATGCTAATCTACATGCTTTTGTCGACGAATACCACATGAACCTACATGCTTCTGTTTGATCTGTGAGGCCCACATTTTTTTTTATTAGTGACACCCACCTTTTTAGTACATAATTGATCAGATTCACAGTCCATCTGTTATCCCGTAAATTACAGCCGTAGGTATTGGATGACTGATTTGCCACCCCCTCGTTTAGGCAGCTCACCCCAAATGTTCACAAATCACATTGTCCACTTAAATGTCTTAATTTCTCACCCCTAGCTCGTTCAATAGTCTCTATACCCCCCAAACTCCTCACTGGTGGCAACCATCAACTATACTAGAATTCACACCGATAGATGTTATCGACTACCCTAATAAGTTTGTGCCCTCTTCACCCTCTTTGTTGTTTTCTCCTTTGGTCCTCTCTTCCTCCTCTTTAAGTTTTATTTCCCCTTCGGTAACCCTCCCTTGTTGGAGTTCTCATTAGAGCCATTGCCACTACCAAGTGCTCCAAGAGAATACATAGTCTTTAGAAGTATTGTTGCAAGATGACCATCATTTGTGTAGTAAAGAACTAATGGTGGCCAGCCACCACCATAGTGCTCCTAGCAAAGACAGAACAAGGAAAATGGCTCAAGAGGGCCAATGGATTTGCAAAAGTATTGGGGTGGGGGCACTTGGTCCCACCTAAAGAATAAAATCAATGGGTTTTCCAGTCCCACCTTAATAGAGAGTATTAAAATTTTGTGGGTCGGGACCATGGCCTGTCACGCCCCAAGATTTTAAACTCATTTTATAAATATTATAGTGGAAACAAAATTTTCAAAAGTTTTTTGTCAAATATTCAATAAGTTATCTTAAGGTATGAGCCAACCATTTTCAAACATACGACTACCGCATTAGAGTACAATAATAATTCAATTCAATTCACATATTAAATCACTTAGGGTCTTACCCGAGTGCATGCCTGAATATCTCAATATGCACAAATACAAAAAGATTGGCTCTCATGTGCCTAAAGCCATTTACCTTAAAGTAAAAAGGCATTAAACATGCCAAACAACCTATCTACATCATCCTTGTCATACATCAAAAGTCATAAAGTTACTTTAACCCTACAAGGAACCTACATTACACAGATGATGAATATACGAATATACCAAATGAAATGGCTAAACAAGTGCTATATAATAACCATGCACATGATTACACTATATCATCCCAAAATCATCAATTGTCATATTAAATAGAAAACATCATCATCACCACACATAAGTAGAATAAACATAGCATCATCAACACCACAACACATAAGTGGAATAAGCATAACATTCACAATGCATTTATCATGATTTCACAATTATAGCATGCTTCCCACTTAGAAGTCCCTAACTTCATAAGTGAAAGTCGAAGGTTCTTTAGGACATGATAGCCACGTCTAGGAGTACAGCGTTGCCTGACTAGACCATGAACTACCTACATTCTGACTTCAAGTATTCTGAAGTCTACCTGCCCTATCCATGCTATGAAGCTAAGGCCCATAGGGGCTCATGGACTCAAATGGATGAAGTTCTGACTTTAATGATTATCAAAACCTCATGTATTGCATTGTGCAAGACCAATCATCTTTCAATGCGATAGACCATTGGAACATAACTGTGAAGCCAGGGAAGCAGTTCTACATAACTCTCATTCTTAAAGAGTGGGATGACCTTGGTCCTTTTTCATACCAAACTCTTCCATCTATGCGGCTAAAGATTCACTTGAGGAGCCAAGACACTAAGGATTCCGAAAGACATCAGTCTTGGGGTGCGATGTAATATAAGGATATTCACACACAAAGGTATATACACCCAATCATAATTCATCACTTTATTACATATAATTGTAATTTATGCATCAAATAATATGTTATTACTTCTCATAATAATAGCCTAACATTCATAACAATTCCTGCTAAAAATATTCAAAACCAACTTATTGTCAGTGGACTCATTGACATGTCGACCAAGCTATTGATGACTATCGGCAACTCATCGACGTGTCAAACCCCTTGCCGACAATGGGATGGATAGGGAAATCATTTTCAATGATGCCTCATTGACACATCAACCTCACTACCTGTGATCCGCCAATAACACACCAACATGTTGATGAAAAAATACCTAAAACTGACTTATTGTCGGTGGACATTGATGTGTCAACCAAGTTACTAATGACCATCAGTAACTCATCGATGCATTGAACCCCTTGCCGACAGTGGAATGAATAGGAAAATCGTTCTCATCAATGCCTCAATGACTCATTGACCTCACTACTGGTAACCCCTCGATAACACACCTATGTGTCGATGCTTATAGATATCATCGGTGATGTCATTGACATGTCAGCGAACTCATCGATGGTCGGGAAGAAATAATATAAATTATCCTAACTTCCCAAAATCATTCCAAATCATGATGTATCATAATTATTTGCACATATAACCTTCCCATAAAGACAAATTATGTTTCTTAATATCAATTGATCATTAAACATAAGAAAGACATGATATCATAACACAACCATGACAAAATCTTAGAAATTATCCTTTACATGCTTTCATATCATGTAAGTAATCAAAACATATCTCATGCAATCACTTCAAAACAAAAGCATGGAATCAAGGTGTACAATTTAACATAAAATCATGATTCCTCAAAATTACCATAACATGATTCACAAACAATTATATTTTCATACTTTCATATCTAATGATTTTATAATTTAAATCATACATGCATATTCTATGTTAAATCACAGTACAAGGTTAGTAATCTGACCTATTTTATAACATAAAATCTTTTCTCACATGTGATGCCAACTAATCCCCACAAAAATATACTCATTCCCTTAATTTTTCTTGATTTTGAGAACCCTTAATCTTCTCCTTCATTTGGAGAGGTTTTTCTAAAAGAAATGGAGTCTAAAGGCTTTAAAAGTCACTTATAAGGGAAAGAGGATGAAATTCTAGTTTAAAACCATCAAGAAGGGTGGTTCTTGAGCTAAAACCGTAAAATTGTCCAAACCATTGGCAAGGTCATTGACGTGACAATGAGCTTACAGATTGTAATTTTGACTGCACTATGTCCCAAATTCAGACGGCTATAACTTCCTCATATGATCTTAGAATAATGCATTATTGGTGGCATTACGAAGATATTTTCTAATTTCAAAAGTCAAATTAAAAATCATCCTATGGTTAAAGTTATAACCTCAATGACTAAGGGTCAAATTTGCAGGTGTTTGCAAGTCATGACAACACCTTTGGTTAAACTTTAGACAATCATAACTCATTTATCCAAACTCATATTTGTGTTCTTAGATGCATTTCGAAGTTACTTTTGTCTAGTTTCTATATTTAAAGTTTCACACTTAAATTCAAGCAACAGAATAAGTTATTGTACTTAGAATGACCAAAGGTCAAAGTCACTATTTTTCATATGTACTTCAAAACTTCTTTGATGTTTCATCTATTATAACTTCCTTATTCGAGCTTCTATTTGCGTACTCTCAAAGAATCTACAAATCTCTTTATATCTATTATTCAATAATAAAGTTTTATATTCAAACTCTACGTAAAGACGAAATTATTATACTAAGAAGACCTAAAGGTCAAACTCACTTATTTTCACATGGCTAAGTATAGAGAATTTGGAATATTTTCTGGTGTTACATGGCCCCTCCTTGCCCCATGGCTCCTATAGATTATAGTCTCTTGAGGTATTGTGGTGGTGGTTGGATAGTGTATCTTTAGTTAAGAGCTAATGGTGGCCGCTACTAATACAATGCTTCCACCAATCACATAGCCTTACAGACATTGTGATTCTGGTCCACTATCACTTGGCCACTCCTCATCCTTATGACAATGGCTAGCCATCACAAGCGTGCTTCTAGAGCCTACTTACAAAATTTCTTCTCCCTATTCCTTGCCTCTCCCAATGTTGTCACTCTCTTTCTCCATCCCCTTGTTCTGCTTCCACTAGCACCCCAATGTCCTCTCCCATGACCTCACTTCCCCCTACCTCACCTTCTCCCTATTGAACTCCTCAATCTCCTTGCCTTCCACATCTCCCCTCCTACTTCCCTCAAAACCCTATGGCACATCCCAAAATTTGCACATGCAGGCTTATATTTTCTTTTAGAAAAATATGCAATAAATATCAAGTTTGATGCAGCAAAATAATTAAAATCATTTGGGAGCATGATTACTCGTTTTTACAATCCAATGCAAGTGAGTAATATAATATTTGTCACTAAATATCTAAATCAAATTAAAAGAACTATAGGATTCTATGTTAGGCATTTGTCTGTCAATCCACAACTTTGATTAATAATAGAAATAAATGACATGCTCACATGCCTACAAAGCATTCCTAGAAAGAAAGAGATGGAACTTAAGCTACAAGGAAGTTCATACTACTATTTGCTTGACCTTTGTTGCAAATGATCTCCACTTGCAAACCACACAGATGCTGAGTATACAAATATACCCAGTGAGATTGCTAAACAAGAACTAAGATGATAGATAAAACAATACAACATATTTCAAGTTAAGTCAAAGCATACCTTACAATCATCTCATAATCATAACTGAACAAAAGAAAGTTATAGACAAAAGGTTCACTAAACTCAATGGCCATATCTAGGAGTACAACTGATCGTTTATAATTAAACCATTTGCAAATGTACAAGGTAATTATACTAGGATGAGTATTTAAGGGTTGTCGAACCTCAAGGACGGATGAATTATTACTAAATCTAAAGAGGAATTTACTGATTGAAAACTAAAACAACTTAAACTTTAATTAAGTAAAGGAAAGAATTAACTATATCAAAAGTAAGAGACTAATATGATAGAATTTACTTAGGAAATCGAATCTACTATAGAACCATAACAATTCCTTAATTTTTAATCTAAATCTAGTATAAATATGAACAAGTATTCTCAGCTACAAGCTAGAATTACTTCAGAAAGAATCATTAATTAATTTCCATGGCATGAACTATCTTCGACAATAGCACGAATCATCTACACTAAATAGCTATAGGCATGACCCGTCTAATCTTAGTATAACTCATCCAAGTCCTTAATTATCTGAACATTAAAACTATTGTATGACCATCTCATCTAAATCACAAAAATTAGAATTGATGTAAATATCAAAACCACATCAATCTATCATCTACAAGATAATAAATCAACATAGATTTGAATAAACATGAAAAGCTCTTCCATTAAAAAGGAAATCTTTATCATACAATTGTCATAATTCACAACTGAGATCTAAATTAAAAAGAAAAGAAACTGAAACTTATCTATAGCTTCATCAACTCCTAAGTAAAAGAAAAGTCTAGCCTTCTATTGTAGAAGAAAGCACTTGAATCTCCATTAAAAGCTTTGAGTTTTCTTCCATCTTCTTCTTCCTTATTTTCTTCAAAAAATCTACTTGCTCACTCCCAATTTTGAGCCAAATATGTCTTTATATAGGCATAAGATCCGTAAGAAATAGTCCAATATGAAAAAAACTCGAAATTGATTGAAATAAGGAAACTGCGCGTTATCCCGTTCGAACACTTGAACTGAATTTTCTTCAAAATTACGTTATCCCGATCGAACGGTAAGTGTGGCCGTTCGAACGCCAATGAAGAATCTGCAAAATAAGCCAATTTAATTCAAAACACCATGGAAGCTTTTCCTAACCTAATTAAACTTAATTTCTAATTATTTAACCTATATTAACTCTTAAATGAGACTAAAAAATAGAATAATTAAGGTTAAAATAACGTATAAATTATATTTATCAACAACCACACCTCACTAGAATATTCACCACCACACTGTTAGACTTCATACTTCTGCTGAAACTCTTGCCCAACTCCATCTATGCCATGAAATGAAGACTCACAAGGGCTCATGGACCTAACTCCATGATCATCAAGACCTCTTTAATTGTGTTGGGCTGGACCATTCATCTTTTTATGCTATGATCTGTTCAAACCTAACTCTCAATTCAGGGGAGCGGCTCTACAAACAAATGCCCACTTTTGGGGAGCCGGAGACCCACGGTGTTGTTTCATACCATGACCCTCCTCTATGTGGTTAACACAACTCACTTTTGTATCCAACCCAACACTAGGACCAAATGTCCTTGAGTATCAAATGTATTGGTGTATTGGTTAGGGGTATCTATCAATTACAAGGACTCACATACACACAAGGTTTACTATCCCCAATATTATACATGTACTTATTATCATGTATTCATACATCCAATGTGGACTAAAATTATTCTATTATATATTCTATAAATTGTGACACACCGAGATTTTCAAACTTATTGTTATACATAAAATAGTCGAAACAAATTTTTCAAAACTTTTTTGTCAAAAATTCGACAAGTTATCTCAGGGTATGAGCCAACTATTTTTCGAATATATGTGGACTAAATCAGAGTACATTAATAATCCAAGTCAAATCATATCTTAAATCACATAGGGTCTTTCCCGAGTACATGTCTAAATATCTTGATATGCACAAATACAAACAGATTGGTACTCATGTGCCTAAAGTCTTCTACCTTAAAGTAAGAAGACATTAAACATTCCAAGTGGCCTAGCAAATATCATCCTTGCCACACATCCAAAATCCTATGTAACTTTAACCCTACAAAGAACTACATCACACAGATATTGAGTATACGAGTATACCTAGTGAGATAGCTAAACAAGTACTATGCAATAATAATATACATGATTACATTACATCATTACAAAATCGACAAATATCATAACTAATAGCAACATCATCATCATCACAAATAAGTAGAATAAGCATAACATTCACAAATGCAATACACATGATTTCACAATCATAACATGACTCCCACTCAGAAGTCTCCAACTTTAAAAGTGCAAGTCAAATGTTCTCTATGACATGGTAGCTAGGTCGAGAAGAATAACTTAGCCTCACTAGACCATGAACTACTCACATTCGGACTTTAGGTATTCTAAAGTCTGCCCACCCTATCTACGTTATGAAGCTAAGGCCCACACATGGCTCATGGACCCAAGTGGTTGAAGTTCTGACTTCCATGATCATCAAAACCTCCTGTATTGCGCAGCATAAGATGACTTATCTTTCAATGCTCTTGTCCCTTCAAACATGACTCTCGGACCAGGGAAACAATTTTACATAGCTCATGTTTTTACAGAGCCAGAAGACCTTAGTCCTTTTTCTCACTAAATTCTTCTGTCGACATGGATAAAGACTCATTTGAGGAGCAAAGACATTAAGGGTTCTTTTAGCCTCAAATGCCAAAATACATCATTCTTGGATGCAATCCATTAGAAGGATATTCATACACAAAAGTACATAACATCATCATATATAATTACAACTTCATGCAGAGAATAACATGCTATTAAAACTCTTAATAATAGCCTAACATTCATAGTAATTCATACTAAAATACCCAACACCGACTTATTGTCAGTGGATTCATCGACGTGTTGGCTGAGTCATTGATGACCAGTGGTAACTCATCGACGCATTGAATCCCCTGCCGATAGTGGGATAGAAAGGACAACTATCCTCATCGATGCTTCACCAACATGTTGACCTCATTGTCAGTGACCCATTACTAATACACTGATGTGTTGATACTCATCACCCAAAACCAACTTGTTATTGGTGGACTCATTGACATGTTGACTAAGTCATTGATGTCTATTGGTAACTCATCGATGCATCCACCCTTGCCGATAGTGGGATGATAAGGAAAACCATCCTCATCGATGCCTCACCAATGCGTCGACCTCATTTCCAGTGACCCCCCAGTAACACACCGACGTGTCGATGCTCATCAATATCAGCCTTGTCATCTCCTCTGTTACATCAGCAGCATCATCAATGTGTCGATGGACATGCCGATGGTTAGGAAAAAATAACAAAAACTGACCCAATTTCCCAAACTCACTACATATTATGACATATTATAATCATTCCCACATAACCTTCCTGTAATGACAAAAGATGATTCTTACTATTAATTGATCATTAAACATGAGAATAACATATTATCTTTAACATTATCATAACAAAATCTCATAATTATCCTTTACATGATTTCCTATCATGCAAGTAGTCAAAGCACATCTCATACAATCACTTCAAAACCATAGCATGGAATCAAGGCTTACAATACAACATAAAATCATGATTCCTCAACATTACCTTATCATGCATTCACAAAGAAACATATTTTCATGCTTCCATATCTAATGATTTCATAATTCAAATCACACATGCATATTCTATGTTAAATCACAATACAAGGCTAGTAATCTGACCTATTTCATGGTGTTAAAATCCTCTCTTAAGTGCGATGTTGACTAATCTCCGCAAAGGTATACTTCATCCCTTGATTTCTCTTAATTTGGGGAGTCCTTGATTTTCTCCTTCTTCAATTGGAGAGGTTTTTCCAAAAGAATGGATTCTAAAGGCCTTAAAAGTCATTTGTAAAGGAAAAATGATGAAATTCTAGTTTAAAAACGTCAATCTGGGTTGTTTTTTAGCCAAATCGCAAAACTGCCTGAACCATCGACAATGTCATTGGCGTGTTGAACCTTGCCGACAGTAACTTCTGGCTACACTAGGCCCTAGATTTTAGACGGCCATAACTTTCTCATACAAACTCCAATTAATGTGTTATTGGTGGAGTTGCGAAGATAATTATGTATACTTTTTAATGCTAAAATTTAAAAATAAAAATCATCCTAGAGAAAAAGTTATGACCTTAGAATGGCTAACAGTCAGATCAGTACGGGTCTGCAAGTTATGATTGCACCTCAAGTCCAACTTCAGACAATCATAACTCTTTTATTTAAACTCCGATTCATACATTCTTAGAGGCATTTCGAAGCTATGTCTGTCTAGTTTCTATCTTTAAGGTTTTACTCTAACATTCAAATGAAAGGATAAGTTATTCTATTGAGAATGCTCAAAGTTCAAATTCACTATTTTCTACATATATACCCAAAACTTGCTTAATGTTTTATCTATTTGAGCTTCGATTTGCACACTCTTGGTAGCTCTACAAAGCACTTTATGTCTACTAATAAGTAATAAAGTTTCATATCCAAACTCTATGTATAGAGGAAGTTATTATACTAAGAATACCTAAATGTCAAAATCACTTATATCCACGTGGCTGAGTATACAGAATTTAGAAAATTCTCGGGTGTTACATGAATAGAATATACTATGGTAAAAACCCTATTTAAAAATCATGAACCAATGTACCATCGGTAAATCTATCGATGTGTCAGCCGAGGTGTCAATGACCATCGACATGTCAAACCCTTACCAACATTGGATAGGCCGTCAGAGCCCATCTTGCGGACATCACAACCAACGCGTTGGCCACTCTTGATGTCTAGTATAACACCAACACCATACAACGTGTCGGTGCCAAAACTGTTCATCATCCCCCAACCATCGATGAAAAACAAGTAGAAATCATACTAGAACACAAAATACTCTCTTACACTAATCATGATTCTCACATCACTTAAACCATAAATCCCACATGAAAAACCATAATTTTAGTCATTGAATCTTCATGAATTAAAAATGCTATCTTTTATTAATGGAATAATTTTTTAGAAAATAACCACAACATGCATTGAAATACATCAATAAGCATATGATAAAATCAAGAATATCTATTTAAACCATTGAATGTTTTCAAGGTTAGCAATCCAACCTTGATCACACATTACTCTTCCTTCCTGCCATGAAACCTTCTACAATCTAAACCAATTGCACTTTACTCTCTCTTGGACTCCTCATAGACTCCAAATTCTTAAATTTATGAGATTCTCACCCTTTACAAAGGGCACAACTGCTTCTAGAATTTAGAATTACATAACTATCCTCGCTTTTGGATGCAACTATGTTTTAAGGTTTCATTTATATGTTGCTAGCTGCTGATGGTTAGACCTATTTTTCACCAACGAGCACACCGACACATCAATGACTTGCCAAATGAAATGGAAAATTTTCAAATAAGTTATATTTTTCTTGAAAAAAATATATTGGTATCACACCCTACCCCAATGTTTGCATCCCCACATCACTGCCTCCACCTTGTGCCAAAAACACCCACAATGGCATCAAGGATGATGCCTCATCAATGATCTACAACGGTAGCTCCACCATCGTCTATTGTTATGATGTAGGTTTGGGCTTTTTTTTTCAATACATATGGTTTTAGAGCTCTTAGATTTGTCATACCCTCCCTCCTCAAAGAGGCACTTCTCCTTGACTTGAACCTCCTATGGTTGGCTGGGTTGGCCCGGCCTACTAAAGTAGCGGTCCAATTGGATGAGCCAACAAGGATTGGGGCTAGCTAAAATTGCCCAAGAATAGGGTGCCACTTGGGTCGGATTTTTTTGGATACCCGACGCAACATAATAGACCGAATTTGAGTTTACATAAATAGTAAACGATCTAGTTTGGGTTTTAAAGTCTTATTGGCATAATTATGTTTCTTATTATATTGAATCGAATCAGACCTGATCAAGATAGGGTTGTAATATAAAAAAATATTGCATTAACATGAGTAATTTCTATAGTAGGACAGTTAAAATAATTTTTGTCATATGAGGTGTAAACTGTTCAATATCTCAAATGTGTCCGAGCAACACTTGCGTTGGGTTAGGTGCTATGAGAATCATCCTTCTCAATTTTGCAAACAAAGACACACTATTAAGCAAGGGACACTTGAGAAATCTATGTTAATTTACTATTTAACTTGGTAAAAAAATAGATAATTTTTGTGTTGAGGCCTTTTAAACAGTAAAAAGTTGTGTTAAATTGAAAATAAACCTGAACTGATCTGATCCGACTGAAAACCCAGGTTAGGTTTTCTAAATGGTAAAGGGTTTGAGTTTACTTGCAACCCAACTCAATGGCATTTTAAACAACAGTCAACAAGTGTTCTACTTGAAGTATGACACTTGTTCAAAGCACTTGTTGTTAGTCCCAATGCCACTGGTTTTTAAAACGCCTGTTATTCTCACGCCTCCATAAATCAGACTAGCAGCTCCAGTTTTCCACCCATATCACAGCCTTCTAGAGATTCGCTTCCATCTGCTCAGTGAGGTACAGGTGGAATCTGTTTCGTGACCACCTAACCGCACAGAGGCCGTTTCAACCAGAAACGGATTCAGGTTGTCATTTCCCCCTGCCTCCTGAAGCCCACAAAGAATCCCCTTAATAACTGCATATTAAGTTATACGTAATTGTCACTTATTAAGGACTCAGCATGTCGATCTTGGATGGTCTTAATGCAATGGCTACGGTCCATTCCTTTCTTTTTCAAATAAGTAGATATATATTGAAAAGGCTCTCTCTCTCTCTCTCTCTTCATGATTCACCCTCATTGATACAAGGAGAATTCAAAACAAGTTAAAACACTTTTTAAAGCTCGTCCCACTCAAATAAATCCAATTGCGTAATCAATGTCCTCATTGACTACAACCCCCAACATCCGCTTTTCCTAAAATAAAAGGACCCAACCATTTGATCCATTTCAACTTCCTTTTCATTTTCTATTTGAAATTCATAAATTATATCCTTTCTAATTGCATCCATAGTACCTATCTTTTAGAAGACCCCACCACCCACTATCCCAAAAACAAAAAAAAGAGAAACAAAAAGGGTCCCCACCAACAAAGTGTTTTGGTAATAATCCACCACCACCTCCCACCCCACCCCACCCCATGAGAGAGCCAAACAGCCATCAGGGACTTTGACAAACTTGGATTGATATGAGGAATATCTCCATATTTTTCTAGGCAAGTCATTACACCTTGTTTGACAAAAGAGAAAGAAGAAAAACAACGGGAAAGTGCGCAAAGTGAGAGCCAATTGTGGTAGCTGACTTTGATTGCAATTAAAGGTGATGTTAGCATATGGGACCCTATCATGCACGCTGCATTGTCTATAGGTAGATTCAGGACAAGTAGGCGCCTGTCACTTTTGGTTTATGAAGGGGCGTTAGGTTCTGGCTTGATCAAAGAAGGGGGATCTGGTTGGTGACTCTTGTATATAGCACCAGCCAGAGAGATGGGCATTATGCAAAGGGCTTTGGACTGAAGAAATTGCATTGCCGCCCCAACATCTTCTTCCATGAGCTTTGCTACATGGCGTTCAGTACCATCGGTCGACCACTTCTCCCATGCCCGCATGTTGCTTCCACCATCACTCCCTTCCCCCTAATCAAGAAAGAAAACGAGCATATGTGAGATAAAACAAATTATAAGAATTGGACTAATAGATAACAAAATAAATTTGTGAAGATTGGCTAGCACCAAGCAAAAAAAAAAAGTAAATCTGTGAAGAAAAGTTTATTTGGACCCTATCAATCCTAAAGCTACATAAATTAAAACTTAGACAGTAAAAAGGGTATATAAGAGCCACAATAGAAATAGAAAGACACAAATTGATCAAAGAGATTATTACCTCGACTGACTGCAATGGAATATCAGCCACAAGCTGAGCTACCGCACCGGTTGCCCCTAATCTGCTCATGCTTAAAACCTGTTGAATAGTAAAATATTTGAGGGTCGGTTAGATACTGATTAAGTAGTTGTCAGCTCTCAAATGGTTATGGTATTTTGTCCCCTTGACAAAACATGTGGTTTCAATGGTTAAAATTTTCAAAAAAACAGAAAAATGGAAATAGCTCAATCTGACTTGAAAACCAGATGTTTCTAGCACGTTATGTAGGCTAATTCAGTGTGCCCATTACATGCATACATGCACATGACTACGTGGGACTTTGATCAGTTATCCAAGAGCTTGGCTAATCACAGAACAATCTCTTACCATTGACCACTAGGTGAAAACTTATTATCCAATATTCTGAAAGATTTTTTATTGCTAAAATGAGATAAACAATTGTCCTATATCTTGCAATAATACGTGGGTATATAGATAACAAGGAACTAAAAAATTGTAGTCCTACTGTATTATCAACCCTTGTTAGAAATAGGCAGAATTTCTAACTGCGTGTGTGTGGGGGGGGGAGGGGAGGGGGAGGGTTTGTTGTTAGAAACTGGATTAACAACTGCAAACAGTGTGTCATTCTACAAAGAAGAAACTATTTTACCTTCACTTGCAGTCGCAGGAACTTTACATATTCTACAATTTCATCAAGCATGGCTGCTCTATCTGTCTGCATAAATAATGTAAAGTATCAAACTTTGTAATTAAATACTAAATTCCATGAACTAAAAAAAAAAAATGATACACCAAAGCAAGAATATAAAAATGATATATTATGAGATTAAATAAATTTCAGCACATTAAATTTAATAGCTCATTTTCTGTATAAGATACACCCCTCATCAAGACTGATTCTCTGTTACTAAAGAGCTTGCCAACTAGAAGAAAAAACAGTTTGCTGATTCACCATACACAATCAGAGCTAAGCTGCATGTTTGTGCTCTACTTCTGAAGGAAGAGCAAGGATGAGTTTTTTTACTCTAATAGATACCCAATACTTGTGCTCGCCTTTTGGCTTTTTTTGTTTTTGACAATATCATGCACACCTTTAAAATGTACACTTAACTCTTTTTGAAAATTGTGTGTAAGTCTTATGACACAGTGAAAAAAATATCATCAGTTCCTAATACGAAAACTAAAAAAATATTCCAACCTAAATAAAAGAATTTTAAATTTTCAGTTACATTAAATCAAGAGAAAAAAGCTTATTATGAAATATTATACATATAGAGACTAGCTCGAGGCACCTCTTACTTCCCTAGCTTTGCTCTTGTATACTGGCTTGTTAATAACCATTTATTTGTACCCCGTGAATAAACTGCTAAGCTTTTAATCAGCAGGAAACATGGCTTTTTTATGGATAAATTTATCCTGAGGCAAATAATTTCGTACTTTCAGAGAATTACAATATTGAAACTTTTAAAAGACAAAAAACAAAATTTATTGAAAGGAAGTGCGAGTAGGACATTGAAACAATAACCTTGTTACAACTAGGAACCAATTCCTGCAGAGCCTTCATCCTTTCCGCGATTCTTTCTCTGCGTAGCTACACACACCAGACATAATGTTTGAAAATGCTGTGTTGACAATCATAGATTAATAAATGATTCCTAATATTATTGAAATTTGATCTGCTTCAAAACATAAGACTAAGTTTCACACTTCTACTGATTAACATGGAAGTGCAACTTTATCACTCAGCTTATCAACAGCAGCAAGAAATCCTACATTATATCTTCCCCATGAGGTGGAGCGATTTAATTCAAAAGCCTTCCAAAAAGTGCATTTGTTACAAATCTAGTTTATCAAACTCGTTTTAAGGTGGCCATTTGAATGAAAAAACAAAATCTAATAAAGAAGGATGCTGTAGCACATAAGACGAATTTCCAGCAGTCTTAGTGGAAATTACCATGGAGCACTAACAACAGCAAGCAAATGACTTCAACCATAAAATTTAATGAACTACTCAATTCTTCAGTATTATAATGGTCGTCTATAGGAAGAATACACTAGAAAGACAAGAATCAATTGACTAGTAATCTTTCATAGTAAGGTAGGGGCATAAAACTAATAGGATGACCAACGGAATTGCCTACTATGATATATCATAATAGCTCAAGAGCCAGAGTGGTGTCACAATAAGAATGCATATTTATCAGATACTGCATGGTTCTGAAAATTGTACACCGTCCAACAAGCAAGCAGAGAATAATACCAATGTAGTATCTTCACACCAAGTAGGTGCCACTTGCAAAGGAACAATGCCCTCAAGCCAGATGCCTGGTTAGATTAACACAAACTTGCTGCTAAAGATTACCGCATCAACATTTCAATACCAGCTGCCGTAAGCTCTCCCTCATAGAATGGCTTATTCTCGGTGTATTATTAGCAAGCAGTACATTTTCCACAACAATAAAAATAAGTGAGATGGAAGCAAAATTTACCCGTTCAGCAATACTGTGGGGATCTGTAGCTTGCCCTCTCCTAGCTCGCACTCTGGGGCGTATAGCAGGTGGATGTGGACCCATTGGAACAGCACCAGGCGTTCCTTGCGCGTGAAATGTCTGCAGTGGTTATGCCGTTATATTACATGAGTATAGCACAATTCATCACCCCACCAATGGTGGGTACACTACTACAAAACACAAACCCATAGCCAATATTGGTAGCATCTACGATTACTAAGGAAGAAGATTCCCAACTCGCATTTACACTACCTTCAGGCCCTAGTAATATTTGTAGTGGGTTGGACCAAAGGATAGCGTTTTCTGTTTTCTATGACAGTGAGCCTAGCGTAAGGAACACGTAGGAGCCATTGATATTTGAAATCAACGGCACACAAGCTAGCGCACATTAGAATCATTGGCCCTGCACTAGCGTGTGCGCTATCGATTTTTTGGATGGATGGCTCCCATGCATTCCTTATGCAAGGCTCATGGTCAGTAGGGAGCATGGAAAATGCTTCTGAACCGAAGAGAATTGAAAGATCACTCTAAAGAATAGAGGCCCCCACAATTCTGCCACATTGGACATGTGAGCCACCTTCATCGCGTCATTTAAATCTCATGTTTAAATTAACAGCTGAAATTGCATTTTCTAATGTGGGTGCTAGACCTAAGATCCCCTTTGACAGTAGGGATCTACCAAATTCGGGGATTCCAATATGTGGGATCCATCCATTTAACCCCATCAAGTTTCCACAATCATCATCAAATTTAAGCCAATAATTTCGGGTTATTTTGACCTTGATGAGGGTCCCATTCATCAAAATGGGCCAAAATCTATGACAACAAATCCCCACACATCTTGCATGGTCCAATACCCTTTGATCCCCCATACACACACCCTTGACAAACACTATCTCAGCTTGAGGTGAGCCTACCATGCCTCTTATCCACAAAGAACAAAATTATAATAATGATTAATCCAATAAAACACTATTAATCTCTGTAGGTCCACTAGTGCAGGGCCCACCACCAAATTGCCAGTAAAATTATAGGAACATCCATTCCCCAAATCCAATTGATACACAGACAAAACAGCTAACGTCAGCAAAGACGCGTCTGACATTGTTGCGGTGAGGAGTCTGACCACTACCGCTGCCCCGGGGCTTTCGCTTTCCCTCCCGGGTCGACAAGATAAAAAGGTGAAATGACAAGTCAACCCCTACACATCCCAGAAATGGCGGATTCCGCAGAGCCCACTACTGAAAACGACAAGCCCAGGCCCAGCCCAGAACGGGGGGGAAAGTCAGAAATAAAAAGCTCGCAAGCCTTCCCTTCCGGCCTGCAAAAAAGGCAGTCCCCCGGCCCGAACGTGTACGGCACGCCCGGCAAAAGCGGGCCCCGCACGTGTGGGACGGGTCGCTTTTCTCAGGTTCCTCACGGCCACCACAGGAACCCTCCAGCAGGGACCTTCCCTTTGCCCCCGGAACTGACCCAAATATCACGAGCGCCATTCGGCCCACCCGAAGTCGAAAACACCGCGGCGGAGGGATAACAGAAGCGCCGGCGGAGGAAATTGCAGAGAGGGAGGGGGGCAAGCGAGCTTACCTGAGGCGCCGGCGCCGGAGGCGGAGGAGTGGAGCGGAGGGAGTGGGAGTGGGAGTGGGAGTGGACGTGGCCGTAAGGGGGGAACACGTTCCCGAGGTGGATGGACTCTCTCTCCTGCATGAAGTTAAAAGACCATAAAAACCTCATCTTCTTCAAATTCCCTGCTTGGCCATGCCATCTCCTTCCCAATATTAAAAGGACGAAAATACCCTTTAAAAACACAATTTCCAGGCGTCTAGAAATTATTTTGTTACTTTTCTCTGGCACATGTGGAAGAAAAAATTGGAAAAAAAAATGAAGAAATTAGAAAAGTTGAGAATATGTTATTCTGCAAATTGGAGAGGCAAAAGTGTAATTGAAGATCCTCCCGGCATGAGTATCTCACACTGCCATCGCCGGTGAAGACGAGATTCTCGGCTCGGCCGGCAGGGCAAATTCGTAGATATGACCAAGTTCAGGGGTGATTATGTACAAACTCAGGGGAAGGAGCACAAATGGGTGAGGGGGAATCAGGCCAGCGGGGAGGACAAAACAGTCATTTTAGGCAGTGAAGCCGGGAGGAGGACTCACCAGCTTCCCGGCGGCAGCGGCCTTGCCGTCGTGGTCGTCGCGGAATCGCTTGGGGCCGCCGGGGACGACGTCGGGCTCCAGGCTGAGGCCGAGGGGGAACACCTGGGAAGGGAACCCGCCGGCGGAGTGCGCGGAGGGATCGCCGGAGCTGAGCTGGAGGACGGCCATGCTGGCGGATTCGGAGGCGCCGGCCGCCGCCGCGGAGGCGTATGCGGCGGGCATGGAGAGAATCTGCTCAAAGAAGTCGTCGGAGAGGCCCTCGGGAGGGTTGGCCATGGCGGGGGAGGGCGGTGGTGGCGGCGAATTCGGAGGCAGGAGAGGAGGGAGGGGAAGTAGGGGTGGGAAAGGGCATCGATGGGAGGAGGAGAGGTGGGGGGATCGAGGAAGGGAGCGGCGATTTGAGTCTTGTGTCTCGGGTCGGTCTGTCGCTCTTCGTTCCCCGCGAGCTTATAAAAGAACGGAGGGGACTGGGCAGTGGGCACTGCAAATTCCAATATTATTATATTAATATATCATAATAATCAGCATAATAGAATCTACAAATGTTTTTAGATTTATTATTTTGACGAAATTGCCCCTTAGAATCTTATTAGATGGGAAGTATTTGCCGTCTATCTAAAAAATTCAAACGAAGAAATACACGTGCACACGTTTGGACAAACATAAAGTTTTATGATTCATTCGTATCACGTGTAAAGTATGTATCAATATTTATATTCACTTTATATAATTAATTTTATTAAATTATAATTTATCCTATATATTTAAGTATAATTATTTTATATTCACCATGTATAACGTAAGTATCATTATTCCTATATAATCTGTGTTAATAAGTATTATCATTCATACACATACATAAAGTATCTAGCGAATATCTCATGATAAAAAAAACAACCTTATTTATCCTAGCGAAGTACACAGACTTGCTCACCCGAGACCGTCCTAACTAGTGAAGGGTCTAGGATTTTTAATTACGGTCGTAAAAAAATAACTAAAACTCAAGTAATTTTTTTTCACGAGTAATTATACATAGCTTACCCTTTAATGAAAGATATATATAAGAATTAATACCACATTTTCCTTTAAAAAAATTGATCGACACAAAATATATTAAAATAACATTTTTGGAAAATATGAAAAAGAGGTTGAAAGAGGATTTTGTGGTGGATCGTGGTCATGAAATTTTAGCATGGTGTCTATCCAATAGATTAATAACATAGGGGGTTATGAAAGAATGCTGAATTTCAGGGACCTTTGAACGTGGATCCGCCACTGGTCCTAACAAAGAAGTCTGAATTCGTAAAGAGGAAAATTATAGCATTTTGGGTAAGTTCCCTAACTGGGAAAGTACCCCCTAGTAAGCAAGTGCACACAAATAAATCAGCATGAAATCTTCTATCTAGAAACATATCAATTTAACTCATTATAGCAAATCCGCTCATCTTACATGGGGAGGAAACTCATTCTCAAATGGACATAAAACCTCGTCCTTTTGGAAGAAAAACCGATTCGATAAACCTCCAATATGGCTAATCCAAAAAATAACGGCATCCAATTGATTAATCATGGTTAAAAATGAGAAATCTTTATTTATTAACCATTTCCATGATACATCCGACATGACACATATACGAACAATATTTAATAAATACAAACATAGGTAAACATACTATAATCAATTCATATATGCATGAAACATGGTTCATTTGTGACAAATAAAATCATATCAACATAAGTAAAAATATACAAACCTGGTTTACCTATAATTAATGTGACATGTGTAAGCATTCATAATTCATCATGGTCATAATCTACTAGAATCATGGAGTATATGTGAAGAAATCATCAAAATATGGATTTAAAACAAGTAAAATATCATGCTAAACCTAGACCAAGTATAACCATCTTCATGCTTGAGCTAAATCACAATCTGAGGAAGTTTCATGTGCAATTAAGGTGACAATTACAAGTATTCATAAATCATCATAATTATAGAGAATTAAAATCATGAGAAAAGAACACATAATGGCCAAAAATACACAAAATAGTCATTTTCACAAAACTATCATTTGGCCATTCGAATGGCCTTGTACCCAGTTATAATGATTAGTCTTTTGAGCGGCCTATTAGCCCATTCGATCGGTTGTAACAGTTCACTCTTTTGGTTCATCTTCAACTTCTCAAAATTTAAATCAAAAATATTTCAAAATTTCATATATATTTTAAAATCACTATAAAATATTATATAATTAAAATCTAACTTAGAACATGATGGGTCTAATCATTTTCAGGCTTAATCATACAAAAATAACTATAAATTGCATACTTTTAATTATTCACAATTACATATCAAGATGAAGCAAAAACTCAAATAAACCTAAAATCATGGCATTTCAAGAATGAAAACCACTTAAGGTAAAAAAACTCTTACTTCTAACAAGTTTTTGAATCCCTTAAATAAGTTTCAACCTCAAGAAATCTTACCCAAGCATTAGGGCTTTTAGTTAAACCTACTTAAAACTAACTAATAGGCTCAAATCAAGCTAGGAAAATAATAGATTTAAAACCTATTTAGGTTAAAAACAAAAATAACCTAATTAGGGTTCTAAATCGGAATTAAAAATATCATTTTAATGGAAAAAAACTAAGAATTAAAATAAGAGAAATGAAGATAGAGATGATTAAGACAAAGATCTAAAAATTAGGGGGTGATTAAGGGTAAAACCTTACCTTAACAAGGGTTTCTCCTTTAGTAAATGGGGGTAGAGCTAGCCTCCCACCCATTCTCAACCCTTCTCTATTTAGAAAATGGCTAAGGTTTTTCTTTATATAGTAAGGCTTATGGGCTTGGAATTGAATTGTTAGGCAGGAATGCCCTGAGAGACTATTTAAATGTATTTTTGACTGAAAAATGAATTTAATCATATCTAAACTCACTTAGACAAATTAATAGAAGGTTGGAAGTTAAAATGGGTTGCACACCCTCCCACATGAATGTGGGTCCCACCACGGTGTCTACTCCCTTGACCAAGGAAAAATAAAAAAATGTCTTTCAATAGGTAAAAATTTGGGTAAATCAAGTTTGACACTAATGAAATTAAATCCTAAGAAATTTATTATTAAACTAACCCATTACCCTAAAAATCAAATCAAACCGACAAACAAACACAATTCACACAATCTAAAAATGAAATAAAATTAAAGATCTTATAGATAGTGACACCCAAGTTTCATCAGTATGTCAATGTCATGTTGGTGGACCTTTAAAAGTAAAATTTGTGTCTATCCTTTTATCAATGTAAATTATATGACAAAATACCCTTGAATATCTATCACTTATTGAAATTTTGAAATTTTTGTTCTTTTTGTTCTAGTCTTTTCTAATAGTCACATACGATACAATCAATAAAAACCTAAGTGTAATAGCGGAAACATTTATTTTTATAGAACCTCAAGATTTTTCAAATTCATTTTCATGAATAAAACAATGGAAACATTTTTTTTATATCAAAATATTCATCAAGATATCTTTGACTATGAGCAACTCATTTTTTGAACATATAAATATCAAATCAGAGTACAATAGTAATCAAGGTCAAATCACATCATAAACTAAATAGGGTCTTACCTAAGTACATATTTAAATATCTTGAAATACACAAACATAAATATATTGGCACTCACATGCCTACAATTATATACTTTTAATACGATAACATTTATTCATGCCAAGAGGCATAAGCAAAGTAGGGCTGCATCTTGGGTAGGGTAGTGTCGGGTAATGTAGTACCCGACTCTACCCGAGATAGAACCCGAGATTTCTATACCCGACCCTACCCGAGATTCCTATACCCGACCCGACCTGAGATAAAACCCGACCCTACCCAAGAACCCGAGATAAAACCCGGGTTAAATTAATTTTCTACTAAACCTAACAATTCAAATAACAAATTTATAATCACATAGCACCATTAAACCTTTTGTTTATAAAAAAAACTAAGAATTACTACTTATAATAAACTATTGTTCCTTAATAACTATTCTATTAGGCATATTGGAAACTTATATAGAGTTAGCCACATCATGTCGCCTAATCTAAAGCAATTAGAGTAATGAGATTAAGGTTCATGTAGAGATGTATAATGTAGGGTCGGGTTGAGTCGGGTTCTTGGGTTTTTTTTTGTTAAACCCGACCCGACCCAAAAAGGATGCGGGTTTTTTTTTTCAAACCCTACCCGACCCGAGATAGTACCCGACCCGCCCCGAACCCAGTCAATTTCGGGTCGGTTCCACCCGGGTTGGGTTGGGTCTGGGTTTTTTGTGCAGCCCTAAAGCAAAGTTGTCATTGTCGTATAACCAGTTTCCTGAAGGAACTTTAATAATACAAGAGACCTGCAATATCACATGGATGCTATATATACAAATATACCCAGTAAGATAAATAAATAAGAACCACATGCAATGATAATATAGCAATATTTCAAAAATCAAAAACAAAATTCATACACATGTAACAATACAAAGTATGGAAGCACAATAACATCGTAGCAACACTCAAAAGTTCAACCCCACTTCACTGAGACGTATACCATATAAGGTTTCTAGGACTCAGCAGCCACATCTAGGAGTTCAACCACTCTTCATTAGATTATGATCTACCAAATCATTAACATTAGCGTACTAAGGTGATTAACCATAATTCATAACCCAAATCCTTACTTATAAAGTAAAAACAGTTTCACTAATATAATGGAAATATCAAGGAAGTTCTCGTGACTCCTCTCATGTTTACCATTCCATAATATCGAGAAGTCCCTCCTACTCCTCTAATGTACCCCACAAACAGCTTTAGACTCTTGATGAATGCTAATGTCTGCTTCATCCACATTATGAAGATACTAATGGACCCAAGTGGACGAGATTCTTGACTTCTATGATCATTGAGACCTCCTATACTACTAGTGTGCACTAGATCATTCATCTTTTTATACTATGATATGTTCATACCTAACTCTCAAGTGGGCAGTGACTCTACAAACAAACTCCCACTTTTGGAGAGCCGAAGACCCATGGTCCTTTTTCATATCATGATCATCCTCAATGTGGCTAAAATGACTTATTGTTTTAGCCACCCCAACATGAGGACCCTTTATCCATGAGTGTCAAATGCACTAGTCAGGGGTAACTATCCATTATAAGGATTTACATATATATGGGATTTACCTACCTCAATATTATACATGTATATATTATTATGTATTCACACATCCATGCACTGAATCACCATTGCCTATCGATGTGTTGACCAAGGTGTCGATGACCACTAGCATCCTTGTTAATGTGTCGAACCCTTACAATAGATAGGTTGTGGAAACCCATCCAATTGATGCCACCACCAACGCGTTAGTCACACTGCTGATGACCATTATACTACTAACAGTGTGTTGGTGACAGTAGTATTCATCTTCCTCCAACAACCATCATCGTCGCCAAAGTGTTGGCAATCACGTCATTGAACAGGAAGAAAATAAATAGAGATCAAACTAGTTTCCTGAGTATTCCTTTCCAAAAAATATGATAAACTCAATATGTAAACTAAGATTGTTATAGTTTAAAACATGAAAAGAACCATATGATTCACATGCATAAATTTGTCATTATTACTCTAAACATGGAATAGTTATTCAGTAAACAACCTTGAATGCATTCAAAACTCATCAACAATAACACAAATAAACAAAGAACATGTGTTTTGACCATCATATGGTAACAAAGTTGCAATTCAACCTATTTCACAAAATAGAAATCCTTTCTCATGTGCATTATCGATCATTCTCTAAAACAATTGCTCTCTCCCTTAGTTCTACTTGAGTTGGAGAGCTCTTTGTCTTCTCCCTCTTAATTTTCAGAAGTTTATAAAAAAATAGAAGACTAAGGGGCCTCAAAAGGTATTTATAAGGAAGAATGGACAAAAATCTAGTTTATAAAAGTCAAGCTAGGTGGATTTTTTTAGCAAATCAATGAAACTATCTGAACAACCAAACTTCAAATAACCGTAACTTCCTCATTTGAACTCAGATCTATGTCTTCTTGTGAGCATTTTGAAGAAAATTATTTCTACTAGAAATTTCATATCAAAACTCCGTCTATACAAAAAGTTATGATATGAAGAAAATTCAAAGGTTAGATTGGTAGTTGTCGGTGGCATCTCATGGGCCACCAACAACACCTCATATCTAACTTCGAATGATCATAACTTCTTTATCCCAACACTGATTCATACATTTTTAGCAAAGTTTCAAAGTTATTTATGTCTAATTTATATCCTCAATTTTGGGAAAACTCTAATGACGGGGTCAGTTATCGCACTGAGAAGACCCAAGGGTGAAATTCACTATTTTCCACATAGACAAAAAATTCCCTGATGGTACATCTACCATAACATCCTCATCAGAGCTCTGATTTATGCATTATTCCTGGCTCTTCCAAGCACTTCTTGTCTAATTTTTAATGCTGAAGTTTCATATCTAAAATTTATGTACAAAATAAGTTATTTTACTGAGAAGGCTTAAGGGACAAACTCACTAATTTTACATGGCCAAACATAGGGAATTTTAAAAAAATTTGGGTGTTAAATACCTATTTTCTATTGAACTCAAATCACATTTTATAAGTCTTCAAACTTGAATCTTCAAAGCACATCTTCTCCAATTCTTCAAGTCATTTAATTCCAAATCTAAATTAATATAATGCTAATCTAATCATATTTTAATACATTTAATCACACACTTGAATGAACATAGTTTTAATCAATAAAATATGGTCAACAATTATATATATATGTCACATTTGTTCTTACAAGGTGGAATTTTTCATTCCATTGAATTTAACCATCTAATCACAAAAACAAATGAAATTTGAGGATCAACCAAATTTAGGGTCATTTCAATATTTATGATATGCTCATTTAACCTCATTGTTTTTCCGCAATCAAATTGGTGTTAAGATTTTGATCATCCTTGATGAGGGCTTTCCATTTATCAAAATGGGCTCAAACTTCACATGGAGTGTGCCCCCATGATTTACCACACATATTATTTATCTCATAGTCCTCTTAAATAGTGGTCACACAAAAATGAGCCTAGAAGAATAAATTGTCCAAAGGCATGTGTGAGGTTGACCTTAGGTCAATATACATACACTATTTTTTTTACAATATTAGCTAAACTTTTTGTGCTTTAAACTTAACTATATTTAGTTGAATAATTTTATCACTTAAAATAAATTGTACTTTTATATCATTATGCTATAAAGCTCTGTTAGTATGCACCAGGAGCATTGTATGCACTAGACAGGAATTGCACAACATCTGTTATTCATGGGGGCGGCGAGTTTGGATCTACCCACCCACCCCATGATGTGACAGATAATGTCAGATTTTCATCTAATGATGCACGAGCCCAGGACACATTTTTCAATTTTGTACCTAATGCATATTAGCTTTTTCCTTATGAATCCGATTAGTATCCCCCCAACAATGTAAGTATTATATATGTTTAAAACCATTCAAGATTAGTCATGAAATCTTTTAAAGATGATGTGAAGATCTCTTAAAATTATGTTTTTAATTTGTGAAACATTCTAGTGCATATCACATATATAAATTGTAAATTTTTTAGGTATTTCTTATTAGTTTGTAGACAAATATCATTTTAACTTCCCAAGTATTTTTTATATAAATCTAGCATGTTCTTAGACATTGATCACTAGGTTAGCTAAACTTTCTTCATGTTACATTGGTAGCCAGTGCCTTAGAGGAGTATCTCCATAATTGCGGGAGTATTATGTTGTGAGTCAAAAGCTGCTTGGTATTTTTGTTTTGTTAATTAGTCAAATTTTATTTTTACAATCTATGCTACGTGTCCACAAATATGATAAAGTGGAGACTGACAAACACAATTAATGATTAACGGAGGATTGGTTTGTCCATGTCCATGTCCTACGGATAGTTGAACAATGTCCGTCTGTCTTGGCGATGAAATTCTGTTCAAGGGAACTTATACAAGGTCATCAACTTTTTCTTCTTATGTTTGTCAATGATATTCATATTCCATTTTCACTTATTTTGCTGAGTAACTTTTACATCTTTCTTATGACTTAAAGTTCGTTTGAGCCCAACCTCACTTAGTTACTTTAATTGAGCAGTCTCAAGCTGCAAGCCGGCTGAAGCTGATCATCCAACTTGAGTATGACCAAACTTGGTACAACGTGAAGGTAGCCATCCAAGGGCATGGCTTGATCTGTAGATAAACGACGATCCCAATCAAAGGCGGATACATGGTTTTTGGTTAAAGGGGCAAACAAAGTAACTGATTTTAGAATAGCTTTTTAATTAATTTAAATATCCAAGATTTACAATTAAGATCTAATAGAGTAAATATATTGTAAAAATAAAAATATAAGTAATTAAGGACACTATTAATGGAAAATTTATTAAATACTTAATATTTAATTGTGTACTAATATTATAACCTATCTCTGATTGGTTATGTGGTATTTTGTTAAGACTAGCCCAATAGATTCAAACCGCATCTCCTTGATCTTTAACATATCAAGGCTCACATTATCTTTATATAGGATATCAGCTACCAAAATAATTAAAAAAAAAGCATCTTCTTTAGTCTCAATCTTATAATATATATATATATATATATATATATATATATATATATATATATATATATATATATATATATATATATATATATATATATATATATATATATATATATATATATATATATATATATATATATATATATATATATATATATATATACACACACACACACACACCCCCAATCTCCTACCTAAGCCACGGGATCGAGATCCCGTGGCTAGCACCTACCAAAATAATAAAAAAAAAAGCATCTTCTTTAGTCTCAATCTTTTATATATATATATATATATATATATATATACACACACACGCACACGAAAGTTGAGAAGCGCATAGGCATTTTAGAGCCAACGGATCATGATTTGGTAGCTAGGGAGGCAGAAACCTTTTTCTACCCCCCTACTACCTAAGCCATAGGATCAAGATCTTGTGGCTAGCATGCGTCCGATGCATGCTAACATGTCTCATATATATGCGAAGTTGAAAAGCGCCCGAGCGCTTCAGAGCCACCAGATCAGGATATGGTAGCTCATTTTGCCCCCCTCAACACTAAGCCATAGGATCGCGATCCTGTGGCTGACATGCTATCACTAACGTGACCCTTGGGCAGCCGATCATGCTGCGTTTGCAGGCTTGAGGCCCATCAAGCAAGCCTTTATTTGGGACAAATGACTTGCCTTTCATGGATACGTTGCGCAAATCATATGCAAGTAAAAACAAAAGAGAAATTGATAGGGTGCCCAGAACACAATCCATGACAATGTACCCCACACATGTTGTTAGGTCTCATATATATGTATGTGTGTGTATATATATATATATATATATATATAAAGAATGATGAATTATATTCTAAAAAAGTTAAAATTATAGGCTCATTCTCATGTTTCCAAAAATATTGGTTTCCATGACGCACAAAAATTATTAGACTAGAAAATATTACTTTTGCCCTCTTCAACCAAACTTCTCCTAAGTTCTAGGCAAAAAGCCATACTTCAAATTTCAATTGCTTCACTGCACTTAATTTAAAATAACAGTCATGGAAACATTAGACTAGGAAAAAATGTCACATCACTACATGCCCAAAGCATACAAATGTGTGAATGTTCACCTATTTTTCATAGCCCAAAATTTATATCTATCTCAATGAAATTTACAAGTGTGACCCAAACCGTGATTGCAAAAGCATTTCTAAGATGAGTTGTGTAAGTTTTTATGCTGTCAAGCCTTTTTATGGGAGGGATCAAGGAATGGTATCAATGTTTTTCTTGTCCCAGCTCAAAGAGGCTTTTTAAGGGTGGGTCTAAACTATTTCAGAAGCTAGGGTGGTTATCTGACCCTACCTACAATGTAGATCCGCCACCGGTTCCAAGGTCACCTAAGGTCGGTTAATCTGGATTCACCTAATAAACCAAAGAAGTTAAGCTAACGGTTGAAAATTTTATAATACTCCCTCCGTCTTGGAAACAGTATCTGAAGTTTACAACTAAAATATGATAAAAAAACAAAAATTTTACTCTCCAAACATGCCCATTAAGAACAATATATTATACAAAGTGGGCAAATCAGATACTCTTCATGGGACAGAAGAACTTGATTTAAAACTTGCATCCCAATTTGAACATGCATACATTAGGGTTAGATTGTAAACATGCACCCCAACCCCCAGCTAAACGAAAAACTCATGATTCCCTGCCCATGGCCCTATCCCAACTGGTTAGGTCACTGTGGGTTGGAGTTGGTTGGGGAGGAGGTCACACCCTCCAATCCCCTAACCCCCTTGACCTCTCAAGCATGGTGATCTTTACATGAGAATCAGTGTGGGCTGGGGAGGTTGGGTTGTCAAATCTTCCCGACCCCCTTGACCTCTCCAGAGCAGTTATCTCTTCCTCGGTAGTGCCTAGGGTCCAATGCCGGGAAAAAGACAGTGCCTATGGTTCAATGTAAGGAAACAAAAAAGAAAGAAACTCATGAATCCATTCTGGGTTGTAAATACTAATTCCAGCATTCCATTATTCATAAGCTACCACAACCTAAATATAGCTTATGAATAACATTAGGTATGTGCATATGGTCATTCCACTACTCATATGCTCCTATGGAGCACAATTATGTCATGAGGCGGCAAAGCATATTATCCCTAATATGTATTAGGGCATACACACATGTGGGTGTGTTGCATATTTGGTGTATATATGTTACGGGAGCATTGTAGGGAAAACTTACAATACATACACACTAAATATATAACATACTCATATGTGTATACACCCCATAACATATCACGATCAGTATGCTTTGCAGCCCTGTGACAACAACCTACCACTCTTGAGCCAAATGCAGCACAAGCCACACAATTGTTTCAAAGAAAGGGCATTACACATAAGTTATAGTTTGAGCAATTAGCGTAACCTTAGGCACACATTACATAGTGTACAAATACCGATTAAAAATGCATACGATTAATTTGTCTATATCATTATGCATGATACATTCAGTTTTCTGAATTCTTGCATTCTATTGCCATATGTGAATAGATAGTGGAGGTACGTATTTACATATGTTTAGTTCGCCGGCAAAATTTACATAACTTCAACCTTTTTCACGGATTCATACATACCATAAAATTGATTAAATCATATCATAGAATTGATGTGATGATCATAGTATTGACCTTAACAAGTATACATTCTGCAAAAAAAGGCAGCAGAGATGTAAATGTGGCCTCATTAGCCTGAACAATCCTTTGATGGTTAGCTGCTCCACGATACTACCACTTGTGCCCTCGTCTATATGTTGACGCAACTTGGTCTCTCAAAGAACAACAAGAAGTAGGACAAACAAGGATCTTTGTATATCAATGCGATGGATGACTTGTCTTTAGTCTTTGGGGAAAGCCTTTGTCGTATTAGTTGCTGTTCAGTTGGCCAGCCAGATTACGTATATGACAAGAATGTCCGATGCACATAGAGCTGTCTTAAATATTGCATGCTTTATCTATACAACTGAGGTTGAGTTTTAATATTAATAATTCAATACTTAATTGTAATTTGTATTTTATGTTTCTAAAAAAACTCTCAATCAAAGCTGGAAATTATTCAACTACAGTCCCGGTTCTTGGTCTCGGAGATGAAATCTCAGAAATAACATGTAAAATAATCTAGGTAATCATAAAAAAGATTTTTGATATATATTTTAAAAATATATGTATTAGAAATACCACTACTAATATCAAACAATAATAGCATCACAGAGAACACTTTTATTAACATAAATTTCACTAATTTTACGTAAAAATATTAATCCTTATCCTAAGCATCATAAAGAATACTTATATCAACATAAATTACAATAATTTTGCACATATACCTACTTGGTTTCCGGTTATATGTTTAGGAACAAATTGATTGAAATAATTTTCAGTAAACAATATCATTTACTTAGTGAAGAAATGAAAATTTTATTATAAATATACTTAGTTCATGTTCAATTAGCTATAATCATTTGTCTAATTAATAGTTCAAGCTGCTTTTTGCAGTGGGCAACAGCATTGCAACATGCAGCAGCTACTTCTTGCAGCATTGCTGTAGACGGGTAGCTGCCTTTCTAAACTTAACTTACATATTTGACAATGCGAACACGAACAATTTTCTAAACTTAACTTACATAGTCAAACATATGGCCTTAGAAAGTTCAAGAAAGCATAGTACAGCGTGAGGCATATTCAATTGTTTTAGTAGTATTAATACGGGCCGCTTAGATTTCTGAATGGGAAAGAGCCTCTTAAACCTGGGAAAGGCCCTTTCGGACTCAATCAGGTTTGGATAGGCCATCAGAGAGGGCATTTCCACAAAAAGAGCCTAAAAATGCCCAAGCCTTTTTGGTCAATTCAGCTTTATTTGATTAGAATGGCCTCTCTTGGGAGGGTTCCCTCGAAAAGGCCATTTCTAATAGGAATCTTGTAAAAAGACTTCGTCGCCCTTCTTAAAGTCACTCTCCCACATGTTGCACGTATTTTTATTTGACATTGCACATACAAAAAGTAAAATCAATCTGTACGCCCATTGTATAAAAGAAGTGCCCAAACAAAAGCTGAGTCTAATTTTCTTTCAATAAAGGAAAAAACTTGTAAAAGGTGCTTTCATTTCCCTCACAAAGTGCATCCAAACAGGCCCTACGTGCATGATTTTTAAATTAGTTCCTCAATCAAAGTTTATATTATTGGTAATATTTAAACATTACAAGTATTGATGACAACACAGTAAAACATTAAATATGTCAATGGTGTGCTATTCATCTAGCTTCAAAAACCTTGAAGCCTCTGCTTCCGCTAATGGAATCACTATAGAAGCAACTCATAATCTTGTAGCTTTAACGCATGAGTACATAACAAAAAGAATTCAGCTAAATAAATAAGAAGACAAGGACTTTGCTCTATTAGCGAATATCATTAAAAAAAAAAACTCGAGAAATTTTAGTTACCAATACAGGTGACCCACTATTTGAAGATGCAACATCTTAGTTGGAGAAGCCAATTATGAGCATAAGGTCAATAAGGTTATGCTTCAAGAAATAAACAAAAAATATAAAAATAGGATACAATGTTCTTTTTACCTTGCTTCTCCCTTTTAGTTACTGAATCATCCTCCGACACCTATCCGGATCCCATCTTGTGATTGTCTGCATATTTACAGTGTAATATTCTAAGCATGAAGGAAACTTCACATGATTATTATCATCACCAATGTAAATAAGTAACAATGTCTTGGCAACACTTCCACAAACACGAATCATGCCTTCCCAATCGGACCATGCTATCAATCGTGCATCATCCTTGCCACTGCTTTCAACTATAACAATTGCTGCAAACTCAGAATGAACTAGGGCAGGATGGTGTCGGTAGAGCACAAAATCCG
This sequence comes from Saururus chinensis, assembly GCA_035235625.1. Lineage (NCBI taxonomy): Eukaryota > Viridiplantae > Streptophyta > Magnoliopsida > Piperales > Saururaceae > Saururus > Saururus chinensis. The sequence continues at coordinate 21,495,945 of CP141147.1, read as the reverse complement.
CTCCATACATAGATCCAGAACGAACCACCCAATTCTTCTTCCGAAGATGACAATAAGCCTTGTAATGCCATGGAAATGTCCTTTTCTTGAGTACCATATAATCCCAAATCTCCTCCTCACTTATCAATTGCCCACCTTCCCCAACTATCAGAAGACATTTCAATTCATGACACAAGTAAAAGGCTTCTTCAAAATCCAACTGAAACAACTGCATTTCTGCATCTATCGTGCCAAAGCTTGCACGGCTGAGCAAATCTCTTTGTTGGGTTGTAGCCTCAAGAAAAGCATCGGACCCAGATAGAAAAGCCTGTGCTTTTGTACACAACAAGTTTGTTTGCAGCTGGGTGACTATCAATGACATGGCATTGGATGCAGCAATAACAGAGCCTCCTTTTTTCCATCTTGGGGAGCCCAACTTCATTGAACTAAGACAACAACAAGAGGAGCCCGTAAACAATATATCCAAAACCTGTTAATGAAATCATTTTATATCGGCAAATGAGGAACTAATATACGTCGTAACTGTTAATAAAATTACTTAATATCAACCAACAAGAGGAACTTCTACTCATAAAAGCAAAATGAAAAGGCCAACCTGATCTTGACAGAGTTAGCCAGTAAGCCCAAGCACGTAGGATTCATCAAGGACTTTCTTCATTGGATCAACAGAGCACATAATAAAAACTACAACACAGTCTGCAGTTGGACTAGGACAAATTATTTCTCAAAGAACCAAAGCAAACACATGAGGGACAAATATCTGGGTGGGAACCAAATCAGAACCATCATTCCCAATTCATAAGTGAACTACAGAGCCAATATAAAGCTCTCTCTTTGTTCCACAGATCTCTCTCAAAACTCATATGGCCAAGAAAAACGATTTTTTCATTCTAGAGAATGGAAAGCTAAAAAGTGCAAGAGAGCCAAAGCAATCCTGCTGAAGGTCATAATCTTGAAATGCATGAATCCTCCAGCCAGTGTTTGCAAGCGAGAAAAACAAAAAGAAGGGAGAGAGAATGGCTAGGGCTGCATCTCAGATAGGATAGGATGCGACCCTAATTGACTCAACCTGAGATGAGAACACCCAAGAACCAAGACAGGAACTGAAATTTTATAAAAATCTGCTTACAATTCTAATCTCATTAATTAATTCAGAAAAAGAAGAAGACTAGGCCTGTTTAGTTATGTCACTGTTATACCTATATGCAGAATAAATTACAACCATAATTGTCAATCGTTCTGCATTATGCTGTGAACCCAAAAATTTCCTTTATACAAATGCAATCCTGCAAACTGTCTAAAACTACATAAATCACCATATGAGTCTTCCCACCGCAATTAACCTATGCTGACAACCAAAGTAGAATAGTTCCACAATGAAATTGTTATCTGACTTTCTTTCAATTTTAATCCTAAAGAAAAATTTATTAAAAAACAAAATTCAAGGTTCACACTAATCTGCAATAGTTGAAAATTTTAACGAAAAAGGGAAAATTCTTTTTCCTCATCAAACTGCAGCTGGATAAATTTTAAAGTCTGATCAGGACCATCCAGTCATACACATGACAAAAAAGGATGAAGCACACATAAAGTAGGATAATGCAATAATAATAACAGTAACCATCACCCAATGCAACCTCAATCAGTTCATTGACTTGTACCCGTAACTTCTGTACTTTTTGCATGTCATCCATTTTAAATTCCACTTAAGAGCAAAATAAGTTTCCACTACCCATAATTCCCAAGATTGCACATGTTCGGATTGGGTGAATATGTAAATGACAGTATTTAAAAGATAAAACAGGACAGCCTTTAAGCAAGAAAAGCGCACATTAGTTTGTAGATTGATAGCTGTGAATTTGATTGCTTTTATGCATACATTTCATTAAATAGAATGGGCCAAGCAACCCCAATTTATCAATCTTAAAAAGTGGCGTCTGTCAAAAGAATAATAAGTTCAAAAAGGGACAAAAAAATGTACTAGGTACTTTCCAGTATGCAGATAGTATCCATTGCAGCAAAAGATTGCACAAGTATGTTCATTCCTACGATCGATTTTCTTTCTTACTTCTAAAAGACAACCAAAAAAGGAGAATGCAATAAGGTAGGGACAGTACACACACAAGAAAAAACAACTACTAAATATAATGCTAAGAACAGCTTAAAAAAATAACCAATGTCAACAAAAAAAAAACAGAAAACAAAATAGTGAGCAGCTTCAAATGTCTCCTCTCTTTATCAGTCGTCACAAGGGAAATGAAAAAGCAACTTTTTTTTAACAAAAGGATAAGAATTAAGACCATGACAATGACGACAGTAAACATGCCTCATACAAGGATCAAACAACGGAAAACCGCATCCCCTCTACCCAAATCTAATTCACAATCCTATAAACAAAAAACGATGCAGGAGCACAGTTAATATTTCTGGAAGAATATGTACTCGAAAGATATCGCCATCGAGGGGGGTTTAGATAGGGAAGAGGGGAGGGGAGCAGGGGCCGGAGAACTTACAACGTCGGAGGATCAGGCTGTCGCCGGAGGAAAGATGAGTAACGGAGAAGGGAGAGAACCTGGAGAGGGCGGTGGGGCTACGAGAAGATTTACTCGTAAAGAGAGAGGAGGAAGGGGGGAAGGGGGGCCGGGGCGGTGTACTCATGCCATCTGAGGAGAAGGCCGTCGCCGACGAATAGTGGCCGTCAGACGAGCGGAGATGGAAGAGGAAGAAGTTATTCGGATAGTGATACTCCGACAACAAAATACACCTTAAAAAACTCTTGTGTTTGGACTTAATAAGTGGGCCATATAAAGTTCCGATGAAATTATTTATCTAAGCGAATTAAAACTTACTTTTTGATGTATGTTTTTTATGTAAATTTTTTATTTTTATTTTTGTATAACTCATTTGAGGGTTGTTTTTTTTTTTTGGAAAATTAGTACCTGTGGTTAACAAAGAGTAGCCACTTTCAGTTGAAATGCATATTATGGTTATTTTTCTATTTCTACTTATAAATGATAAATAGTAAAATTGTTGATATGGACTCGAGTTGAAGTGATGTAATATCTATTTAAGCTCAATATAAAGGAGACAATAGAACATAATTATAGTTTTGTACCACAAATATTACAAGATAATGACTACATTATCTTTGTTTTTATACTTCTAATTATTTAATAGTTTTTGACAAAAATAAGATCAAATATTATTTACTTTTTTCATACTTTACTTCAAAATATTATGTATTATTAAGATAAATATATATAAAAGACAAAAAATGCCTACTCAACCAAATTTCTTAGGAACAATGTATAAAAAATAATAATATAGTAGTTTGAAAATTTTTTAGTCGCTAAGCTCATCGTCCCTATTATAGAACACTCACTCTTATGTTGATTCCCACAGTTAGAGCGATTAGGAAACAATATACTTAAACAGTAATGTATAGCCCACCATCCAAAAGTTTAACTCTCGTAGGCCCAACACTAGCCCCTTAGCAAATACCTACTTATCATGCCTCTTTCACCTCCTTTTTCATTTGGGACTTTTCTTCTTTAAGGAAACCCACTTAACCTAAGACATACTTGTTAAGACTTTAAAAGGCACTTGGATGACCATACAACACTAGAAATTAAAAAGGATATAGCTATATGAGTATTATCATCTTAGAAGGGTAATATATGCATAGTATAGTAAAATTCTCAGCCCTCTTCTAACTTTAATAATAATATGGATAAAGATTTCAATTTTGTCTCCTAATTTTGCTGGATTGCTCCCATACAAAATTTTATATGTAATTATCACAACTCAATTGCAGGGGGAGGAGGACTTCTCCGTAAAGAATCATGCATGACACAAATTTTGTGTGGAAGGGTTGTTGCATGGGAGGAAGACTTCTCCATAAGGAAGCATGCATGACATAGACTGTGTTCGGACTCATATTTCTAAACGAGGGTTATTGTATGGGAGGATGACTTATCTATAAGGAAGCATGCATATCACAATCTGTGTATGGACCTATATTTCTGGACGAGGGTTGTTGTTGTCACACCCCGGCACTGCCCGAGCCGAACCCAGTCCAAGGACCAGTCAAAAGCGCAGGGCAACGGAATTGAAAGAGATTAATGGATAGTGGAAGACTTAGCCCCTCCTACAGGCGGTCTAACTAGTGGAGTTACGTACCACATAACCTTTGAGCAAGAATAATAAGTAGAACAAAATAGAACTTTAACTCAGAACAAGTCCACAAGTCTTACCTACATACTTAAAATCTTGAGCAATTGCATAGGGCTCAAATCATAAAGTCTCAAATAGATCTAAACGCAAGAGATATACATGAGTCTAAAATAAGAAACATCATACACGATGTTCTATACTCATAACAAAGTAAATTAGAACAATATAACAAAATCATAGAGACATCCACGCCTAATCTCATGATCTCTCTGACCGCTCCTCATATAGAGGATCCTGCCCGACTATATGTCGCACCATGTAGGCCCAAAACAAAACAAGGAAAGTAGGGTGAATAAAACTCAGTAAGATTTGAAATATAGTAACAATAATCAGAAAAACATAACGACATGGTAATATAGCAATTCATATCAATAGTTGACATGGTATACCCTTTTCTGATCATTCTTTTACTAAACCCCTATTTATCCATAAACATAAGAGCTATCATGCATATGATACACCTATCAAAGTCAAGGCATAAATGATCAAGTTATAACTTAACATCCTTCCTGTATAAGTAATAGTTCACATCTAATCAAATCAAGCATAGTTTCACACATAAACTGCATGAGAATTGTCTTTCACACATTTTTTGATCATACAACCATGTCACATAAACCTACATAAATAGTACCTCAATCATACCATTCAGATCATGCATTCATATCTCATAAACCTGCATAATAGTGTCTCCATCACACAATTCGGATCAAACATTCATATCTCATAAACCTACATGATAATGTCTCAATCACACAATTTAGATTATGCAAATATCACATAAACATGTATGAGAAGTGTATCTACCACATATTCAGATCATGCATTCATATCACATAAACCTGCATGAATAGTGTCTCTAACACAATAATCTAACATGCATATTCACAGATAGAGAGAATAAACCTGCTCCTCATGGCCGAAGCCCTCGAGCAAACTCAAATCAAATAGATCTGCTCGTTGTGGCCAAAGCCCTTAAGCAACACTTGCCCATCAAAGCCGAAGTCCTTGAGCAACCCCTTCCCATCAAGCTGAAACTCTCGAGCAACCCATGCCCATCAAGCCGAAACTCTCGAGCAACCCCTGCCCATCAAGGCCGAAACCTTCGAGTAGCCTCGCTTGTCAAGACTGTAATCCCAAGCAGCACACATGGTAAGCTGGTGCACTCGGACATACCAATTGGATTCTCAGGATCCAGATGACAATCTCAATAATCTCATTTGCATGACAAGTACACAACTCGTCCCTACATAACTCAATTTGACTCGACTCAACCTAGGGAGTATACATGTTCCACACAAGAATTCAAATCGAAATCATGTCCTTTTAGACCAACCAAGTTCTAATTAAGTCACCAATCAATTAATCTGGCACGTAATCTCACATCATTGCATACAATCGATCAATTCCAGCTAAACACCGGTAAAATCTCATTCATGAAGTCTGTTCCATGATGCATGCTATCATGATACATCCATGAACAAGATCTACGTGAATTCCAACACATGGAATGTGCTCCCATCAGTCCCTACATGCATCATAATTGAATCATAATCAACTATGATTTCCTAGTAGATTCCCCACACAAGTGTGTGTTCATGCATATCCTAAGCACATGACCAATGCTTTGATATAAGCTCATAATGTAATACGCACATGCTTTACACACATTCAAATCATGATTACTAACTGAAATCAAGTGTGAAATCTACCATAAACCTTAAATCCATTTATGTGAAATCAAATGCTCAACTCCTACAAGCATGATTATTCTACACATGAAGCCATAACATAATAACATCATTTACCCACGATCCATTCTCATTATAAGATGACATATCTTAACATTTACCATGTAATGTCCCTGCTAAAAACTTCCTTTAATCATAATAATTCCATCATTCATAGATTCAAGGTAATTCAATGTTAACATGTATAACTATTAACATATAATACCACATAACAAATACCTAAGCATACTTCTTAAGTCTCCATCATCAATTTCACACCTTTCCATTAGCTTAATTCCAACATAAAACACTTCCCATAACTATTAGAAGCATCAATTGGGAGGAAAACACCGAAATAAGCATGAAAATTGAAAAAGGTAAAAATTGTTGTGTGGCCGATCGCCAACAAGGTAGATCAAGGTCTTTTTCTTCATTTCGAAATTCAAAAACCGAAACACCATTGAAGAACCTTAAAATTTTTATCCCAAGCCTTATACACCATCAAAACTTAATCAAACATTCCAGAAAGCTAATTTAATCTATCCAAAGGTAAAACCCAAAGAAATCAAGACAAGAAAATAACATTTCATAAATCTACCATTAAAGCTTTAATCAAGCAAACTCATTTAAGTAAAACCATGAAAATTTAATCAAGCAAACCCATTCCAGTAAAACCATAAAAATCGAGATTTTTACCACAACAAGGCTAAGATTTGAAAACCCATTACATCTCCACTTGATTTGAGTTGGATTAATCCTTCAATCACCTCCAAAACCTTCTAAAAGCATAAATTTTATATTAATACACATCTAAACTCGATTTAACCTTAAAAATCATAAAGTAAACCCTAGATCTAGAGCTTTGGAAGCATAAAAATGAAAATTTGAAGGTTAGGGTTTGGAAAAGAGGAGTAAAACAGTGATTAAATGGTTTGCAATTGGATTTAATCAATGGAGGAAGATAGATTAAGAGATGAATAGGAAAAACCTTAATGATTAAGCATGGATTAGGTAAGAACATACCTCTAATCACTTCCTCTTTGGGCCTAATTAGGGATTAGGTTCCAAACATCATTGCATATCCTATTCCCAATTTCGAAATGGCTCAGCCCCTTTCCTTTTATAGAAAGAAATGCGGTAAACCTAACTAACCTTTAGGGTATAAATAGGATTTTTAACTAAAAATAGGTATTTTAGCGATTTGAGCTCTAATTAAGACTAGAAAAAATTTGAAATTTTTTGTAATGAATTTCTTTGATGTCTGGGACATTTTGGACTAAAAACCCTAAATTAGTCAATGGGGCCCACAAGGGAGTCTTGTCAAACCCTAATTTTCAAAAAAATTTAAAAAATCCAAAAATTTCCAAAAATTCAGAATTGACTCAAATTTACTTAAAACCCATAAATGTGAAGCTGGTTTTGGTTAAAACCTTTGGAAAATACTTAAAATTTGAAAATAGTCCAAAACCGATAAGAATTGACATTAAAACACACAAAAACAATTAAACATAATGAATTTAAACCGGTTCAAGTTCAGGGATCTTACAATTACATAGTCGTGTTTGGCTTGATGAGTAGAAGTGGGATAAAGGAAAAATGATCAATCATTATTTCATTACCAAAAATGATACATTGCTTAAGATTGTACTGGTTTCAGGATCTATAACATCATCATACAATTATGTAAGAATTAAACTACACTTGCCAATTACTTTCCAAGATATGAAATAACCACATGAATTTAAAGATTACATTTGGTTCTTCTTCTTCTTCCTTTTTTTATAAGTTCCACAACTATTCTACAAACAGTGGAAAGATACGCACCTGTAAACTTGGCTTCATATTGGTTTTCTAAATGGTAAGATGTGAAATAACATGAATTTAAAGAAATACTTGGCTCTTTGGTTTCCTAACAGTTATATTTAAAATAACAACATGAATTTAAACAAGACACTTGGATTTTCTTAATTCTTTTACAAGCTCCACAACTATCTTACATACAAGAGGAAAATAATACCTCAAAACTTCACTTTGGCTCTCCAAAAAATTCTTAGTACCTGCACAAAGAGAGCAAATCATAGGAACCTAAGAGGATTCTCTAAGATTTCGGAGGGGAAAACTTCATCCTTGGCCTTCTTCTTGTACCAGAATTGCAAGAACATGTACATAAATCATCCTTCTTGCTATAGAAGTTGTTGATCCAGAGGATCCCTCTGGGCCTCAAGACTCGGTCCCACTCGAACAAAATGCAGTCCATCAACTACATGTCCATCCACCCATCCAAGAAGCTAGTTGTGTGAATTAGATTCATCGTGTTATAAAAAAAAGGACATGTACATGTTCAAGGTAACGTACAGAGGAATCAGACTCCTAAGGGCGTTATCTCACTGAAAGGTGCATCGAGATTCAGAGCTGTTGAAACAATCATCATGTTCTGCTCCATCATTGCAATATAGTACATGTTTTTGAATTTTACATTGTCACGCACTTTGAATTATACATATTTTTTATCTAAGAGCAAATCATGTTTTTGACTTTAATAATAGTATAGATATTGATACAAATATAGATTACAATATAAAAAATTTCTCTACTCTAAGAATAGTCTCACCTCCTTTCTAACTTTAATTATAGTATAAATTACAATATAAAAATCCATGCCTTCTTCTTACTTTAATAATAGTATAGACATATTTTTTATGTAAGAGGGATAATTTAGGTAATACTAAAATAATTCCACCCCCTTGTAACTTTAATAGTAGTATAGATAATATTACCCAAATAAGAAATTATCCAGTAGATCAGTGTCACAAGCCACGTGTGCATACAACCATTTACTATTCATGTTTTAACTATTGCAGTTTGCCTAAACATGAGTAATTTCATGGATTCAGTTTAATTTAGGTGTCAAAATAATGAAGGGGCATATGCACAGTCACATGATGAAACTAATCCACTAGATACTTTCTCTACCTGAATAGATCACACAACTTTTACTCCCAATGCTCACGTGGTACAACACGTTCTCTCCCTACGCTATATCCAATGTGGTACAACACCCTCTCCTCCCTGTGCATGTTTTTAGTTTTTTGGCGGGCTTAAAAGTTTCACCTTGTGTGCCCACCTCCTCCCCTGTTACATCCCCCTCCACCACATTTGACTCTATCCATCCACAACAGTCCCTCTCCCCGCCTGGCCCCTCTTCCCCATTTTTGGATTCCCCCCCTCCCCCGTTCCTGGCCATGAGCCTGACTCAAGCTACCAACATGTGCGTCAAATGAGCTCCTCATGTAATCTAACATTTTGGGTGCCTCTCGTTTTGATTGATGCAATCTGAAGTGTCTTAATTTCATTCTCTGTCATTTGTATCATTCTAATTAAAAGGCTTTTGTTGTATGTCAACCCACAAGTAGGGGATGCCAAAGGGTTTTAGCATTTGTGACGTCATTTATATAGTGTTCTTATTATCTAGCCTACAGTAGCGAAATTTGTATTGTATAGTCTCTCTTTCGGTTCCATTTTACTAAACTAATTTTACAAGATTATTTATTATTTATGAGATGTCTATCTAAATTTATTTATAATTTTATATTTAAATATTAACTTTGATATTACCTTTGTAGGTGGAGCTAGTCCTTTCTCCATTTTGTTGATTCAAAGATAAAATTCTTGTGCTTGCAGGCAATGCAACAGGGGAATTAAGCCAGAGAAGTTGCACTCGCATATGAAATCATACTGAGGAATGAAAGCACACTGGAAGTGGCGGTCTTAATTCTTCTACTAGAATGCCCCCACAACTTTTTATTAAGGTTGTTTGAGTCCTAAGTTTGGGCCAGATTTTGCTAATTTTGTCTCAATTCCACAAGGGATTAGCAGAATCTTGGTTGAGTGTAGAAGTTAGACGGAATTTTTTATTCTTCCTTAAGGCCAATCCCAACATATTTTTGCCAGAATTATTGAATCACCTTACAAGGTGCTCTCAGTTTCCCATTTCGGAATTAAAGATTTCATTATTTTTCAATAGTTACCCCTCATCAATTTAAGCCTCAAAAAGTATGTTATATAGGTGAGGCCCACTTTAAAAGTTTGAAATAGCTTACAAATGTGGGGTCTTGTTTGATAGGGCTTGTCAATATGAGTGCAACAATACCAAAATGTACATATCCAAGTTAGGGGGAGAGAGTTATGTTAGTTTAAATTTTTAGAAATGGGTTTGAAGTTCCATCCGAATTCATTCTAAATTTTTTTATTACCAACCTTAATTCTAATTCGATGCTAAATCAATTGAATTAATTCCAAAAAACTCTACTTTCATTCAAATTCCACACCCAAACAACCCTAATCTTTGATGAATATGTTGCAAAACCATATATGCCATTGCAATGGTTTAGTATCCAAATGTGTGTAAAATTTCTAACTCTAGAGAGAGTGCTAAGTCATTTAATTTAGTTCTAGTATATTTTACTTCTTTATAGAGCCATATAAAATTTATAAAATTGCCTCATGTTCTCAAGTTTAAAGCTGAAAGAGATATTGCTTTTATGGATTTTAGAATCACAAGATTTGTCACTGCTCGTTCAGAACAAAGGCACAAGGCCTCTTAGAGTTTATATCAAGGCCCTGGATATGTCCAGCTTGAGACAAGGACAATACTGTTGCAGGAGGAAGTAGGCAAAAAGGTATTTACGAAATCCTATTTCTCTTTTACAAGACCATGTGCATGCTAGCTCTAGAGAAATGAATGCTTCTTTTAATGCCACAACCAATCTGACCTCCCTAGTCTTGACTACCAAATATACTTATTGTATTCTTTAAGAAGTTATTAATTTTAAAAAATAGTACTAAAATTTCAAAAATAATAACACAATAGGTTGGTCCCCTCGAAGAAGTTTCCTGGGTCTGCCCTTGCTTATTTGATTTCATTAATTGTTAATGATTTTTTTATTGTTGTATGCTAATTGACTCTATATTAGGATCTAATTTACCTTTGAGCTTTTTAAATATTAAATTGGCATATGACATAGCTTGGATGTTGGAAACTTGGAATAGGATTATGCTACGACAACCCTAGTTAATTCGCTTATGGTGATGTTAACTCTAGGGAGTTGCCTCTTTGTAGGTTGTTTTGGACATGCATTTAATTGCTGATTCCATCATGTTGATTGCTTCTTAAAAATATGGCCTTTAACTTCCACATAAATATGGTTTGTTTGGTATTCTTTCCAACTTTTTCGTTGTTATTCTTGCTTGCCCAAAGTATTAGGGTTTCCACCTTGAAAGCGGCAGTTCATGGATCATGCACCTCCATTTCTTCCACCTACACAAGGGCATCGGCTCATTTATATATCTTCCACATCCGCAAAGACATGTTATGGATCAGCTACCTCCATTTCTTTTCACCTCCACAAAGGTATCAACCTCCTCTATATCTTCCACCTCCTCAGGGGCAGTCATGCATAAGCCACTTTCATATTTCCCACCTCCACAAGGGCAGGTTGTGCATTAGAATTCTCCTTTTTTTTTTGGCATGTCCTTTCATGGGTTCATTGTAGCCAAAAAACAACTTGTCATGTGTAATCTAAGGTATGAATCTAATATGTCCTATATGATATTTATTTGGATGTGAATGCTTGTAAATTGGAACACTGCTTACTATATTTTGATAATGTTATCATAGGAGACCACATCCCATGCAAAATAAGTTGAAGACTCCATATCTTGTGAGCCTCCAAATGGACAATTAGGAAGCTTGGAAGAAATTATGGAGAAAGAGGTTGTCATTATGGATGGAAAAGGAGAACTAGAACACTTGGAAGAAATTAGTGAGAAAGAGGTTGTTATAACTGACACTAAACAAAATGCTAATGATGATTCCATACTAATGAAAGAAGGAATGGTATTTGCCACTGCAAAAGAGGGGTTTGAGCACCATAAGAAGCATGTTGCAAGACTAAGTTTTTGTGTTATGAAGTGATCAAACAAGGACATAAATGGTATCCACTATGAGCACCTATTTTGTTGTAGAAAAAATGGGAAGCCAAAACAAAAGGAGACAATAATCTCTATGAGGAGGCAGCCCTATGCATAGATAGGTTGTAAAGCAAGAGTTGTGTTGAGGCTATTAGATAAAGATGGTTTATTTCATGTCACAAAGATGGTTTTTGAGCATAATCATGAGTCACTTGATAAATCTGAGATGTGGTTCATATGGAACAAAAGGATGTTAGGGGAAAGTGTGAAATGCAATTGGCATTAAATGACAAGGCTGACTTGCCACCGAACAAATTATTTCACACTTTTGTCACATGAGTTAGAGGGTGTGACAACTTGAATTTCATAGAAAGGGATTGTGGAAACCGCATTCATTAGATTAGATGCCTAATTTTGGGTGTAGGGGATGCCAAAGCCCTTCTTCACTAGTTTTGTATGACAAAGTCAATTGAATTCACAACTTTTTTATACACTTAATCTGGATAATGAAGGACGGGTATGAAATGTGCTTTGCGCAAATGCTAGGTCAAGAGAGGCATGTCAATATTTTGGTAAAACATTTCACTCAATATATTTGATAAACAAATATGATATGCCTTTCTCACCTTTTATTGGAGTTAATCGTCATGGGCATTCCCTTTTATTAGGAGCCGGGTAGATTTCACTGGTGACCACATAGACATGTGTTTGGTTATTTAGAGCATGGTTGTCTTGTATGTTTGATTGGCCCCCTAAGGCAATTCTCACTGATCAATGTAAAGCCACGGGGAATGTATTGCAGAAGTTTTTCCTACATCATGACATCACCTATGTATTTGGCATATAATGAAGCTGCCAGAAAAATTAGGGGTAAATGGTGATTACAATGTCATTTGACAAAGACTAAGTTGAACTGTATATGAAAACTTGACTCCAAGTGAATCTGATGAGGATTGGGCTAGCATGATTGCAAATTTCCAGCTCCATGATAACAAGTGGTTGAAGTCACTTTATGAAGAAAGAGGAAGTTGGGCACCTATGTATATGAATGACATATTTTGGGCAGAGATGTCTAGTACTCAATGTAGTGAGGAAACGAACTCATTTTTTTATGGGTATTTGACATCAAAATCTTCAATAAGAGAGTTTGTGCAATAGTTTGAGTAAGCATTGAAGTATAAATATGAGAAAGAAACTAAAGAGGATTGTCGTTCAAAAGATAATACCCCAATAGTCATTTCCACTTTTGAGTTTGAAAAGCAATTGGCAAAAGTTTATACAATCAGCATGTTCCACTTATTTCAAAAGGAGATTATGAAGTTGTTGAAATGCAATGCTACATTAGCAAAAGGTGAAGGGGCAATTTCATCATAAAAAGTTGAAGAAGGCATTGATGTTAAAATGAGAGAATATGATGTTTTCTACAATGATGAAGAGGTAGAAGTCAAATGTATTTACATTTTGAATTTAAAGGGCTAGTATGCCAGCATGCATTGCGGGTCTTGCTTGTGAAGGGAGTGAGAAAGTTACTAGATAGATATGTGCTTGATCTATTGAGGAAAGGTTATAAGAGTTGACTTTCAATACTCTCATCTTCAATTACCATTGTCCGAGATTCACAAGTAGAGTGGTATGATGTACAAGGAATGCATCCCCATGGTGATGGAAGCAGTTGATATAGGCCAAGTTAGTGAACTTAAATATAAACTTGTGTTGAATGCTATGGTGGAGATGATTAATACTATTCAGACATTGGATGCAACAACTCAAAGTATACCTCCAATGAGCCCTATTGCATTTTCAAGAGAAGATTTGACTCATTCAAGAGCTTTTGCAATTGGCACAAAGTTAGCAAAAGAGTTACACGAACAAGAGGCGGAGAGATCTAGAATTCAAAGTGGATGATCATGTTTTCTTGAAGACCTCACCTTCTAGAGGTGTTGTGCAATTTGACAAGAGGGAAGTTATCTTCTCAATTCATTCAACCTTTCAAACTCCTTGAGTGGATTGGAGTAGTAGTGTACTGAGTGGCTCTACCTCCTCAGTTCGTGAACATTTATGACATGTTCCATGTTTCACTTCTTCGAAAGTATGAGACAGATCCATCTGATATTCTTGATTTCGAGCAGTTGGAGCTGAGGGATGATCTTTCTTATGTTGAGGCGCCAATGCAAATCTTGGACAAGAAGGAAAAGACTCTTAGACACAAAGTGATATCATTAAGGAAAGTCCTTTGGCGAAACCACAATGTGGAAGTGGCAACATGGGAGCACAAGGATGAGGTCAAGGAAAAGTATCTTCACATTTTCACCACCAGCCAATAGTGAATTTTGAGGACAAAATTCCTATAAGGTGGGTAGGATGTAAGATCTCTAGTTTTATTTTATTTTAATTCATTTTTAATTGTGTGAATTTGTGTGGTTTTGTTTGTTTGCCGGTTTAATTTGATTTTTGGGGTTATGGGTTAGTTAATTATTACTTTAATAAAGTTTAATTTTATTTTTTTATAAGTTTTAGTGTGAAGCTTGATTTATCCATTTTTTACCAATTTAATGGTATTTTATCCTAATTTTTATTAATTATGGGAGTGGATCCTTTCACGGGCCCCACATCCATGTTAGACGGTGTGCAACCCACTTGACCCCCTACCCCTCTATTATTTTATTCCAGTGGGTTTGAGTGTGATTAAATTCATTTTTAAGCCAAAAATAACTCTAATTAGCCACTTAGGGCATTTTAACCTATTATTCAACCCAACTATTCTTAAACTCAGCCCAAAATCCTTACTATTTAAATAAAACCCTAGCCTATTTGCCAAATGGGGAAGGGCTATGTTAGAAGGGATGAAGTGCTCTACCCCTATTTTCCAAAGAAAAAACTTGGATTAAGGTGTGTTTTCTTGCTCTAATCTTTCGATTTTGGTCTTAATCATTCCTATCTTCACTTCACCCATCTACATTCTTGATTTCTTCCATTAAAAATTTTATTTTTAATTTCGATTTAAAACCCTAATTAGGTGATTTTCATTTTTAACCAAAAGATATCCTTGATCTTTCTATTTTCAAGTTAATTTGAGTCTATTAGTTAATTTTAATTAAGTTTAACAAAAACCCTAATTTTGGGTAGGATTTCTTGAGGATTGAAGCTCTTTTGTGGATTCATAGGCTTCATAGAGGTAAGGGAGTTTTACCTTGTGTGGTTTTCTTCATTGGAATGCATGATTGTAAATTTATTTTAGTTCTTGCTTCATTTTGATTATTTTCTTATGATTAAGCATGGAAATAATTAGATCTATTATATTCTAGGGTTAGATTTTGATTATATGATGTTTTATAGTGATTTTTGAATTTATATAGAATTTTGGAATGTTTTCAGTTTGAATTTCGGAAGGTTGAAAACGAACCAGAAAAGTGAAATGTTACGTGCGCTCAAATAGACAAACAGGGCATTTGAACGATAACACTGCATTTTGTGATTTTTGCCTATTTTTATGGATTTTTAGTCATTTCTTATTCTCTTCTCATAAATATAATTCTTTATGCCTTTGATGAGTTATAATTACCTATAAATGTTACTGTAATTACATGTGAACCCTCTTTGAATTATGATTTAGCTTAAGTATGGATATGATTATACTTGTCTAGGTTTAGCATGATGTTATACTTGTCTTGAAACCATATTTCGACGTTTTCTTCGCATTTACTCCATGATTACAGTAGGATATGACTATGATAAAATTGAGGATGCTTGCATATATAACATTGATTATAGGTTATCATGTTTCACATATTTTTGCCTAGGTATGAACATTACTACGTATATACACACTTGCATAGACTTATATGATTTTATTTGATACTAATGGACCATGTTTCATGCACATATGGATTGATTAGAGTATGTTTACTTATATTTGTGCTCATTTATCATTTGTTCATGTATGTATCATGTTGCATGTATCATACGGATGATTTATAAACGAAGGTTAATCGTGAGTAGCCGGGATTAATTGGTTGGATGCAATTAGATGTCATTGTTTTCTAGATTAGCTGCTTGGAGGTTTATCAAATCGGTTTTACGTCTGAAATGAACGGGTTTTATATCCAATGGATGGGGTTTTACATTCCTTTGAGGACAGGTTTCCTCCCCGGGTGAGAAAAACAAAATGTTATAATGACTTAAATTGATGTGTTATCTAGACCTGGAGAATCCAGGCTGGTTTGTCCATGTGCACCGACTTATAAGGAGGTACTTTCCCCATTAGGAAACTTACACAAACTCCTCTAATTTTCCTTTTTAGGAATTTGGACCTTCCCCATTAGGGATTGTCCCCGGTGAGTAGGTTTGTTTATACTTCGGCCAAGTAAGCAAGGTTATTTTCTCAATTGTGATACATTCACCAGTTGATTTATGCATGTGTATGGTATATATAATGCTCATTGCATATGTTGTGTAGGAACAATGATGCTTATGTTACACATGTGATTATGGAATGGATTTTCATGAACATGCTAGATGGTATGTGTTGTATACACTTGATTTTGCAGGGTGAAAGTGTAAATTTAGATATGGTTATGCATGATATAAATATTGAGGATTGATTCATGCAGGATGTGATTGTTATAATGAGATTCATATGATTGATTACATGTGATTTGTATATTTTTATGAACTATGGATGAACCCAAGATGTATAGGTGACATGATTATGTGGTTATGGAATGAGAGTTACATCATGATGTGCAAGTGGTATGATGATGTGTTTATGAAATATCTTTTACATCATAATGCGCAAGTGGCATAAATATATGTTTATGGATTGTGAGTTATGTCACAGGTGGCATGATTATGTGTTATGGAATGTGAATTATCACATGATGTAGAGGTTTAGGTTATGAATATATAATACATGTTTAGATTGAGAATGCATGCTATATTTTGATGAGTTTACATATTCGTGTTAAAAACCCTTGCTGAGCTAAGCTCACCCCTTTTTGTTTTTGGTTTTGTTTTGAGGCTACATGTTGTGTCATGTAGGTGCTTCAGATGGGCTCTACGTTGAGCATGACGACGACCATGCTCATTGAGAGGGGTTATCGATGCTGGGTTTTATGTCAGTTTGAACCGATGTTATGTTGAACTAATATATTTGACTCTACTTTACTCTATGTTTAGCTGTTGTTGGCTTAGACATATTTAGTCTTGAGGCTTGTTATTTTTATGTGATAACTAGACGATGTGGGTATGACTAGACTAAGATTGTTACGTAGTCCTTTATAATTCTTTATTTGCTTTTGCACAAAGGGCTTGTATGCTTACTCCATTGTGTGTTTACCCAAGGATGGGTTAAGTCTTCCGCACTTCAACTCAACTTGGTTGCACCACTTATCGCTTACTCCTTAGACTAGGTTCGGGTCAGGGTGGTGTGTGTCGTGGTGTAACACTTGTGGCCTTGCTTGTCACACACATAACACTTGTCCTTAAGCTTCAGCTTTGTTGGAGTGGTTGTTTGACTGTCCTCCGGGATTTTTCCTCTTCTTGTTATTGAAGTTGTTAGTTTTAGCTCTTTTTCCACAACATTGACTATGGATTTTATGCCATGAGCCCCAGTTTTCTTTTCATAAACTCAATTGTCCTTTTCAATCCTTATCCTTATAATCAGGTCCTCCATGTTCATCTCATTGTGCTTATACTTCAAGTAATTCCTAAAATCCTTTTAGGATGGTGGAAATATTCCAATTATAGCAGCTACATAAAAAGATTCACTTAAAGTAATACCTTCTACAAGTATATCATACATGATCACTTGGAGTTCTTGGACTTGATTAATCACAGTCTTAGAATTCGTCATCTTAAAGTCCAGGAATTTGCCTACAACGAATTTCTTCATGCCGACATCTTCCATTTTGTACTTCTTATCCAAGGATTCTTACAATACTTTCGCACTCTTCATCGGACTATACACATTGTACAGTGTATTGTCCAGCCTATTCATAATATAATTTCGGCACAAAAAGTATGCATGTTTCCATACATCAAATAGCCTGTTTGTCATCCTTTTCTCCTTAGTGAGAACAGGAACATCCTCTTGTAGGAATTGAGCCAAGTTCAACGTAGTTAGATAGAATAATATATTACGTTACTATCTCTTAAAATCTGCACTACTAATTTTTTTTTTTGCTTCTCCCCTTTCACTTGAAGAGGAACAAGAGCAGTCACACTAGTGGAAATTATGACCAGAGTCATATTGGTATCCTCTTCAACCATTTCTATTCTAATGAACAGAAGATAAACTTAATTTTGAAATATTTAAAACACAGTTTTAAATACTAATCACAATAGTAAAGTACGAAAACACAAATATATAATTATGTCTTAAGATTGTTAAATTTCGTACTTTAGTAATTGTTGTGATGAAGGAAACTTACAAAAAGTCAAGAACTAGATCGAATCAAGCGTGACATGCTCTGTCCTTAAGACAGAATTACACCATTCTTACTGGTGCTTAAAAATCACTTGGGCGTCTGTATCTCAAGATAAGATGATCTACCACATGTTGTAGAAACACCTTCAAACAACCCACATAGTGAACCACTCTTATGCAATCACCCTCACAGAAGATGGTACTGAAATCCAGTAAAGGATAATTTAGAAAAATAATTTTCAGTGTTATAAGAAATCATGTTGAAGAAGATAACTCGTCTCATTCAAACAAACGCGTTCACCCATTAATAGACACATTTGGGTTAAGAGAAAACCAGACCCATTTTAGATTAAGAGAAAACTAAATTAATTTATCCCAAAAATAATTATCTTGCTGACCCCCAACTTGACCCACTAGCTGTGTGTGCAAACCGAGCTAACCGAATGGAGGCAGCAACAGTGCGTATGGGTTAGCCCACCTAAGTACATAGGTCCAACATGTATTTCCCATATAAAAGTGGGGTGACCTAATGACCTAACTTGAAAGACCAAATTTATGCCTTATATACCAACACCGTCACCATTTTTTAGGCAATGTAGGACTATTCATAACTTTCAACTAATTTACATGTGTGTTCCCATTCACATGAAAGTGAATTTAACTTACTTTCTAACATTTTTTTAAAGATTTTATTAATTGCATACTATTCAAGGTAGTTGAAGGTATTCCATATGAATCGAGACAAGTTTGTTGTATCATTACAGATACAAAAGAGAAATTGAGACCAGGCTTCCTGGTTATCTGAGTTAATTCTTGGTAGGTCCTTTATTCTCAGTAGAGGAAGTTCATCCAGTGTCTTCTGAATTGTAATCTGATCAAACAAGTAGAAGGAATTGAAAATACCAAAAACAACAAAACCATTAGTGAAATTATCATGTGAATTTATTAACAAAAACAGAAAGAAGCCATCCTAATGCCACTTGCTGCACATTAAACCTGAAAAAGAGACTTGTTTTTGTCTGTCATCATAGACTTGTTCCACAGACCCCGATTGTACTTGCTAAATAAGATTAGCTACTCTCAGCTTTGTTCAGTAGACAATAAGGCATTGTTTGGACAAAGCTTTCCACCTGCAGCGAAGATGCTTTCCCATTAACTCTCCTTAGTAAGGCATCGTTTGGATGACTCTTTGCAACCGCTTTCTATCTACTTTTTATTGATTTGCATATAAAGCTTGTTTGGTTTGGATAATCAATTTAGATCGACTAAAAGCCTCACTTTGTTTCAAAAATGTTTTTAACGTCGTTTTTGACTTGTATTTGTTTTTCAACTACTTTTTCCTTAACTTTCCTCTTGAGGAGGGTTCGGCTAAAAGCGTATCAAAAAAAGGTACAAATATCATAAATTGACATTTTTAACCTTCTCTTCTCTCTTGCTAAAAAATAAAAAATCAGGTTAGGCTTAAATTGCAAGATCAACAATATGGTTGGAGATATTCTGAATTTCCTCTTCCCTCTCTCCCCCTAGTTAGTCCCTCTCCATAGTGGCCATCACAAGGCCTGCTCCAACCAATGTTCCACCAAGGTCACTGCCTCCTCCGATGCCTACTGATCGTTTATAATTAAACCCTTTTACAAGTGTACAAGGTAATTGTACTAGGATGAGTATTTAAGGGTTGTCGAACCTCAGGGACGGATGAATTATTACTAAATCTAAAGAGGAATTTGCTAATTAAAAACTAGAAAGAACTTAAACTTAAATTAAGCAAACGAAAGGAATCAACTAGTTTAAAAACAAGAGATTAATATGATATAATTTACTTAGGAAATCGAATCCACTATAGAACCATAACAATTCCTTAAATTTTAATTTAAATCTAGTGTGAATATGAACAAGTATTCTCAGCTACAAGCTAGAATTACTTCAGAAAGAATCATTAATTAAATTCCATGACATGAACTATCTTCAATAATAGTACGAATCATATACACTAAACTAGCTATAGGCATGACCCATCTAATCTTTGTATAACTCAACTAAGTCATTAATTATCTGAACATTAAAACTATTGTATGACCATCTCATCTAAATCACAGAAATTAGAATTGATGCAAATATCAAAACCACATCAATCTATCATCTACAAGACAATAAATCAACATAGATTTGAATAAATATGAAAAGCTCTTCCATTAAAAGGGAAATCCTTATCATACAATTGTCATAATTCACAATTGAGATCTAAATTAAAAAGAAAAGAAACTGAAACTTATCTATAGCTTCATCAACTCCTAAGTAAAAGAAAAGTCTAGCCTTCCATGGTAGAAGAAAGTACTTGAATCTCCTTTGAAAGCTTAGAGTTTTTCTCCATCTTCTTCTTCCTTATTCTTTTCAGAAAATCTACTTGCTCCCTTCAATTTCGAGCCAAATATGTCTTTATATAGGCTCTAATATGAAAAAGGACTCAAAATTGGTTGAAACAAGGAAACTACGCGTTATCCCATTCGCACACCCTGCATGCCCATTCGAACCCTTGAACCGTATTTTCTTCAAAATCACGTTATCCCGATCGAACGGTAAGTGAGGCAATGCCAATGAAGAGTCTGCAAAATAAACTAATTTAATTTTAAACACTATAGAAGCTTTTTCTAACCTAATTAAATTTAATTTCTAATTATTTAACCTATATTAACTCTTAAATGAGACTAGAAAATAGAATAATTAAGGGTAAAATAACGTATAAATTATACTTATCAAATACCCCCAAACCTATATTTTGCTAGTCCTCGAGCAAAACAAAACAAAACAACTTATCTAAAAATAAATGCCACTTTTGTAGGGAATCACGATTGCATTTAGCGTATGCAACAAGCCTTTAAATCCCTAGGTGTCCCTAGTTGGATAAGTTGTGTCTCATGAGGGTTTGCAGCAATGATACCTACGAACATCTAAACTTAAGAAAATAAATAAAACAAAACAAGAAAACAAAAATTCTAAAAACAATCTTCTCTTAAAAATACACAACTATTTTTAAAAAGAACCAACCACAAATATTTGACACAAGTAAATAATATCGATCTGATCACTTTCAAGTAAGGAATCATCCATTCTATAAGCTCATCTTAGAAATAATTGTTCACTACATATATACATTTCAAAAACATAAAGTGTAGAAACTTTGTAGTCATACAATTTCATTCTTTATTAACAAGCATATTTTATGTAACCCATTAACCAGGCTCATTAAAGTTCACTAACTCAAAAATATAACAATGACAATCTTTCATCTTTAACATCTCATAATAAACCCTCATGTAATAGCCATCAAATTTAAATTAAATTCATGGAATAAGATCATAATATACCTCAAAATATGACTTGTGCAATACTTAGTTCTATTAAGCTTTCTAAATAGTCAATGTAACAAGCGTTAGGCCAGTGTCCCTAATCCAGTTGGCTTAAGGCACTAAGTGTTGAAATACCCCCCAGGCTTAATAACTCGAACTATAAAGGCTACAAAACCAAGTAAGTCATAAAAGAATTTATCTCAACTTTTCACCTTTTGACACGATCTCTTATACTTGCCTAGGCACAAGGCCCGGTTACTCAGTGAAAAGAGAAACAAACCTTTACTCTCTTTTTTTGATCATTTTTTTTTCAATCAATCTTTTTTTTTTCTTTTTTTTTTCAACTCTCTTTTTTTTCGTTCTTTTTTTTTATCACACACTTATCCCTTTTTTTTTTTCAAATAATAGCCAAGCATAAAGATCTATCATAAAACATTAAAAATTACTCAATTGTCATATTTTCAAAAATATGCTCAGTTAAAGATATCCCACAAGGATTATAAGTAATAAATCATAAAATTATATTCCTACAAGCTTCAAATGTGTGAAATGTGATTTAAAAATATGTGCACAATTATCCAAGATAAAGAAAATAAAATAGAAATTGCTCACTTAATCACTTTCATCACTTAACTAATTACTTGAACTTTCTTCATGAAATTGATCTATTTAAAAACAGACATATGCTTTTAAAAGAAAATAAATGATAAAAACCACATAAAACAAAACTAAAGAAATAACAAAAAAAAATACTCTAAAACATCCTAAAAGAAAAATATCTTTCTACACCCCCAAACCTAAACTGAACATTGTCCTCAATGTAAAAGAATGTATATACGACAATGGCAAGAAAAGTAAGAGAGGGAAAGAAAGATATCACCTGAATGCATAACTAATCCACTAATATGAAAATGAAGTATATAGGATTGAGAAAACAAGAGAAACATACATATAAAGAGCAATTTCCCAAACCTAAAATACCAAGCTCCCAGAAAAGAGATAACAAAAAAAAAAAACAAAGAAAAGAAAAGAAAAGAGAAAAGTAGCCCCTGCATAGCTAAATATGAGAATCATCTGCATCAGTAGAATGCTAGTCACTATCATCCACATCTACCAGAGCTGATTGGCTACGAATCAAATCAGTCAATCTCTGTATAAGTCCTCATCTCAGTCATCTGAGCATCTATATGTGCAATAAGCCTCGTCTGAAGTTGTGCCTGAGAAGAATCAATATGTGCTCTAAGATGATGCTCCATCTCAAGGAAAGAGTCATTAGCACGTGCTGGAATGTGCTGCTCAGCTGCAACCTCTGGTACACCCTCTGTGGTTGGCTCCTCCTCGTTCTTCTCGTCTAATGCTGGTGGAGGAGGACAATGCGTGATCATACGGTTTAGGGTCGCCTGGGAAATGACCCCTAAACCGCGGCTCGTGGGTGCATATGAAGGAAAATCCAACTGAAAGAGAACAAAAATCCACTCCAAAAGGAAAGGAAAAGCTAATCGAGCATCCACTGGTCCAGAGACTATATCTGCCATCCATGCAAAGGCAAAGGAGGGAAAATCGATGTGAATCCGCTCTGCACGACCCAGAACATAAAGAAGGTGAGCTAAGGTGTAGTCAACCTTCTCATGACGGTGGAACCATATGTCATACTTCAATATCAGATGGGCAAAACGATAGTCCCGAGTCATGAGAGAAGCTGGCAATCCATATGTGAAGGATGGGCCTCGCTCCTGCCCTATAAGAGTTCCCGTGATAGTATACTCATCGGGAAAAGCAAAGTCAGAAAAAGACGGATAGGTGAAGTTGGAGCGCGTGAAACCCATCACTATAGCTATGAGATCTAGTGTGATAGTTATCATAATATCTCCAATGGTGCTGACAATATATCCCCTCTCATTAAGAAAAGCGGATGCATAGAAAGATAGGACCTATTCATGATGTACGCAAGCATCAGGGGCTGCAATCTCTGAGAAAAAGGAGCGCCAATCGTCTCACTCCATAAGCCATGACTGGGCAGCAATAATGGTGGGGACAAACTCCACTTGTCGCTCATAAACAACAGCACGAAGAGGTCGATCAGCAGCGGCGGTAGTAGAAGATGAAGCACGCGAAGTAGAGGGGGCGCCCTTCCTCTTCTTCGGAGCTTTAGAACGAGAACCATGCGCCATAGGTCTGCAAAAAGCTCAAAAAGAAGTGCTAACAGTGATAGTGAAGCGACTGAAAAGCAAGAAAAAAAAATTTGTATAGCCCAATAATGTCAAATTACAAAAATACCCTTATAAAAAATGATCAGAAATATCCCAAATTAAAGTATGATATGTACAAGTAAAAATTGAGCATCTTTCGTAAAGCAAGTACATAAAAAATGGTCCATTAAAGCCTCAAAAATTGAAATTTTTGACAAAAACAGTGTGGACTGAAAAATCCGAAATCCACCGTAAATAATGCAGTAAGCGGTCAATCAAACGAAACCAAATAATCAATATAAGATATACAAGATGTTTCTAACAAATTTCCACAAAAAATTGCACATGATTTGGTCAAAAAGTGAAAGAAAATTTCAAAAATCGAATTTGGGACTTACCGGGTAAACAGAGGAACAACGTGAAATAGAGGGCGTTTCAACTCAAATGGACTCAGGAAATGGATTATACACGAAAAATCGGAGAGGATGGATGATTTTTGGACAAAAAGCTCGCCGGACAGGGTACGGAAGACAGTGGAGGAAAACAACGGTGACGCGGCGGAAGAAAAACAACGGCAGAACCGAATTGGCCGGCGTGAGTTGAAAGTGACGACTCGACCGTTGGAACGGAAAACTTACCGATCGATCGGGAACAGTCCTGATCGAACGGTTAAACACATTTTTTTTAATAAAAATAAAAATAAAAAACCAGTTAATCAACTAAAACTACTGAATCAAAAAATATCACTACATGAATTAAATAAAGGAAATTTAACTAAAACTAGAGAAAAAGAGAGAAAATATACATAAAAACAAACCGAATAAAATAAGGGTTGCCTCCCTAGAAGCGCTAAGTTTATCGTCTTCAGCCAAACGGTGTGCACTCCCTTAATGTATTAATGGATCAATCAAATCAATGGAGTCAATGTCACCCCTCTCAATATCTCTCTCAATGACAAGCTTAAGTCTTTGACTATTAACTTTAAAAAATCGATTATCTCGTGGGTCAGAGATTTCAATTGCTCCATGAGGGAAAACCTGAGTAACAACATAGGGGCCATCCCAGCGAATCTAAGCTTACCTAGAAAGAGGCGTAATTTAGAATTAAAGTGCCAAACTTTTTGGTTAGGTTCAAAGGACTTTCGATGGATTAAGCGATCATGTAAAGCCTTAGTCCTTTGTTTATATAATTTGGCACTTTCATAAGCTTCATGACGCATCTCTTCCAATTCATTAAGTTGGAGTTTGCGGTGGGTATCGGCTTTGTCCATGTCAAAATTAAATGATTTAATGGCCCAAAAAGCACGGTGCTCCAACTCAACGGGTAAGTGACACGCCTTACCATAAACAGGATGGCAAGGAGACATGCCAATGGGGGCTTTATATGCGGTCCGATATGCCCATAAGGCATCATTAAGATGCATGGACCAATCTTTTTGATCAGGGCGCACTATTTTCTCAAGGATTCTCTTAATCTCACGATTGGACACCTCTACTTGACCACTGGTCTGAGGATGGTAGGGGGTGGCAACTTTATGTGTGATAGAATATCTTTGAAGAAGAGAGTCAAAAGAACAGTTACAAAAGTGGCTACCCCCATCACTAATAATTGCTCTAAGTGTACCAAATCAACAAAAAATATGTTCCTTAATAAATGCCACCACAACCTTATGGTCATTGGTTTTCGTCGCTATGGCTTCAATCCATTTGGAGACATAATCGACGGTGACCAAAATGTAAGTGTAACCAAAGGAGGGTGGTAATGGTCCCATAAAATTGATTCCCCAAACACCAAAAATCTCAACAATGAGGATGGGTTGGATAGACATCATGTCTCTCCGAGAAAGGGCCCCCAGTCGCTGACATCTATCACAAGACTTACAAAACTCATGAGCATCCTTAAACAAGGTGGGCCAGTAGAATCCACTTTGAAGAACCTTAGCAGCTGTTTTCTTTCCCCCAAAATGACCGCCACAGGCATGAGAGTGACAAAATGTGAGAATACTATGTAATTCAATATCAGGCACACATCAACGAATAATCTGGTCAGAACAAAACTTAAAAAGATCAGGCTCATCCTAATAATAGTGCTTAACATGAGAAAAGAATAAATCCTTGTCTTGTTTAGTCCAATTAGAGGGAATGCGACCCACAACAAGATAATTAACAATATGAGCAAACCAAGGGGGTGTATGGGTAGAGACAACAAAGAGTTGCTCATCATGGAAAGAATCACGAAGTGGTTCAGGGTGGGAAGGTTCCTCAAGTAAGATCTTAGACAAATGATCAGCCACGACATTCTCAACACCCTTCTTGTCTCTAATTTCATAATTAAACTCTTGAAGGAGCAAAATCCATCGGATGAGCCTAGGCTTGGTATCCTTCTTAGAAAGAAGGTAGCGTAAGGCTGCATGATCAGAAAAGATAATGATTTTGGACCTTAAAAGGTACGATCGGAATTTATCAATGGCATAAACAACAGCTAGCAATTCCTTTTCTGTAGTGGTATAATTCAATTGGGCATCAGAAAGGGTCTTGGTAGCATAATTAATGATATGGGGGACTTTGTTCACTCTTTGGCTAAGGACTGCGCCCACAGCATAGTCAGAGGCATCATACATAATCTCAAAGGTTAGGGAGTAGTCAAGGGGTTGAATGATAGGGGTGGTAGAGAGGAGTGTACAAAGCTTTGTAAAAAATTTCATACAAGCATCATCAAAATCAAAAGGTACATCATGATCCAACAAATGACACAATGGCTGAGAAATCTTACTAAAGTCCTTGATGAATCGCCTGTAGAAACCAGCATGGCTAAGAAAGGAACGAACATGTCTTACTGTAGTGGGGGGAGGCAGGTTAGCTATAAGGTCAACTTTGGCCTTGTCTACTTCAATACCATGTTTGGAAACAATATGACCTAAAACAATGCCCTCTTGAACCATAAAATGACTCTTTTTCCCAACTCAAAACCAAATTAGTCTCCTCACAATGTTTAAGCACAAGAGATAAATTATAGAGACACTCATCAAACGAAGCACCAAAAACAAAAAAATCATCCATAAAAACTTCTCAAAATTTATCAATCATGTCAGAAAATATGGACATCATACAACGCTGAAATGTAGCAAGAGCATTATACAAACCAAATGGCATACATCTATAAGCAAATGTACCAAACAGACAAGTGAAGGTGGTCTTCTCCTGATCCCCCGGAAACACAGGTACCTGATTATACCCTGAGTAGCCATCTAGAAAACAATAGAAGTCCTAATCTGCTAGTTTCTCTAAGATCTGGTCAATGAATGGCAAGGGAAAATGGTCCTTTTGGGTCATGGAATTCAGCTTCCGGTATTCTATACACACTCTCCACCCTGTGGTTTCCCTAGTAGGGACTAACTCTCCTGATGAATTTGACTTAACAGTAAATCCAGACTTCTTGGGAACAACCTGGGTAGGACTCACCCACTCACTATCAAAGATAGGGTATATGATACCTACATTTAAAAGCATAACCACCTCCTTCATGACTACCTCCCGCATGTTAGGGTTCAACCTTCGTTGTCCTTCTTTGGAGGGTTTGGCATTATCCTCTAAGTAGATCCTGTGCATACAAATGGATGGGTCAATCCCCCTAAGGTCAGCTACCGTCCATCCTATGGCTCTCCTATGTGTGACAAGGACGGTAAGCAATCTACTCTCTTGGTCACTAGTCAAACTAGAGGAAATAATAACTGGAAGAGTGTCCTTAGGTCCTAATAATGCATACTTGAGAGAACTGAGTAAGTTTTTCAATTCAAGCTTAGGTGGTGACTCTATGGAGGGCTTGAGAGGTGTGGAGGCTGATATAGGTAAGGGCTCTACCTGGAGCTTCCAAGAGGAAGACTTGGGAATACTAGCAACCGCTAGTTGGCTATAGGCCTCCTCCAAAGATGGATCAATAGTGGACTCCTCTAACCCTAGGTGTAGTAAAGTCATTTCAAGAGCATCTCTCATTAGGGTAAGGGGAAGGGCTTCATTGACTAGGTAATCTAAATGGTCAACCATTAAGCACTCAAATTCACATTCAATAGGTGGCTAGTTAGATGCATGAAACACATTGAGCCTCACATTCATATTCCCAAAGGATATCTCCATCACTCCCGTTCGACAATTGATACAAGCATTAGCAGTGGCAAGGCAGGGGCGGCCTAGAATGACGAGGATTTGGTGTGTGGTATTGCAGACAGGTTCCATATCTAAGACAAGAAAGTCAACAGGGAAGAAGAACCGGTCAACTTTCACTCAGACATCCTGAATGACTCCTCGAGGCTTACGCACAGAACGGTCAGCTAGCTGCAAGGTAACTGATGTAGGTTGCAATTCACCTAACCCTAATTGCTCATACACCGAGTAAGAGAGTAGACTGACACTCGCACCAAGGTCAAGGAGGGCTCTATAAATGGAGTGATCGCCTATGATACAAGAAATAGTGGACACTCCAGGGTCCTTATACTTAGGTGGGGTGTCAAACTTCAAAAGAGAGCTAACTTGCTCGGTGAGAAAGACCTTAGACACATGGGTCTTAGATTTACGCTTTTGAGTGCATAGGTATTTGAGGAACTTAGTATAAGCATGGACTTACTTAATGGCATCTAAGAGGGGGAGATTAATTTTGATTTGCTTAAAAGTCTCAAGAATATTATCCATCTTAGTTGTGCTCTTTCTAAATGGTGGGGCCATGTCAAGACACTGAGGAAAAGGTGCCCTAGGGATGTAAGATCCCTCTGAAGTGGTCTTAGGCTGTGGCTCTGAGGAAGGGGAAGGAGAGACTGACTCCTTTAAATTTGGTTCACTCTCTAACTCATAAGGCTCATTAGGGGCTGCCCTCTCTAACTCCTCACTCCTATCATCTGTCACCGGTGTCCCCTTAACACTCTTATCAACAATCTTCCCACTCCTAAGGGTCATTATGGAATTAACTTGTTCATTAGAGGTAGGAGCTCCCTCTACCAGAAATTGACCTTTAGGGTTTTATAGAGGTTGACTTGGCAACGCCCCCATCTTTCTCTTATTAATAGCATTGGCTAGTTGTCCAATTTTGGCTTCTAACTTTGCTATAGATTGTGTGTGAGAGTAGAGAAATTGGTATTGAGATTGAATGCCTTGCAGGGCACTCAAGACCTTTTCTTTAAAGCTTGGACTCCTATTGGGTTGGACATATGGATGTTGGACTTGAGGTTGGTGGATATGGGTTGGTGGGACTTGGAATGGTTGCCTAGGGGGTTGGTTGCCTACAACCCCTTGGTTTTGTGCCCGCCAGGAAAAGTTAGGATGATTCTTCCACCCAAGGTTATATGTGTGTAAAAATGGATTATTCTCAGCCCTAGGGAAGGATTAGGTAGCATTCACATGGTCTTGGACAAGCTCAGAAAATTGAGAGGCAGAAGGGCACTCCATGATAGTATGGGCTAGGCTAAAGCATATTGTGCATGCATCTTGAGTGAAGGGAGTGGGCTGATGTGTTGAAGTCATAAAGAGGTCCAGCTTCCTACTCAAAGTATCAACTTTAGAGGAGATATCTAATGGGTTTTTAACTTCATACAAGCCACCCCTAGAGGGGGCATTGTTCAAGGTAGATAGTCCACTCTCATTTCTATTCAACGCAGCATGTTGAAGAGAATTTTCACTTAAGTCCTCAAAAAGTTTTCATGCCTCATTTTTACTTTTTAGCAAAAAGGTACCCCCACAACTTGCATCAACAAGATGACGGTTTTGTTCAGTAAGACCTGATCGTTTATAATTAAACCCTTTTGCAAGTGTACAAGGTAATTGTACTAGGATGAGTATTTAAGGGTTGTCGAACCTCAGGGACGGATGAATAATTACTAAATATAAAAAGGAATTTGCTGATTTAAAAGTAAAACAACTTAAACTTTAATTAAGTAAAGGAAAAGAAAACAACTAGTTTAAAAACAAGAGATTAATGTGATAGATTTTACTTAGGAAATCGAATCCACTATAGAACCATAACAATTCCTTAACTTTTAATCTAAATCTAGTGTGAATATGAACAAGTATTCTCAGCTACAAGCTAGAATTACTTCAGAAAGAATCATTAATTAATTTCCATGGCATGAACTATCTTCGACAATAGCACGAATCATCTACACTAAATAGCTATAGGCATGACCCGTCTAATCTTAGTATAACTCATCCAAGTCCTTAATTATCTGAACATTAAAACTATTGTATGATCATCTCATCTAAATCACAGAAATTAGAATTGATGCAAATATCAAAACCACATCAATCTATCATCTACAAGACAATAAATCAACATAGAATTGAATAAACATTAAAAAAGCTCTTCCATTAAAAAGGAAATCCTTATCATACAATTGTCATAATTCACAACTGAGATCTAAATTAAAAAGAAAAGAAATTGAAACTTATCTATAGGTTCATCAACTCCTAAGTAAAAGAATAGTTTAGCCTTCTATGGTAGAAGAAAGTAATTCAATCTCCATTGAAAGCTTTGGCTTCTTCTCCATCTTCTTCTTCCTTCTTCTCTTCAGAAAATCTACTTGTTCTCTTTTAATTTCGTGCCAAATAAGTCTTTATATAGGCATTAGATCCGTAAGAAAAGAGTTGGATATAAGAAGGACTCAAAATTGGGTGAAATAAGGAATCTGCGCGTTATGCCGATCGATCGCCCTGCATGCCCGTTCGAACGCTTGAACTGAATTTTCTTAAAAATCACGTGTAACCGATCGATCGGTAAGTGACCCCGTTCGATCGCCAATGAAGAATCTGCAAAATAAGCCAATTTAATTCAAAACACCATGGAAGCTTTTTCTAACCTAATTAAATTTAATATTTAATAATTTAACCTATATTAACACTTAAATGAGACTAGAAAATAGAATAATTAAGGGTAAAATAACGCATAAATTATACTTATCAAGACCCTCATAAAAAAGTTGCACTAATTGCCACTTAGGGACAGCATGATGAGGACACCTCCTAAAAAGGTCCTTAAGTCTATCCCAACTCTCATGGAACTGTTCAGTGGGAAGTTGGGCAAAAGTGGTTATGGCCTTTCTCATTTGGTTGGTCTTACCTATGAGGAAGTATTTTTTTAGGAACTCTTGTTGCATTTGGGCCCAAGTTATAATGGTGTCTGGCTCCAAAGAGTGAAGCCATTCCTTAGCCTTATCTTTCAATATGAAAGGAAAAAGGCGAAGTTTAATAGCTTCATCGATTAAATGTGAGAGCTTAAAAGTTATGCATATTTCCAAAAAGTCATCTAGGTGCCTATACGGGTTTTCATTATTAAGTCCATAAAAAGATGGAAGCATTTGAATGACATTGGGCTTAATTTCATAATTTTGAGCAGCAACCGCTGGCAACCTAATGCATGAAGGGGAGGTATACTCATTGGGAGTGTAATACTCCCTTAGAGCTTTTGAGTGGTGCATCTATTAACTGATGTTCAGCCATTATGATGGTAGAGGTAGTGTGGTTGGAGAAAGTGGTGGGAGAGTTTGGGGGTGTAGGGATGTAGGTTGAAGGCAACTCAGCTCTCCTAGATGTCCGCTCAGGCTCAGGGTCAAATAGTACTAATCGGAGGAGTAAGGAACGACGACCACGCATACACCACAAACACACCACACAATTTTAAGTGTAAAAAGAGAAATATGAAGCAAAAATAACTAAGGAAAATGAATAAAAAGGGAAAAGGATCTTGCAAACCGAAGAGAAGCACTATGTTTGCCAATATCCACTTGTGGCCACAAGTGTAGAGAGCACCTTCAACTCAACCTACAAGATCAAATTAAAATAAGGTAAGAAACTAAAAATTAACCTAAAAAAAAAGTAAATTGAAACTAAAATATCTAGAATTATCCTAAAGCTAATTTAGTAACAAATCAATATTGTCCCCGGCAACGGCGCCAAAAACTTCATCGTTTATAATTAAACCCTTTTGCAAGTGTACAAGGTAATTGTACTAGGATGAGTATTTAAGGGTTGTCGAACTTAAGGGACGGATGAATTATTACTAAATCTAAAGAGGAATTTGCTGATTAAAAACTAGAAAGAACTTAAACTTAAATTAAGCAAAAGAAAGGAATCAACTAGTTTAAAAACAAGAGATTAATATGATAGAATTTACTTAGGAAATCGAATCCACTATATAACTATAACAATTCCTTAACTTTTAATCTAAATTTAGTGTGAATATGAACAAGTAATTAGCTACAAGCTAGAATTACTTCAAAAAGAATTATTAATTAAATTCCATGGCATGAACTATCTTCGACAATAGCACAAATCATCTACACTAAACTAGCTATAGGCATGACCCGTCTAATCTTAGTATAACTCATCTAAGTCATTAATTATCTGAATATTAAAACTATTATATGACCATCTCATCTAAATCATAGAAATTAGAATTAATGCAAATATCAAAACCACATCAATCTATCATCTACAAGACAATAAATCAACATAGATTTGAATAAACATGAAAAGCTCTTCCATTAAAAGGGAAATCCTTATCATACAATTGTCATAATTCACAACTGAGATCTAAATTAAAAAGAAAAGAAACTAAAACTTATCTATAGTTTCATCAACTCTTAAGTAAAAGAAAAGTCTAGCCTTCCATGGTAGAAGAAAGCACTTGAATCTCCTTTGAAAGCTTAGAGTTTTTCTCTATCTTCTTCTTCCTTCTTCTCTTCAAAAAATCTACTTGCTCACCTCAATTTCGAGTTAAATATGTCTTTATATAGGCATAAGAACCATAGGAAGGAGTCCAATATGAAAATGACTCAAAATTGGTTGAAACAAGGAAACTGCGCGTTATCCCGTTCGAACGCCCTGCATGCCCGTTCAAACGCTTGAACTGTATTTTCTTCAAAATCATGTTATCCCGATCGAACGGTAAGTGCGGCCATTCGAACGCCAATGAAGAATCTACAAAATAAGCCAATTTAATTCAAAACACCATAGAAGCTTTTTTTAACCTAATTAAATTTTATTTCTAATTATTTAACCTATATTAACTCTTAAATGAGACTAGAAAATAGAATAATTAAGGGTAAAATAACGTATAAATTATACTTATCACCGACCACCTTCGACATATATGGAGCCCGCCAACACAAACACAACTCCAACGCCAACCACCTCTAGAGCCGGCGAGGACGAACACAACTCCAAAGCCGATCACCGCCACTTCATGAGTCCTCCTTACCTCTGCTTTTTCCTTTTCCCAGCGGCTAAGAAGACCAAGCATGATCAGATCTAACAAGCTTCCAGCCAAATAAGCTAGGCCAGTTGATTGGTTGCATCACCGCCAGCATGGTCGTGGCTTATTAGCTGCTGGGCAGGTTTGACCACAACTTGGGTTGTTAGCCACCAACGGTGACCATGCACCTACATTAGGACAATGGGGTCCATGGTCCCATAGACAAAGTTCACTTGTCTCACTAATCCAATCTAATCAAAGCTCATATTGTAAATTTTTGTTGTATGTTTTTATGTATAAATATTATTTGCCTGAGCCACCAAAGGGTTGTGCTAAGCTTGGACTTCTCAAGTAGGGTCTCTGACAGATTGCATTAGTCAATATCTTTGTCACAAAGTCGTAATTTAGTTTTGGTTTGGTGGCAAGTCAATTCGGTTTAGTTTCGTTCGGTTTGCTTCAATAACTAAGTATTTAACAAAACAATTAAAATAATGAGAAATTTCACTACACTAGATAAAAATATAAAATTTATCCAATATAAGATGTAAAAATTAATCAATAAACTTTGATAGTTTTCTATTTTTTCTATCGCATAGGCAAAAACTATCAAATATTTGGTTAAAATTAAAATTATTCAGATAAAATTTGTAAATTTAGAGAATTGAATGAATATTCACACAACTATTCGTTTGAGCTGATATTGGGAGAATTTGAAGAATATATTGTTATTTTTGTACCTTTGTAAATATGGTGATGAGAAATCTTACTGGAAAGATTATGATCGAATCAAGCAAGTCGCTATGTCCTTAAGACAGAATTCGCCCTCCTTAACGGTGCTTAGGACTCTTGGGCATCTGCCTCCCAGGATAAGACGATCAACCACGTACTGTAGGAACACCTCCAACACAGTACATGTAGCGAACCACACAGAGGACGGAAATTCCAAATTGGATTAGTGCAGAAATCGTTTTTAATAATTTTTTAGGAAATCCCGTTAAAGACACTCTTTCCCATTCAAATGGATGTGTCCATCCAAACCAAATAAATAGAAAACCAAACCAAATGAATTTGTCTCAAAAATATTATCTTGTTGACCCAACCCAACCCGGCTACAGCGTGCAAACCGAATCAAGCCGGCCGGCGGTGATGCGCGCATGTGGGTTAGCCCACCTAGGTGCATGGGTCCAACATCTCTCTCCCCCACAAAAGTGGGTTGGCCCAAGGGCCTAACTTGAAAGACCAAACTAATACCTTATATACCAACACCATCACATTCATCTAGGTGATATGGGACTATTTACTCATTCAACCAATTCACATGTGTGATTCTCATTCAACACAAAGTGGGCTTAGGCTCTCTCTACCATATGGGCTTGACCCACATAAATATTATCATGTCCATCTAAAAGATATGAGTTTAACCCATTTAATATAATGCCCACTTCTAACATATTTGGCAAAAGTTTGGAGACTTTGTTAAAGAAGCCAATATACCGATTTCATCTACTGCAAACACATTATTTCAATCAGAAACAAAGTTGACAATGACTTGAATCTTCCATGCAGCATTTTCCTGCAAATTCTTCGTCACTTTTAGCCACAACTTCACATTGTTATAGTGATAAGTTCGGGAGGCCATAGGCAAGGTTTAGTAGCAGCCAATTTTGCATTCCTTTCAACAAAGCTAGAAAATAAAAATGGCAAAAGGATTGTTTGTGACTTATTTCAGTTTAGAAACAACTGGACTATTGTTCGAATTGAGAAATGAACGAAGGGATAGTTGAATTCTGATTCTAGTTTTATTGTTAATGAAAGCGAGTCATTCAGGCTATTTTTGGGTTCATATAAACTAACTTTGGGGAGGACGTTTGGTACAAATGTAAACCAAATCAAAACCCAACAGCATGGATTATTAAGGCTGAACTAACTAAAAAAAGGTTGATGACATGAAATTCAAATGAATCCGAGGTTCCACTTAGGATTATTTCAGAGCCGCCATGACCCAGAACCGGAGAGGCCAACGCAGAGTAACACAGAAAAAAGAAAACAGGAATTTCTGGGATGACGAAGTTGGAGTTTTCTTCTTGTGTATTGCGTGAGGAGCGTTGCTAAGAAATCTTGTAATTCTCATGTACTATGATTCTCTATCTAGTGGAATTGTGTGATCCCGTGGATGTATGCAACAAGGCCGAACCACGTTAAATTTCCTTGTGTATTTTGCTTTCGTATTGGCGTTTCTAGATCCATATTTCCACAGTACAGGCAGGGGAACAGTAAAATTATACTCTTTTCTCCTAGAACTCTAGAACAGTAAATATATACTATGTTCGGCCAGAACCAGAGTAAATAAACTTATACTCTATTTGGTGAGGCATGTAGTTTTATTCCCCATACTACACATCCTGAGAGAATTGTTAGCACTAAAGATGCTTAAGGTTGTGGCTCATGGTAACCCTAAGTGGAGCAAGGTGGTGTCAGTCAATACCAAAAAATACAAGGGAAATCAGGTCACATAAGGATGAAGAGATTTGGGAAGGTGGGATTACAATCAAATAGCAAGGAAGGAGAGAAGTGAGGGGTAAAAGTGGAAAGTGAGAAAAAAGAGACCGCATGAGGGTGGGTTATATGAAAAAATACAAGGGTATGCATGTCATCATAATTAAGGGGGTGTAACCGTGTAAGTGATATTTACTTTTAAAATCTTTACCCATATTGTTAATTTGTTATAAAACAAAATCTCTATCCATGTTAGCTTAAGATGTCTGAACGCGAGTTAGTGTTCGATAATGCTGAAAGGTGTTGAACGCTAAAACTGCCTTTGGTGCAGTTTTCAGAGCATTTGATAACATCGAAATGCGTCTAAATGTCTGAGCACGTGAGACATATTATGCATCTTGTGTTTGAATGGTTATAGGTGGTCAATTTTAACCGTTCAGACGCTTTTTAGTGCTAAAAAAATTCAGACCTACTGTCATCAAATGCTTACATAGACTTGAACTCAAACTCTTGCTCATAATTCAAGCATTGACCCAAACTAGCCAGGGACTTGGATTTTGGCACGTTCCTTATGGTGGCTGTCAAAGGGAAATCACAACAACTATTGTGGTGCAAACTCAAACTCATCATTTATAAATTGGCCATAAGATTTAATACAAATGTAAATATAACAAAATAATGCTGGTCTACTAAAATAGCAACTGTGAGTGTACTCAAATTTAATGACAAAAATTTGATCACCTAACCTACCCTACTTTCTCTATGCCTGATATGTGCTTACATAAGGAGCTTCAACAGAACCAATCCATAGAGAGTCATTATCTTCGTTAACTTCAGATATAGTACCTAATGCCCCTCTCTCATTGCCTAAAACTTCTAGAATGTTCCCATTTTCATCTAATAACATGCCGGACACAGCATCATTTGGATTTGGTGTCTGGAACCTTGAAGTTGGAGCTGCAACCTCGCCGACTCTTGCCCATGAACTTGCAATTGCAACCCAAAATTCACCTCTGGAATTCCTCTTGATGTTGTCAGGGTATCCTGGGACTGTTGCAAAGTCTTCTTGTTTTCCTGCTTTGGGACCTTGCAGCCAAAACCTTATGATTTTCCCTGTGGTAGTTTCCCCTATTAGAAGGAAGGTATTGTCCTGGCTCAAGGCTAACCCATTTGGATATGTAACTTCACTCATTAAGACCGTCACAACATCGTTGTTTGGGTTGTATCTCAATACTCTCCCTGTCATGTCGTTGCTAGAAACCACTACATCATGATCCCTGTAATGTTGTAAATTGTGAGACAAACCCACACGAAGAAAGAAAAACATGTAATTGCCTTGAGTGAAACCAACTACGTACATACATGCTAACTGTTAATGCTAGACCAATCTAAACCCACTGACTTTTATACTTAGAAATTTATTTTGAGTGTGTTATTAGTAAAAGCTAAACGTTAAAATTACCTCCGTTTATATCGAGCACTGGAGTCCGTGAAGTAGACCATTCCGTCGTCTTGGTTTACATCCAGTCCATTTGCAAAAGTCAGCTTCACTCCTCCATCTTTATTAGTAACTTGTGTGGCTGTTCCACCCGCCTGTCCCACTCTCAGTAATCCATAAGATGAATCAGCTATATAGAATTCACCGGTAGCCTTATTGAACTGCAATCCAAGTGGTCTTCCACATATGTCTTCTCTATTGGGATCTTGAGAGCCATTGCAGCTTTCTGGCCTATAATAAGAACATAGAGGAGACTAAATAAGTTACATGACATCTAGAAGGCATTTGACTTTGTACATAAGCATAGTTATAGGGTCTTTCCTATATCATTTTGTCAAGCTCTAGATCTGACAATTTTAAGACAAAAGTGACTCATTCGTTTATAAAATAGTGTGGTGCGCGCGCGCGCGCGACAATTTGAACATTTTATTAGGTGATAGTGAGATTGGCTTTTAATTTTGCTCAAGTTCTAGAACTCAACAAAAACTAGATTCATCCTAAATGCACATGTCCAATAGCCTTTTGCTTTTCAAACAGTTATAAGAGTCTATGCAACTTTTTTTAGAATAAATTTCATAAAAGTTGGAGACCAATCTGGCATATACAAATTTCCATAGCATATTAAATTAAATTAAGAGAAAACTAAGACTTGGATGGCTGTCAAACAAGGAAGGCATTAATTAAGCATTGCAATTGAAAAAGAAAAGTAACGTCACCCAAAATTCGCCTAATACTGGGTGCCTAAGCAATCACATAATCGCATGTCGTTGGCCTTAAAATTAAGAGCACAGTAAAGAACTTAGTATCACGTACCTATTTTCTGAAGGGATAGAGAAATCAACCCACGCTTGCCTCGTTGGATCCCACCTGATGACCCTTCCATCTGAAACCCCTGTGTAAGGTCCCTTACCATGACTGTCAAATGCAAAACTCTCTGGACCCGTTGTGCCCCCAGGAAGTTCAATTCTTTGGTAGTTTAGAGAAAAGACCGTTCCAAAAATATTTGAAAGGGTAAGCACCATAATTGCAATGAAAAGATAGTTCATCTTCATTGTTTTCCTGGAAAGAGAAACACTAAATTGCATAAATATGTCTATTGGAAGTTAGAATTTTAGTTTTATCTACTTATATAAGTAAAAAAAGTTACGCATTATTCCAACTGCAGATATACACAGAGAACTATAACAACGTCCATGACTCCCAGAAGTAACAACAAACGCCATGCAATAACCCTAAACTATTTTTGGGTCATTAGCTAAAGCTAGCGTTTGATGCTCCTTTTAGCTAGATAGTACTATGCTAACTGTCTTTTTACTTATCTTACTTTTAATTTGCTTAGTTGTTTTTACTAATAATGATTCAACATTATTGCTTGTAACTGGGTCATTAGCTAAACTTATAAGTGGTTACACTGCTTATAAATCAGAAATTAAAGCTAAAAAATCTTCTCTAAAAAATTGAGACCTGTAATCGTTGAGTACAAAGCAATTTTTTCATGAAAGCCTTAAAGATTCTTTTATATAATAAAAAGCTTCAAGGAAATT
Organism: Saururus chinensis; assembly: GCA_035235625.1. NCBI lineage: Eukaryota > Viridiplantae > Streptophyta > Magnoliopsida > Piperales > Saururaceae > Saururus > Saururus chinensis. The sequence continues at coordinate 21,457,283 of CP141147.1, read as the reverse complement.
GAGACCGGACTATTTAATATTCACTACTGTATGAGCAAAGTAATTAACTATCCCAATATGAATGCATGCGAAGGAAAATAAAAAGAAAAAAATAGACAAACTATTCTGATCACACGGCCTGTGGGATCCGTAATCCGTCATGGAAGTTCAAGAGATAATATTCCCCAATTACCATTACAATGACATCGAGATGTGTAGTTAAGCAATTATTGGATGGCTACACTTATTATTTTAGTTCAGCAATTATTGATTATCCTTCGTGTGAGAAGAAAAACGGAAAGTTTCTGGCCAGAACAGAAGTTCTCCAAATCCTCGGTTTTTCTAGAAAACACGCAAAAATAATGGAAAAGGAAAATCTGATACAAGATAGACAATGATCACAAGAGATCATCTATTTCTATAACCAGAAAACTTTAGAATTTGAATGAAAGGAAGATAAAAACTGAACTGTTTGAACTAGAAAGGGATGATCCTAAAAGAAAATAACCTGTTCTTGCGAAAGTTTTCCATGAAACCTGCAACTAGAGCCGTCTATCAATTCTTTCGCCTGCAGCGCTTCAATTACAAGCACTGAACATAAACTTTACGTAAACAATTATGGGCTTAGTATTTATAGAGCGTGATCTCCTTTTGGATTATGAATTCAGAATCCTATTAGAACTCAGAACTTAGAAGGCAACTTTTTTCTTTTAAGGAACCTGCCTCATATTGAGCTCTTTCTCTTCCCCTTGTCGTCGCCAACCCTAACTATGCGCCTTGATAGTTACCATGACCAGTCCAGCCTCCTTTGTTTCATATAGAAGCATCATCAGATAAAAAATGATGAGACCAGTTTTGATCGCACAACTACACAAGAGCATTGTCAAAAAGTGATGTCATTTTCTAGTTAGCAGTTAACGCTTACTGGTTGTGCTAGCTACAACATATTTTTTTGCCACCGAAGGGCCAAAGAAAAACTTTATAATAGAATGATAGAGAAGAAATATATATAACTAAAATGGGCAAAAGTGCCTAAAATATTCTAAAAATAAACAACGGGTGCTAAAAGAAAATATCAGTTTAATATCTACCCTATCCAAATTGGGTCACATGTGTTAAACCATGTAGCACCCACACCACACCATCGCAACAAACAATTTCAACCACCGTTGTTTATCGTAGCTACCCTTGGCCACGACTAACTAGATTTGGCCATGGCCTGGCACAACGAACCTTGCACAACCTATTAGGCCAGTTACCATCATGCATCGTAGCAACCACTATCATATGTCATCGCATCATCGTCATTCACCATCGCAACCACCCTCCTGGGCAGGCTTGACCAGATTTAGCCGTAACGTGGCCTTGCATGGCATGGTTAGGCGGGCTAACCGTCATCATACATCATTGCAACCACAGTCATACATGATCACAACTGTTGTCACAATCACCCTCTTGCCTGGGCCTGACCAAATTTGGTCATGGGTTAGCTCCTTGCCTTCTTCGTCCTTTGGCTTCTTCTCCAACTAATTTAATTTAGATTTTTTAAAAAAATTATTAAATATTCTATTTTAAAATTAATAAAAAAATAAAATAAAATATATTAGTGATGCATAGAAAATTGCATCGCTAATACCTAGGTATTAGTGACACATGCTTATGCGTCTCAAATACAACCTTTTAATTTATTTTTATTAATTTTAAAATATAATATATAATAAAAATTCTAAAAAAAATAATTTTCCCTACTCTCTCACCTCTGTTTGGCAAAGCCGAAGCTCACGCTGACGCGCATGAGAGAGAGAGGAGGAGAGAGAGAATAAAGAGGAGAGAGAGGATATAGAGAGAGAATGAGAGGAGAGAAAGAAGATAGAGAGAGAGTGAGTGATAAGTATAATTTATACGTTATTTTACCCTTAATTATTCTATTTTTTAGTCTCATTTAAGTGTTAATATAAGTTAAATTATTAGATATTAAATTTAATTAGGTTAGAAAAAGCTTCCATGATGATTTGAATTAAATTAACTTATTTTGCAGATTCTTCATTGGCGTTCGAATAGCCTCACTTACCGTTCGATCGGGATAACGTGTTTTGGAAGAAATTTTAATTCAAGCATTCGAACGGGCATGCAGGGCTTTCGAACGGCATAACGCGCAGTTTCCTTATTTCAATCAATTTCGAATTTTTTCATATTGGACTCTTTCTTACGGATCTAATGCCTATATAAAGACATAATTGGCTTGAAATTGGGGGTTAACAAGTAGATTTTCTGAAGAGAAGAATGAAGAAGAAAATGGAAAAGAACCTAAAGCTTTAAATGAAGATTCAAGTGTTTTCTTCTACTATGGAAGGCTAAACTTTTCTTTTACTTAGGAGTTGATGAAGCTATAGATAAGTTTCAGTTTCTTTTCTTTTTAATTTAGATCTCAGTAGTGAATTATGGCAATTGTATGATAAGGATTTTCTTTTTAATGGAAGAGTTTTTCATGTTTATTCAAATCTATGTTGATTTATTGTCTTGTAGATGATAGATTGATGTGGTTTTGATATTTGCATTAATTCTAATTTCTGTGATTTAGATGAGATGGTCATACAATAGTTTTAATGTTCAGATAATTAAGGACTTTGATGAGTTATACTAAGATTAGACAGGTCATGCCTATAGATATTTAGTATAGATGATTCGTGCTATTGTCGAAGATAGTTCATGCCATGGAAATTAATTAATGATTCTTTCTGAAGTAATTTTAGCTTGTAGCTGAGAATACTTGTTCATATTCACACTAGATTTAGATTAAAAGTTAAGAAATTATTATGATTCTATAGTGGATTCGATTTCCTAAGTAAATTTTATCACATTAATCTCTTACCTTTAAACTAGTTGATTTCTTTTCCTTTACTTAATTAAAGTTTATGTTCTTTTTAGTTTTCAATCAGTAAATTCCTTTTTATATTTAGTAATAATTCATCCATCCCTGAGGTTCGACAACCCTTAAATACTCATCCTAATACAATTACCTTGTATACTTGCAAATGGTTTAATTATAAACGATCAGAGAGTGAGAGAAGAGAGAAAAAAGAGGAAGAGAGAGAAAAGAGACAGAGTGAGAAAAGAGACAAGAGTGAAGAGAGAGGAGAGAGAAAGAGCAGAGGGATTGAGAATGAGAAGAGAGAGAGGAGGAAGAGGACAAATAGGGGAAAAAATTCAATTTAGATTTTTAAGATTTTTTATTATATATTATATTTTAAAATTAATAAAAAATTAAAATAAAATGTATTAGTGACGCATAGGAAAATGCGTCATTAATACCCTTATTTGTTGCTAATACCGAGGGTATTAGTGATACATTTTCCTTGTGTCGTTATCACCTTTTAATTTATTTTTATTAATTTTAAAATATAATATATAATAAAAAAATTTAAAAATAAAATTTCCCTACTTTCTAACCTTTGCTCATCATAGCCGGGGCTCATGCTGATGTGCATGAGAGAGAGGAGGAGAGAGAATGAGAAGAGAAAGAGGAGAGAGACTGAGAGAGACTAAGAGGAGAGGGAGGGGGAGAGAGAAGAGAAATAGAGAAGAGAGAGAGAGTAGAGGAAGAGAGAGATGAGAGAGGAGGGGAAATATAATTTAGATTTTTTATATAATATATTTTGAAATTAATAAAAAATAAAATAAAATGTATTAGTGACGTATATGAAAATGCATCTCTAATACTCTAGGTATTAGCAACGCATATGTATATGTATCGCAAATACCTAAGGTATCAGTGGCACATTTTCTTATACATCGCTATTACCTTTTTATTTATTTTTATTTATTTTAAAATATAATATATAATAAAAAAATTAAAAAAAATCTCTACTCTCTTTTCTCTATTCGTCAAAGTTGGGACTCACACTGACACACGTGAGAGAGAGGATGAGAGATAGAAGAAATAGAGAGAGTGAGAGGAGTGAGAGGAGAGAGAGTAGAGTGAGAGAGAGGGAGAGAGAGAGAGAGAGAGAGAGAGAAGAGAGAAAGAAAAGAGAAAAGAGAGAGAGAGAGAGAGTAGTGGGAGAGAGAGAGAGATAAAAGAGAGAGAGAGGAGAGAGAGAGCAAGAAAAGGAAGGGGAGAGATAGAGGGGGGAGAATGTAATTTAGATTATTATTATATTTATATTTTAAAATTAATAAAATGTATTAGTGAAAAAATAGAAAATGTGTTACTAATATTCTAGGTATTAGTGACGCATATGCTTATGCATTGCAAATAACTAGTGTATTAGCGACGCTTTTTCCTATGCGTAGTTATTACCTTTTAATTTATCTTTACTAATTTTAATATATAATATATAATAAAAAAATTAAATTCTCCTACTCTCTCACCTTTGTTCGTCAATGTCGGGGCTCACATTAATGCACATGAGAGAGAGAGGAGGAGAGAGAAGGAGAGAGAGAGAAAAAAAAAAGAGAGAAGAGAGAGAGAGGATATAGAGAGTGAGAGGAGAGAGAGAGGAGGAAGAGGAGAGATAGAGGGGGGAAGAATTTAATTTAGATTTTTTATTATATATTATATTTAAAAATTAATAAAAATAAAATATATTAGTGATACATAGGAAAATGTGTCGCTAATACTCTAGGTATTATCAACACATACGCTTATGCGTCACTAATGCGCATTTTCCTATGCATGACTATTATTTTTAAATTTTTTTATTAATTTTTAAATAAAATATATAATAAAAATTAAATTATCTTACTTTCTCACCTTTATTCATTAGAGCCGAGGCTCACATTGATGCACTTCAGAGAGAGAGGAGAGAGAGAAGAGGGAGAGAGAGAGAGATGAGAGAGGGAGAGAGAGAAGAGGGAGAGAGAGAGATGAGAGAGGGAGAGAGAGAGAGAGAAAAGAGAAAGAGAGAAGAGATAGGACAGAGAGAGCAGAGGGAGAGATAAAAGAGAGGAGAGAGAGCAGAGAGAATAGGAAATTGACAAATAGAGGGGAGAAGAACTTAATTTAGATTTTTTATTATATATTATTTTTTAAAATTAATAAAAAAATTAAATAAAATGTATTAGTGACGCATATAAAAATGCATCGCTAATACACTCTATCTATTAGCGATGCCATATATGTATGCATCACTTATATATAGGGTATTAGCGATGCATTTTTCTATATGTCGCTATTATTTTTTAATTTATTTTTATTAATTATAAAATATGATATATTATAAAATTTTCTAAAAAATTTAAATTCTCATACTATCTCACCTCTGTTTGTCATATCCGGGGCTCATGCGAATGCCCGAGAGAGAGAGAGAGAGATAAGAGATAAGAGAGAGAGAAAGGGGAGAAGAGAAAGAGATATGAGAGAGAGAGAGAAGAGGGGGGAGGGAGAGTAGAGAAAGAAGGAAAGAGTAGAGAGAGAAGAGGGAGAGGAAATAGTAGAGAGAGAGTGAAAAAAGAGAGTGGAGAGGAATTTAATTTTCATTTTCTCATATTTTTTATTATATATTAAAATTTTAAAATAATTAAAATAAAATATATTAGTGATGCATAATAGTATGTGTCGCTAATACCCTACATATTAGCTACGCAAAGTCATATGCGTCGCTAATACCTGATATAGTAGCGACGCAAATTCCTCCTCCTCCTCCTCTCTTTCTCTCTCTTCCCTTTTTTGAGATGCTGGAGCACAGACAAAATTTCACTTGTGCTATTTATCCCTCTTCGTCCCCTCACCCACCGACCCATATCACCAGCACCCCGCCTATCCATTCTCCCCTGCTGAAATACTCTGCCCACCTCCATCAACCTCCCCAGCTTCCCCCCAAGTATCGGAGGAGGAGGAAAGAGGGTTCGACGTCATATTTGGCTTCGCTGGCGGATTCCGGCACCACTCCCGTCTTCTGGAGGAAGTGGAGAATAGCGGGGGGGGGGGTGTGCCAGAACTGCCTTCGGGGAGCCAATTTCTCTACTGGAATCCGGTGCCCCTCCTGGTCCACCCCTGCTCCCCCCAACCCCGTTACCCTTTTGCTCCCCCAGCCCTGTCTCCCTTTTGCTCTCCCCTCCCTCTCTCTGGCTCCCTCCCCCGCCTCGGCTCCCCAACCGAAGGCGGGAAATATTTTTAAAAAAATAAAAAATGGTTATTAGCAATGCTTTTAAAAGCATCACTAATAACCATTTTTTTATTTTATTTTTTACTTATTAGCGATGCAAAAAAGTATTGCTAATATTTTTTAAATATGTATTAACATCAATTTTCAAATCACCGCTAATGTTATATTATTAGCTACGCTTATTTAAAAAACGTCGCTAATAATATTTTTATTTTTTTAAATTATGTTTTCATATTAGATATGCTTAAAAAACTTCACTAATAATATATTATTAGAGCATCGCTAATAATTTATTATTAGCGACGTATTTTTAAGCATCACAAAAAAACTTCTATTAGCGACGTAAGAAAAAGTATCAATAATAGCAGTACTAGTAGTGATGCTTTTTCATATGTGTTATATGTGTCGCTAACGAACAGTTGCAACAGGACTATTATCGACGCTTAAAAGTATTGCTAATAGTCTTTTTTCTTCTAGTGAATACAACACAGAAAGCAAGCTCTTAGTGGTGTCAGGGGCTGAATTCAAATTAGAAGCTAATATTCCTACTCCACTTTTTCTATACTATAGGCCTTACACCACTTATAATTAGATAAAGAAAAGTGAATCTCATATTGTCAGGTGGGACCTACCTTTTCTATCTCATTATAAGTGGTATAAGTCTTATAGTATAAAGAAAATATAGTCTAAATATTATTTTCTATTCAAATTTCTAAAATAATATTTTTACAACAAAAACTCAAAGAAAAAACTCACACATGAGTTTTAATTGGTCTAGATAAGTGAGCCTATGTGAACCGTGCCTTGGGCCTACTTATTAAGTCTAATCAAAACTCTTGTATGAGTTTTTTATGGGTGTTTTTTGGTGTAGACCATCGCTAAATTAAAGATAAAAACAACTGAAAATAAATGAACAATAAAATAAAATAACTTGATTCTCATTACCAATCTTGTCTAAAGTACATAATATATATAGAGCAATAGGAGATAATATTTAATCTATTTCTAACTAAATAAAGAGTATAGCTATTAAGAATTAATATTAGGAATCTAATCTAATCTAATCTATTATTAGGGTCATAACATTCTACCTCACTTCCACTCTACCTCATCCTCGAGGTGGTCTTCAATTCTGAGGAACGAAGACACACGTAAGGACTGCACATGGGCCCATCAATACTCCCCTCTACGGAAGACACACTTGATTTTGTAAAATATTAAAGATATCGTTAAGGAGGATGGGGCCAAAAATCCAAAGAGAAATATGCAAAATAAATATTGGAGCTTTTTCCATATTGTCTGGCCAAAGAATGAAATATTCCATATTCCCTGGATTTTAAACAGAAATGCCATATGACCTGGTTGTGGACCAAAATACCGTTAGGTTTCACTATATCATGTTTTAAATGTTCAGCTTATAATAAATGCACACTGGAACAGTGTTGCGCCATTCCAGTGTGCTGGGAGTCATCAGCAGTGAACGAAACTTGCCGGTGGGAGCTAACCAGCGGTGACTCACCGGCAAGAGTCGATGAACAAGAAAAAGTGATTTTTGAGACCGCAGATGTTGTTTGAGTATTCCAAAAGCTACATTTCGTAGAAACAATCATTCATTCACACTGATCATGGATAGGATCGGTATTTGCATCCATTATAATGGAGAGGTAGGCAATGACGGCATGTATATCGGTGGAATGGCACGGGTGATGAACATTCATCCGTCAGTGAGCTTCGGCAAGCTGCTAGGGCAAGTCAAAGCACGACTTTTCATCAATGGTAATGTCAGTTTGAAGTATTTAATTTCATCATCCCAATCATCTATGATATATGAATTACAAGATGATGAGGATCTCCAATCAGTGTTCTTTATTCATAAGAAGGCGAATAAGGAGGTGTTATCATTGTATGCCGAGATGAAACAGCCCGACAACGGTGATAAATCGTCATCACTCTCTATTGAAAGGAACCAGACAGTCAATAGAGCTGAATCACCCATCGTAATGGCTCATCCCAACTCTAATGTCGGATTTCATACCGGATTCAATGAAACTCAGTTCACCTTTGAAACTGTCAGGTAACAATATTGAATCTTTAGATTATATGCAATCGGTATATTTCGTGTACTTGAGACCATGATATTGAACTTATCATGTTAAGCGTAAATCATATTGTGCGAAGTCATAAACACGAAGGGTAATATATCGTATTAGTCATTACACGATATACACATGCGATAGAGCAATTATGTGTTCCATCGTAGCTATAATAACATGCCATGCATTCATGTCGTGGTTTCGATAACACGTCTTGAAATGTTTGCATGTTAACAGAATACACGATGTCGACTGATGTTGCATTTTTTTAACACGATAATGTGCAATGCAGATTGGGAGAACCAGGAAACTTTCCCTCAACAAATCCATGCCAATCATCTTTCACCAATCCAGCGAGTACATAACCTAAAATAGAAGTCAATCAGAATAGATCAGAGGAATTGTCACCAATGATGGGTTGGACAATCACTTCATTTGATAACTACGAACCTCCATACAGCCCTTGTAATTACAGTGGCGGAGAAGGCGAAGAAGTTGAGAATATGTGGGGTGAGGATATGTGGTACGATAATGATATAGTTGACATGGGAAGTATGTCCGACCATGAAGAATTTGTAAACAGCGAGGTTCCCAGTAACATCGATGTTAAGGCGAAGGCAGATTGGGATACCGTCGATGATTTAAACATGTTGGAACCGAACATTGATGAAGGCCAGCTAATGACATGTAGCTTGCAAGCTAAGGATTGACAAAAGCTCCTCGAATTGGGTGCACATTTTCTAAGCCTATTGCATTTCAAGAGGGTCTTGATCGACCCAGCAATAAAGGCGAATTTCACATATCGTGTTGTGGATGAAAACCGGAGTACGTACGCCGCAAAGTGCTCCAATTAATCTTGTAACTGGTACATAAGGGCTTCAAATATAGAAGATCATGTGACTGTCACGAGGTTAGTAACGACTCATTCATGTGGAACCCAAAGGAAGTCAACTAACCATCCTCTGGCATCACACCTTTGGATAGCAAGAAAATGTTATGGCCTATTTAAAGACTCGGTGGACATTACACATAAGAGCATAGCAAGTTATATTTCGAAGCACTGGGGCATAACTGCGAACTACAAGAAATGTTGGCACATAGGTAATGCATGAGAAGAAACGAAGTATTGATTTAGTGTCATGATATGTTAGTCTAGCATGTTATCGTTTACACGCTTAAACTATAGTCGGAATATGCATTCACACGACATACTTCAATATCATGTTACAAAAAACACAATCAGGCATCATGTAGGATTCCGATCACACGAAAACATAAATTCTCATGCGATCGGGAACACAATGTAAGCCGATATTGTATAACATTTACTACATTGTCTTTGTTCATGCAGGTAAAGCTCTGACTGATTTAATAGATGGTGATCTAGATGAATCTTACCGCTTACTTCCTTCTTACGGTAGGTAGATAGAATATATAAATCCGGGAAGTGTAGTCGTGCCAGTGAGATCATGTGACATTCCCGGACCTATGGGTGGGTATGATTTCAAAAGAGTATTCTGGATGTTTAGCCCCGTTGCGAGAGCTTTCAGAACAACCCTGAGGCCGTTGCTAACGGTTGATGCAACATTCTTGATAGGAAAGTATCCTGGACAGCTATTGATAGCAACTACACTGGACAGGAACAATAATATGTTGTGCGTTGCATTTGTAATAGTTGTGAACGAATGTGAGAAAACTTGGTGCTAGTTTCTTGAGTTGCTTAGAAATCATCTATTCTCTGATCCTCTAGCCGAGTTGGATACAATCGTTTCAAATAGACAGAAGGGATTGACAAATGTTGTGATGAAGTTTTTCCCATCTACACACCACGGGTATTGCATCCGTCACATGGTAGCAAATATGCTAGATAGATTCAAGGACAACTACCTAAAGAATTAACTCCATGTTGCAGCCGAAACATTCATACAGAATGTGTACGATGAAACAATGAATAGCATTAAAGAACATAATCCGAAAGTATATGCTTGGCTAAATAAGATAGGTTCGGATCACTGGGCCAATGTATCATTTCCAGGGAAAAGATATGGGACACTCAACTCAAATAGATCTGAAAGTGCAAATGCAATGTTCAAAAAGGCCATATCGATGCCTATAACGTGTTTAATTGAGCACACGAGGGAGCACACAATGGCATTATTTGAAAAAAGTCAGACGGACAGACATAATATGATGGAAGAGTTAACCCCATTTGCCCAAAAACACATCGAAAATAGGCGAGAAGAAGCTAGGAATGTGATTGTATAGCCTGTGTCATTGTATGAATTCCAGGTTAACTCACTACATCACCAGGTACATTGCATTCATACGGCGATGTACATAGCTTGTGCTTGTTTATACGTTAGGGCTTCATATCATGTTAGGTTACACACGATATTGTCCTTGAATGTGGAAGTTGATACGTCTTACATAACGATCGTAAGATGCATCGTGTATGCGAGACCACGATAAATTCATTTATCGTGCTCTCTTACTCACAATATTTTCTTCACAGGATGTGGTAAACCTAGTTGATCGTACCTGCACATGTGGATGCTTTCAACATCTGGGTCTACCATGTAAGCATGCAATCGCAGCAATTGATAATAGACATTTCTGTGTCTGAGTACTGTGAAAGATGGTACTCTACTAAAATGTATAAAGTGACCTATCGTTAGCTCTTACACCCAACAAAGGATTGGCACCAGTGGGCACCGGCTTGAGTTATGCCTACATTCAACCCACCTATCCCTCAAAAGCAGCGGGGATGTCCACAAAAAAATCGGATAGAGTCACAACCACCTCTCAAAGCCCCACGAAAATGTTGAACATGCGGCTAATTGGGTCACAACCGCAAACAATGTACCAGCGCACATGGAGGGTCCCCCAATGTGGCAAATGTACCAACGACAAGCCGAAGGAGGTCAAATAATAGTACACACAAACGGCGTAAGGAAGGAGAGCATCAATCAAGCTTACCTTTTCCACCCCCGTTCTTCAACTGAAATTTTTTGTACATACATCGTGTTATGAACAACACGGAATATGTAATTAACGTGTATTGGAAAACATGACATGATGTAAATAGGGTATACTGTATATGTATATCGTGTAATCGACAACACGACTCAAATGGGGTACGTGTTGCTAATTACATGATAATATCAATTGATTATTAATTTTGCAGTTAAGAGTGTTTGTTGCTTACACGATATTGGTAATAACGTGTGTTCGAACCCACAACAATTCCATGATCGTAATGATCCGATTCCTGAAGCGTTATGCCCGAAGCACCAATACCTTCATTTACCTGGCAGTTTGTAACCGTCTCATCCTGCCTATATATATATATATATGTGGGTTAGGGTTTACAGAACGCTCACTCACTGGTTCTTCGCGGAGACGGGTCATTCGGGAGATTGTTGTATATCTAGCCAGTGAATCGACCCTCCCTTTGATAGGGTCCACACATATATCAATGTCTCAAATGATCCATGGAAATTGCAAGGAGAACTGTTCTTCAGAATGTTCTGTCACAATGGGGGGCGATTTACTATCCCGGTGAAATATCAATGTCGCGAATGTTCCATCACAATTGAACTGATGAGGGCAAAATTCACTATCTTCATAATGTTTTTTTATTTGTATTTATACACTCCTTTGTAAATATTAGTTTGTTGTATGTAATGAAAGCCCTTTCAAATTAAAGGAAAATATTAATATTTGTTATATCTTTTTTTCCCGTGGAAAGATGTCTCCGTGACAATGATAGATCTGTGATTCTGCAATGAGATCGCACACCAACTCAACTTGAGGCAGATTATTCTGGTGATTGCTTTTGCGCCTGATGGTGTATCTTCCCCCTGTCAGATAAGGAGCTCACCTTAATCTAGTGGGGGAAGTACGCAACCAGGCGCTATAGGAATGTCTCGAATGGTCCATCCCAGGGGGTCGCACGCTATTTTGTTTACGATGCCACGACTGTATACTTACAAACACACTATGAATGCTAGTAGTATGTTCCATCACATGATAAGGTCGTATATGGTGTTATCGACTACACACCAATAATACACGACATGGGTAGAAATCGTTTGAACGAATATACGCCATTTGACATGGGTACTTGTAAAAAAGGTATACTATAAATGAGTATCGTGTCATCAACAACACGACCAAAAGGTTTTGCATGTTACGCATTACACGATAATAGGCAACTGCGATAGTGATTATTTTATGGATCGTGTAATCCATTACACGATATGGAACGTTGCTTGCGATCGAGCACACGACAATAGCATTAATTTTATCACCCAATTCCCGACATCACAAACGTCCTAATACGAGATGTGAATTCAAGGTGGACACGACCTAATACGAGTTGGTGTGTATATGATAACACGACATAATAGGCGATCGTGAGAACTATAATACAAACGGATATATGTGTACTGCCGGTTTGCGCTATTGAATACACGATATTGATACAAATTGTTTGATCAATTATACATCGTCTTACATTCGTACAGCAATTAAGTACAAAAATAATTGGTCACATTAATTAAATACAAAATAAGTGGTTTTTTACAATTCATCTGTATCCAGATCAAATTCCTCTTCAATTCAGGCCCGAAGTATAGTAGCGCATATCATCGGCCTAACCAAGCCTACTATCTCGAGCTGTCTAAAATCTGGCTGAATGACGCCTCCTGCCAGTTTTGCTATGTAGTACATGACGTAGATGCCACAATCTTCATTTGTTTCCTGGTACGGGCATTTATTGATCTTAGTCAGTGGCCACATCTGAGCGCCCTTTATCTTAAGTGCCTTCTCCATTCCATTGGCAACATGTTTCCTGACATTGTCCACCTCGGCGAAGTGGTGACTGTGATCAACCTTTAGAGGATTGTACCACCTAAATCGCTTCTCCCTGTAGCAGACAATAAGCAAGAGAAAGTGGCCTTTGACGTATACAGGAATGAAGCTGCTTTCCATGTTAACATTCAGGCCTCTCAACAATATGCCAGAGAGTTTGCCCTCCTTCTCCGCCGGCCCTTCTGCCGAGCCAACGTTAGTAATGACACGATAACCTATATGGATTTCTCATATTTCGTTCATCTATGAGTTGGAAGAAGACGTTGATAACCTACACAATACCATACGTGTTAGTAATGACACGATAGGCTACCGATCGTCATATGACTTTACACGATAAGTTACTATATCGTGTTTACGATCACACAATGATGTTACAAGTCATGTGCTTATTAACACGCTAGTTTTACTTCAGCAATTACAAGACGATAGTTAGCATATATGAAACCCAATGATATGATCCTATGTCGTGTAATCGATAAGACTATAATTCATTGTAATCTGAGTAAGATTTTAAGTCGTTTGATTGATAACACGATAGAGCTTAAAACGTATGAGCAATGAATAGATATTACCTCATTCGTTATGCAATCCTGCTTTAACAAAGATAGGTAGTCGGTGTATAGGATGGTCTCTACGGGCCACGACTTGTATGGGTTCGACAAAAATTCCGTGATAATTTCCTTAACTGCCTCCTCCTGAACCTCTAGGTGGAACACCAACTCTGTGTCAAGATACTCCTTCGGCCGTAGACTTGTCACCTCCTTATTTGTCTTAGTCGCAATATCTTCTTCGACATCTTCAACATTGCGGATACTCTCCAATACATTCGCATCTACTGGAGGTGTATCTGATATAGTGCCTTTACTGGAAACTACGATTGGGGCTACTGGTTATGGGGGGAGACTTTGGATGTGCCTGATGGATAATGCTTGGGCCAGGGGCTGATGCCAGAGGTACTTCGTCACCAGGCTTTTCAGGCTGGGCATTGTGCCTAAACTTTGCTAGCTGCTCATCAATGTAGCTGCTGAAATGCTTTGGCTTCTTCGAGAGCTGAGCTGCAACTTTCTTCACAAGCTCCTGACCTTGAGCAGGTGGTTCAACAGTGGTGGACCTCGTCTTCCATTGCTCATGAGGTACAATGGGAGGACCAGGAGCAGCTTTCCACTTCACTTTGATTTTTATTGCTTGTTTGGGTATTGCTCCTTTATTCGCTTGCTGGGGTGCTTCCGGTCCCTTCAAGGGTTGTTTCGGAATCTCCAACTGGTCTGTGGGTCCCTCACGGGGTTGTTTCGGCACATCGCGGACTTGAGCCACGACCTCAAGTGGAAGGTCCAGTTCCTCTACCTCCCTGGGTTGTTTGTCGACATCCCAGGGAAGGTCCGGTTCCTCTACCTCCCTGGATTGTTCATCGACATCCCGGGGACGGTCTGGTTCATCTAACTCAAGCGGTTGTTCTTCGACATCACAGGGTTGTTCTTCCACCTCATGGGGTGGATCCACGACACCCCATGGTTGATGCATGACCATTTGTTGTTGTTCCATGAATTCCACATTTATTTTCATCAAAAATCTAGTTATTACGGTCCTTTTCAACTTCGGATCAATCTTCTTCTTCGGTTTGGTGGTAGCTTGCAGTTGTCGTTTCTCTGTATATAAGAAGTGATTGTGTTAGGAACTACATGATATCCACATAAGTCGTCATTTACACACATGATACATATTCATATCGTATTCGTAGAAACACGATGGAGGCCTAATCGTGCTCACGATCACACGACCACACAGAGATGATTCTCACAACTCTTGCTTCAATGATCGTGTGACCAATGACACGACAATCCAACCACCGTCTATCTTACTCAATGTTATGATCTCTTATCGTGTACTCAACTACATGAATATCCCCTAACCAAACTGTCGTACTTACTCAAAATGAATCCCTCTTCCACCGGCTGAGGGACTTGTACTAGTTGATGTTTGGGGGCAGATGGTTGGCGATCTGCTCTTGATTTTGAAGCTCTTGCCTTTGAACATACCGAAGGCGATCCTTCGGTTATCGAAGGAGGGGTTGATGCTTGGGTGACCACCGGCTGACTGGGTTCATGCGGCTGTTTTGTCTCTCGTTCCTCAGGGGGTTGCATCTATTCTATGAGGCTAGTTGCCACCTCTAGATCATCCTTAACACGCTGGAGTGCAGCTGCAACTCTATCCGTGTTCCATCCCCACTCACCGTATAGAACAGCCTTCTCCAAAATAACTTCACAAATTCCCTTCATGACATCGACTGGCATGATGAATGATTCAATGATGTCATGGCTGGAATGTATATGACCCAACGTCTCGCCATGGGTGGCATGGCCGGGTCTCATTGTTCGGAAAGGCTGCGTATCCGCCTTCTTAGCTTTCGGGGTCGCCCTTTGTCCATCCATCAAATGCGCCTCTTCGAAAATTGGTGTGATGCGCATAACAATTTGTGAGTCTGGCTTAAGCCTCATGAAGACATCCTCGTACCACTTCCGCATCCGGTGATGAGCTAGAAGCTTCTTCCTCCCCTTTTCGTCGGCCGGGTCAAGTTTATCGGTCTTCTCCACGTTGCTCAAAAGTTGGGTAAATCTGGGCCACCTCTTGCACCTCGGGCTGCATGGAGGACCACTTGGAGCCCATATGGACGTATGCTCATAAAACCATACCTGGCGGACAATACAAAAGAATATAAACATTAGTCTAAAATGTTCAGTATCTTAACTATAACAAGTTAGTCGTGTTACGGATAACACGCGACAAGACACGTCGTGTTTTCGGTAACACGATAAATTACGATCGTCTAATGAGACGTCCACGATATAATACATCGTCGTGTTTTCGAGAACACGATATGTCTATGTGCATGTTACATGGCGTATGTCCAATAACACGATTGAGAGTTTGTATCGTGTGACCGATAAGGCGATATTCATCTCTTTAAAACATATCGTGTCATTATAAATACGATATTAGAATTCGCGTATTATAACACATACGAGCGTTACCTGGAGCACTAATGATGCCCCTACGAGAATTCCGACCATGGCGGAATGCTTGTCCTGTCTGCTCATGATGTTCCGGTGGGCTGCCTATATGCCTCTCATAAGCAAATCATGTACTGCGCCTGCCCAATTGTAGCTCCCCACGACAGACATGTCATCTCAGTAATCACACAGAGCAGAGGATATGGCTCTGTTGCTCTGCGTGAATAACACGAGGACACCCATGTGCACAATCGCCAACCGTGCTAAGTCCTCGTCTGAAACATTCCTTGTTTCCGTAGCCACTTCTTTGAACAATTCTTCTAGTCCTGTCTTCTGTGGCTGCTTCCCTTGGAAGAACTTCTTGTAGAATTCCCCCTTGCCTTGGGCAGCCTTCCCCTCGCTGCTTTCCAATTTACACAGGTTCCCTTTTCCACTCAACCCCGTGATCATAGCCACTTCATCCACTGTAAGGGGTAGTCTTTTGCCCCTTATATTGAAGACCTCCAGTGAGTCGTCCCAACAATCACCAATGAGTACATCTAACAGCGGCCTGGAGATGATGATGGGCTCGCAATCATATACTGGGTAGATCCCAGACGTCACTAAAATTGCCTTGCATCTCGCACGTGAATCTACAAGGTCTTTTGATAAACACAGTCCAACGGGGAAACTATTCGTTCCCAGACCCAGTCTTCTCCCATAGATTCTCTTCTTCTTCTCTTCTGCAACCTTCACTAACTCTGCCATTTGATGTAATACTCTAAGTTTACGTCTGAAAAATTGAAAATATATATGTCAATCAACAATAGGTCGTGTTCATAATCAATAGTCGCGTTGGTTCAAACTTTCTAACTAACTTCTATAGAGACGGTAAGTATATGTATCGTGTAATCGAACATACGCTAAGAGGTCTTCGCATACACGACATCATTATGGTTAAACATCGTGTTTCCACTGTCTTATTGAGAACACGATATATGTCGTATCGTCTTTCTGACGCAACGATAGTCTGATTCGATGGCGTATGTCGTGTGTTCGAGTACACACTAAATAAAAAATCGTGCATTTAAATATCCAAAATGCCTTACCATGAAACTGTTGTTCTCCGAGCCGGATTAAACACTCATTCGGCCGCTACTTTTCAAGGATCGCCGCAAACCCGAACTGCGCTACAAACAAGAACCAGCTTTGGGGCGTACAGTTTTAAAACTCATCTTAGGAGAAACCCTTGTTCCAAAACTCATTCTTCGCAAACTCAAACTCCTTCTAGAACAGAAAATCCCTAATCTTAAATGTTTTGGTCGGATAGGTCGCAAAAACTTCTCACACGCCGTTTACACTTTGATCAAATAGAGGACTTTCCAATCGGAAGTGAGTTTTTAATCGGAATGGAGTTTTTAACTCAAAGGAATTGCCGGCGTCTGAAGTCGTATGCCAATGAATGCGACTTTGTGAAGGTTTAACACGATATAAAACCCTACCTCCTGTCAGGGGTATTTTAGTCCAAATTTTAGCTTATATCGTGTTATTCTAGGTCATATGGCATTTCCGTTTAAAATCCAAAGTAAGAAATATTTTATTCTTTAGCCAGGAAATATGGAAAAAACTCTAAATATTGATAAGGCCATGTCACGGATTATATCATGCATATTCACACATCCGTCTCTTCATTTTGTAACAGAAATGCAGCCGAAAGTATGCCAATATAAGCATGCCCACTATTCTTAGCCTTCAGTAGGCTCTCATTAATTTCCAAAACCCTATCTCACTGGAATAACTGACGGAATTTTTTTTACTGACACATGATCCTCATCCGTAAAACTTGAAAAATCTGATTTCTCTTAGAAAAGTTTTGCTACTGTAACGGTTGAGTCAATAAATGGTATCTTCGCCGTTATAGGGTTGGGCAGTGATGATGACTTAGACTGCTGGGAGTGCAGCAAATATCTTTCAACTTGAGAATCATGAAAAGCATATAAATGACCAGATTCTAACAGAAGCAAAAGAAAAACTTGCTTATGATTGCTCCTCTCATGGATAGTTAGATAAAATTGTCATACACAAGGCTTAGGCAGAGAAAGAAGTAGCGTGATAATACGAGATTCACTATTTTCTCGAAGGGCAATCACCTGAAACGAGTGTAACGATCCATCTTCTGACATGCCACATACATATAATCGAGATGCCTGTCCATCACCAGAATTATATCTGAGAATTTTTATTGGAATTCTGTCCATCTTATATCCAAGATTGAGCTTAGAAATGGGAATATTCTGATCAGCAGCACATAATTCTTCTTTCTCTGTTTTAAATGCATTTTTATGATTTGAAACTACTGGTACACACTACAACAAAATTGGGTAGTAGTGACGCTTTTATTAACGACGTTACGCCAAGCATCACTAATAATTGTCATTTGCGACACTTCCTAGATAGTCGCAAATAAATTCTACTTGTAGCGACGCTCCATATGAAGTGTCGCTATTAATACACTTATAGCGATGCGTTTAGAGAATCGTAGCAACAATGTTGATTATAAGCGACGCTTATTGAGAAGCGTCGCTAAAAGATGGATTAGTAGCGACGCTTCATAGAAACATCGCTACAAGCTAGATCATTGGTGATGCTTACAGCAAAGCGTCGCTAAAAGCGGGATTAGTCGCGACGCTTCCATGATGTGTCGCTAAAAGATGGATTAGTAGCGACGTTTCCAGTGAACCGTCGCTACAAGCTGGATTAGTAGCGACGCTTCACTATAAGCGTAGCTAAGTTCTTGATTATTAGCGATGCTGCACTTAGGAGCGTCGCTACAAGTTGGATTAGTAGCGACAGATTCAGTGGAGCGTCACTACAAGCTTGATTAGTAGCGACGCTTCACTGTATGCGTCGCTACAAGTTGGATTATATAAATACATTATATAATAAATTAAATCATTATTTATTATATTATATAATAAATTTATTTATTTTAAAAAATTAACTATTTACTAGTACTATTAAATTATATTGATGTAGATATCATAAAAAACATTACTACTACATTTACATAAAAGTTTTTAACTTATTTATTTATTTAGGACCATGATATTATTAATCGTTGGTTGTAACCCTTTTGACGAGTTTGTTTTAACATGATCAGACAATTGCCTACATGTCTCTTGACTCCTGTTAGTAGAATATTATATTATTTTTACTTGTAAATAAAATAATTTAAATAATAAAAAATATTGATGATATTCCTCTTCATCATGCATTGGTAATATTATTTCTCTCTTAAAAAATAATGATAAATTAAATTATTATTAATTTAATTATCTTTATATTAAATTTATAATAATTAATATAAAATAAGAAATACATAATTATTATATTAATTAATAAAATTTATTAATAATTATTTATTATATTATATAATAATTTATTTTTAGTGTAAAAATTTACTATTTGCTAATACTATTAAATTATATAAATATAATAAAAAACATTTCTAATATGGTAATTAATATTTAGTCTTCCAACTTATTCTATTTATGACCATAGTGCAACTAATATGTCGTTCGTTATATCCTTTCAACCAGTCTTGTGTTATAACACGTTACTAAAGAGTAATTTTTTACAAAATTACTCAGACAACCGTTAGAGGAAAATCATGTCCTGCTTGACAATGAATTTTACAAAGCTATGATGATCAATGTCATATGTACATTTGACATTCTTTCTCTTTCTTGAAATATAATAACTAGTAATAAACGAATTATGAAAAGCCAAAAAGATGTATTCCAATTTATCTCTCAATATTATATTAAATAGTATATTAAAATCTAAAATATATATTTTTTCTTAAACGGGCTACATTGGGTCGGGGTAGGAATTAAGATATTAGTATCATATTCGGTCCGAGTTTTAATGTTGTACAACACTAGTTAGGGCTGCATCTCGGGTCAGGTTAGGTCGAGTTTTGTAGGACTTGACTTGAGATATGAACTGAGTCTATTAGACCTAACCCAGCCTGACCTATGTCGGGTCTTCAAGCTCGGGTTGGGTTATTTGAGCCTGAATATGTTTTCATTTTAGATATAGTAACTTCAGCATGATTCATGCATACCTACACATGACCTAATTTAAATATTTATAAAACTTAAAAATAACCTTATTATGGAAATAAATACAAAAAAGTTTAAATAATTTTTTAATTTACCATTAACTTGTAAAAATTTTGTGAGTAAATATAATTATCAAAATAAAATGTTTGTATCGTCGGACCTTAGATCAAATCAAACGACCCATAAAGCATGTGTTCATGCATGCAGTACATTTAATTATGTTGTTAGATTTTGATGTGACAACTTACGATGCATGGACCTATGTGCGACTATATATGAACTATATGAATGAGAATTGAGTGGATGTATAAAGTATGGCATGTGTGATTCGGTCAGGATCAAGTTAGATTTTAATTTTTAAATATTTTTAAAATTTAATTGACTAATTACCAAAATAAATATAAATTTATAAAATTTATCTATGAACTATATAAATTTATGATAACATTTTAAATTAAAAACATAAAATTTTGGTAAAAAAAGTTTAGGTGAGTGCCCTAAGCTCTGATCAGTTGTATTACGTTTACTCAAGTTTTAAAATACTATGCATCGTTGAATCTAAATTTGCTGGGCTACAGAGCTAGGGCTCAAACAACTGCATGTACACTTAATTATGTTATCAAATTTTAATATGACAACTTATGACACATAGGCATATGTGCAAGTTGAATCTCTTTAAATAGAAAACTTGGTTAAAGTAGTTAATATAAAATATAACAATAAGCTATCTTAGAGCATTAATTTTAGTTAGATTTTGTATCATATATGACCCTTAGATGGCATGCGCTTATTTATATTATAATTAGTTCAGTATTAAAAGCGTTAAATTTTAATTAAAAAAAATAAATTTTAACATAATAATACATGGGCCCACATAAAATTACTCCTTCAAAGTTTTTTTAATAAAGCCTAAAATAAACCGGCAATCCTTCCCGCTTAAAAAATCCCGCTCCCGCTACCACTCCCGCGTTTCCCGTCTCAACTCAGATACGCTAAGCAACGCTAATCCTTAAGAATAGCGTGAAATAAAATTTAACCCTAACTAAGACGGAATCCTGCGACGAAGAGGAGTCGCCCGCGGAGGGATTTCTTCACTTCCGCATATTTCTTCACTTCGGCCAAAAAAAGAGGGATTTCTTCACTTCGGCCAGAAAGGAGGGATTTCATCACTTCGGCAGATTTCTTCACTTCGGCCAGAAAACAGGGAATTCCACGACGAGGATTCGCACGCCGCGGAGGGATTTCTTCACATCGGCTAGAAAACAGGGAATCCCACCACGAAGCCGCGGTAGACTGCGTTTTCTGGTACAATTTTTATTTTTATTTTTAATTTGATACTTTCATGAAATTTTGTCTTCAATCTTCATTTTTCAATTAGTAGAATCTCAATGTTCATTCCATATCCTATATTGGCCAGAAAACCAGCCGTATATCCTTTCAGCGTGCAAGTTTTCTGAGATCCCAGATTTCTTCAGAGTTCAGAAATTCTTCAAGGTCAGAAATTTATTCTCAGAGTCGATTCACAGCTGGTTATCACTATACCATTTACTCTTTTGTATTAGATAATGCATTTTTCTGTCAAGAAATTGAAAGATTCACATTTGAAGAAAGTTATTAAAAAAATGGAGGTACTTTAATTTACAAAGTATTGTGCAAATGTTTCTCCTATTCTTCTGTTAATAGCTCATACAGATATATATTGTGCAATATTATTCTCGAAATAGTTTATTTTAGTAAATTTGCTTTGATCAACATAATGCTGTATTTTTGTATGTCTTCACATTGCTGGTTTTTGGGTCAAAACTCTGAATATTCACCTAGATCTGTTTTGATGGTAGTTAATCAGTCCCTTAGGTTCTGATGTCGACTAAGTAATCAATTGTTTCAGGTGTTGACTATCTACGCTTGTTAAGGCGCTTTTCTCAGGTACTGGTGCTCTCGTTGTATACACATTTTTTGGCTTTGCAATCTATTCATCCGAGTTAAATATAAAGTAGGTGATTCGTATGTTGATCTTATTTCAGCTTTTTCCTGTCCAGTGATGAAGCAGCTACTGGTATGATGAAAAAAACATCAAGAATGCAGGTTGATTGAGGACTCATAAGCTTTAATTATACTATTATGCAAGCTGGGAAGTTATGATTAATGGGCTATCTATGCTTCCTGTGGCTTGCCCGATAAAGTTTATTTGTCATGTTCTGGTTGACTCCAGATATGTTTCATGAGTGTCAACCTAGATTTTTAGTCAAGATACTTTTTTGCATCAATGCCAGAATATCTTTACCGTCAATGGGTCATTTATGCTTCTTTTGGCATAATATGCACGATAAAGTGTGTGGCATGTTCTGGTCTGTTTAACAAGAGGATGAATACTGGGAACCTCGTCAGCAAACGATGTTGAAACCCCAAAATTCAGCACATTAGAGGGGGATCGGTGCACATGGGCCAGTAGTGATGGATAAAGGGTTCATGGGAGTGGAGCCAACAAAGTTTTAGCTCATGTTGAAGTATAGGGCATGCCATTTCAAGCCCTTGAAATTCTGCCATTTTTTGCAGTTGATTTGCCCCCCCCCCAACCCCTCCCCACAGCGCTCTCAAAAGCAAGCTTGATGGAGATTATTACATCGTTTTAATCTGTGCCCTAGCCATTACAATCTTCATCTATTTAACTGCTATTTGATCAGGTCAAAGCACCTACCTCTGTAGTCTATCCTAGGTTCGCTATCACATGCTTCCTTGCAAAATAGAGATTCAGTTGGCTTCAAACAGTTTTCTAAAGTTTTATATATTCTAAAGGTCTTGAATGTGCATTTTTTACCAATGTACCTAGCAGCCTATATGAATACTAATATGTAGGTTTATAGCCTGTAGCGTGTTTGATATTAAGATTATTTTGGCCACAAATTTGCTTTGAAGCCTCTAGTTTTGAGAATCGTAAAAAGTAAAATTAAAGAATGGGAAAGTAAATTCAAATAAGGGGGGAAAGCTGCTGGTTGTGTTTGACTTGTGTGTTGTTATTCGGTACATGCCCTTGCAATTTTTCTTTTGTTGCTAATCTTAAGCTTCATAGAATAGAAGATGCCTGTTTCTGTTTTGTCTCCCTTGAGATTTTTTAGCCCAAATGGCTATATTTTGTTTATTATCTTTTTGATTTATGCTTGCAGTCATGAGGTGAAATGCTATTATGTTGCTGTACATAACCACCGCAAAATTGTACCTATGTATTTTCTTTGTTGGTTGATAATAAATGCTGAGAAATTTCTGTGAAGGGGCACAACGAGTATGGTTGCCCACTTGAACTATTATGGTATATAATTTGTCAATCTTAATACCGATTGTTTCACTCTGACCAGCTTTCTGTCCTATGCAGCTCTTTTGTGCATGATTGCAGCTTTGAGATCTTTTTCTGTAGACAAATTGTAGTATTGGCTTGAAACATCCTATGCAAAAGAAGCATAGGTAATTTTTTTTTCATCTGCCTATTTCTTGTTTCTGAAACTCCTATGTTATGAAAAATATTTATGATTATCTTTAGTTATGATTTAGTTGGCTAATTGTAGACTGCTATGGATAAAAGTTGGATGCTTCTACCAAATAGGTATTCGTTGTCATACATTGAAGGAATTAAAAAGTTTATTGATATGGCAAGCCTACATACAGATAGTGCCAACAGATGCAAGTGTCCATGTAGGAAATGCGTTAATAGATACTATAAACATATCAGTGAGGTTGAAGAACATTTGTTGGTCAATGGAATGGACATCTATTATACTCATTGGGAGCATCATGGGGAACCTATGTCTTCAACGAAGGGTGGTTTTAGCAACAATAGAGATTTAGCTACAGTGAAAGCCAATCCATATGATACTATTACCTCAGACAAATGGGAAAGAATTTGTGACAGGTTTGCATCAAAGGAATTTGAGGTATGTACTATGATTCTTTTATATGTGCATATTTTTCTTGTTTATTTTGCTAATATGATGTTACATTATTCTTAACATGAGTTTAACTTTCAATGTAGGATATTAGTTCTGCAACTAAGAAGAACCGTCAGGAATTGAAAATCCAACATACTGGAGGTTCAAAACCATTTGTATGTTACTTAGAGGAGCTAGTAAAATTTGCAACATCTTCGTTTTATTTATGGGCTACACTTATATTTATGGGATATTAGATTTTGACTTACCCTTGAATGATACAGCGTAAGCGGAATGAGAATGAGGATAATCAATTTAGTATGATTCATTTTTACAAAGAAACCCACTTTTCAAAAAGAAAAGGTGATTGGATAAGCAATGAGGCTCATGATTTGCATGTAAGACTTAGTTAGAGATTAGTTTGCATTTATTGATATCATAACTTTAATTGTTTATATGTTTTATTGACTTCATTAGACATTTATAATTACAGAATAAAATGATTAAAGCTTGCGATGATCCATCCAGTTCAGACGAGTGGGCACATGGACTAACTGAAGACCAGATAGCATTTCAGATTATAGGGGAACGAAAGAATTATGTGCGTGGTCTTGGAAAAGGTGAGGTGGCCCTAGTGTCTCCATCAAGACAAGAGATGTCTTCGCAGCTTGAAAATGTTACTCAGAGAGCCGAAATGGCAGAAAGGTCATCTTTTGAAGCGCGTGCGGTGATTGAAGAATATAAAGAACGTCTTGAACAACAACAAAGTCAAATTCAGGAACAACAAACTCAAATTGACATGCTTATAGAATTCATGAGGGAGCAACGATGCAAGCGTCGCTAATGTTAACGTAATGCTTATTACTAATCTCAGCTGTCATTCAAGTTAATATATTTTAGAAACTATTCGTTGGCTCAGCCTTACGTAAAATAATAAATGTTATGCCTATGCCTAATAGTACTTTACTTTTACATTGTTATGAGGAAATTCTAAAATTATTGCAGTTTTTTATTGCAGATTTAATAGTAGCTGCCGGAAGGTCGTCAAGCTGTAGACAAACTTGTTATCCAGTTTTTGATACATAGTTTTATAACTGTTTCTCTTGATCTATGTAACTTCTACATGCTTTCTAATCCAGGTTTTGGTATGCAGATGCTATTGAAAATTTTCCAATGGATTAATGTCATACAGTTTTTCATAAATAAGATATGCATGTGTTGGAAATCTTGTTTTTTTTTTGGAAATAGAAATATTTAAAAGAAAGTCAGATGCTATTGATTTGGTATCTGACTGTTTCTTTTTTATAAGTTGCACGGAGGTATTATATCATATAAACTTACCTCGAGATAATTGTTGTTGGTTCATCTTTCTAGACACATGTTTCTTTTGGATCTATGCTCAATTGCTCGCAGGAAAACAACCCATTGAGGCAGTCTTTTACAACTCTAAAATGGACACAGGAAGGACTGACCAGTTTTATATTCCAGTTTTGCATGGCATTGTGTTGTTCTGGGACAATATATCAGTCATGGAGTCAAAGAAAGATGAAATTTACATGTGCAAGGGGTCCACACATAAGACGCACACATTGGGTAGTTTGATGCTACATACTATTTTTATATATCCAATTGTAAGTTCTTCTCTCATGGCTGCTTTCAGTTTTTGCATGCTGCAGCATGGTCCATTACCATGTTATTTCGAATTTTTACATTGTGATCTTAACTTTGTTAGTTTTTAAACTGAAATGGGGTATTTGACATGCTTTTCATATACCTTTTTCTGATTGTTAACCAGCAATATATTCAAATTGCCAAGTATGCTACTGCAGCAAATTGTGATGCTTTTAGAGTTTTCCTAACCACCATCTTTCTTCAACTTCTTCAATTTTTTTTTATGAGTGTATGCTTCCTTAACATGTTAGGAGGTCATTTTGGGGAGCTCTCATTGCATCCTTCAGGGTCGTTTGCAGTTGAAAAATGCTTTGCATCCAGTAATATGTTCACGTGCAATATGTTTTTGGATTTCAGCATGTGCTTATGCTAGATAACTTAAGGCATTGTCTTCTTCTATTTCTCTAATTTCCAGGTTTGACTGAGAAGATTGCTAAAGGAGGCATATTGAAGCACACATTATTTAACATCCCATATGCTTAGTAAGTTTGATTGGCTATAGTTTTTAACTATAATGGTAGCAGTCATTAATTTACAGCTTAGTGCGTACTTAATCCATTTCAGGAACAAAGAACAAAAAGAATTTGATCATTGTCATTCATCTTTATGGTGATAAGCATTTGTTTCATTTTGACAGGTCTACAGGGGAGTTCTTCCTGATGGGCAGCTAATTGCTATTAAAAGAGCTCAGCAGGGATCCATGCAAGGAGTTCTTCCTGAGGAACAGTTGCTGATTTGTGAATTTTTTCCAATTTTTACATCTTACGCAGCTGATCATGTGGAAAGGTTCTGATCGCTACTGGAGAAGTGGTGTCTGGGATGGGGGCATGTTTAGTGGCTTGGCCCAGAGCCCTAATTTTGTATCATACATGACCGTGGTAGCTAACGACCAAGAGATCTATATGACAATTACTCTATCGGACGATTCGATCCAGGCCAGGTTTGTGATAACTGATTCCGGTCAAATTCAGCAGCTTTCATGGCAGAAGGATTCTCAGAGATAGGATCTTGGGTGGTGGTTGCCTAGTAACAATTGTGATTGGTATAACTCTTGTGGGCTATTTGGTTACTGTATAGCAAGGGGGTCAGAATGGGATTGTTCGTGCTTGAAAGGGTATGTGCCCGAGAATCAGGAGCAATGGGACAAAGGGAATTGGTCTGCTGGCTGTGTGAGGAAAAGGGTGTTGGATTGTGAAAAGGGAGGAGATGGATTTTTCAAGATGGAGGGGATGGTACTGCCTGATCAGCCAATATCATTAATGGAATCAAGTATGGGAGAATGTGAAGCTCGTTGCCAAAGCAACTGTTCTTGTGTAGCGTATGCGTTTGCCAATGTGAGTGACACTACTAACTCAACGTGCTTGGTTTGGGATAGAGAAGTGATCGATATGCGAGACAATTCTACTCGTGGTCAGTCTCTCTACTTACGCGTAGACAGCTCTGAACTGGGTACACTTTCAAACTCATACCTCTAAATTTAGTTTAAATTATCATGTATGTAACTTCTGTACATAATTTGCCTTAAGTTGGAAAAAAAATATTTAAGCAGTAAAGCTTATCGTCCATATGAATGTAAGCTTATTGAATATCAATTTACAGGGAAAATTACTGGGTCAAGAGGTTGCTGTGAAGCGACTATCCAAAAGCTCCGGACAAGGTCTAGTTGAGTTGAGAAATGAAGTGGAACTCATTGGGAAACTCCAGCACAAAAATCTTGTGAGGCATCTGGGTTGGTGCGTCCATGGAGAGGATAAGATGCTCATCTATGAATATTTGCCTAACAAAAGTTTGGATAAATTAATATTTGGTTTGTTCTGCTTAAACTTGGAAGCTAAATAGTGTCGTATCACCTTCGTCAAACATTGTCATGTACACTAAAGCCGAATTGAAGAGTTTTGAAGGTGGTCTGTGAATTTGAATGGGCTAACAAGCCTATGTCAGCAAGTTCCACAGAACTGTCTGCTCTTCAGCTGAGCGGCTTGGTGTACAAAATTGATATGGTAGAATTATCGTTAGCAATATCAGATCATGATTCCATATGTTTCAAGTATTTGTCAGGTACAACTGAAAACCCTGTTTTATTAATTCAAAATTCTTTCTACTGATAATCAGATCCAATCCAGAAGGCACTGCTAGACTGGAAGATGCGTTGCAATATTATTGAAGGAATTGCTCAAGGCCTTCTCTATCTGCATAGATACTCAAGATTAAAAATAATCCATCGAGACTTGAAAGCAAGCAACATACTGTTAGATGGTGAAATGAACCCAAATATTTCAGACTTTGGCATGGCAAGGATTTTTGGATGCAAGCAAACAGAGGCTAATACAAACAGAGTTGTTGCTCAAGACTTATTTGAGTGTCATGAAACTGATTACATGTTGATGCTCCCAGCTCAGATGACTCTGAATTGTAGGACGAACATTCCTTTAAGGATCCTAACATAGTTATGTTTTAAATATGCCATTAATAGGAAATAACTCAATTTGTATTGTAAGTAGAGATTTTTAATTGTATTCGAGATATGATTGTATGGATATAATTAAAAATGAAAAAAGAAATGTTTATTTCTATTTAACATTTTATTATTTATTTTTTTAAAATGTTTTGTTCATTAGTGACGCTCTACAACTGTCGCAAAAAATACTATTAGCGACGCTTTTAGAGCGTCGCCATTGTTCTATTATACTTTTATTCAATAGCGACGTTCCTAAACTGTCGCTACAAACTTATATTTGCGACACTTTTACTGAGCGTCACTATTATAAATATTTATAAAAAAATTAGTTGAATGTCGCTAATACAAACATTATTCGCGACGGTCATTCACACCGTCGTAAATAATCTTATTAGCGACGGTTGTATATCGTCGCAAATACTTTTTATTAGCGACAGATATCTAACTGTCGCTAATGTATAACATTGTAGCGATGATATCTCAACCGTCGCTAATAAATATTCGCGACGGTATACAGAAACGTCGCTAAAGGTACTATTAGCGACAGTGTTTTTTTTTCTATCGTTAGTAAGTAGTAGCGACTAGATTATTTGCGACGCTAAAGAAGCATCGCAAATAATCGTTTGCGATGCTTGTACAGGTATTAGCGACGCTCGAAAGCGTCGCTAATACCCCATTTTCTTGTAGTGACACTCCAAAGAAGAATGTCTCCATTGTTGTAAACAACCACAAATTTACTTCCTGATGGACATGCCCAGCAAGTAGATGTCACTTTCCTCACTTCATTTCCCGCAGCTTGTGTTCCATCAGTAGTAAATATAGATGTACTCTCATGGATTTCCCATAAAGTAATTAGGCCATCTTGGAAAAGTATCAGAACCCTTTTATTATCCACTAGTGGTTGTGGCAGTATAAACATTACAGGAGAATGTGCAGCACATTCAGTTTTATACCCACGAGATGATTCAAAAGGAATCTGGTACTGCATTGGTACTAAATGAAAAGTTTCTCTATCAAAATTCAAAATAGTAATATTACCATGATCATCCCCAAGATACCTGCAAATGAACAAACTACGCTTGATGACAGTAAACGAGCTATTTTCTGTGTTATAATCATAGACATAACTCAACTGCTTCTTTCATTTGTCCCAAGCCTCAATGTGGTTCTGGACATTAACATTGAAGTCTGAAGAGGATGCTTTCATTGTCAAGGAACTCCAAAAATTTGCTTCGGGCAGCATCATTAGATTCTAAAAGGGTTTGAGTATTATGCCTCCCAAATAGTTTGATTCGGCCATCTATTGTAGATATACCAAGAATCTTTTGAATTGGATCATAAACCAAAGAGGTGGATCCTGCTAGAATTCCATAGCGGAAAACTAGACGTAGATTTATGTCTTCAGCTCTCAAACCATTCAATGATCCTCCAGACTTTTGAAAGGTTTCATCTTGTTCAACAGATGACGAGGAGGGAATCAGATCTACACGATGCAATGGCTGATGGTCATGAGTCTGATATGATGGATTTAGTTGATTAGTATTATGTGTACCAATCATCCTGTGTTTCAGGGTGCTAGAGCTGGGCATACTGTGTTTGAGAGGGCGGAGCCCATGCAAGAGCAGTGATCTTCCACCGTGACTAATTGAGGGAGATCGACGTGGAAAAGGCAGGCATCTCTTCCACAATGGCCGACTGAGATATTGTTCCATCGACGGAAGTGGGTTTGTAGGGAGCGTCAGAGGGTTTCCGGGCCAAATCAGCAGACTGATCCCCGTGCTGGGTGGCTAGTGGCAGTGTGGAAGCGACCTGCGGCAGCTCTATGGACTCAAGGGGGGAAATTTGAGGATGGATCAGATGAACGAGGAAGTAGCGAATTGACGATGAGCATGAGTGAGTCTAAGGCAGAAGTAGCGAATTGACGATGAGTATGAGTGAGTCTAAGGCACGTATAACCTTGTTAAAGCATCGTTCGATTTTTGCACTTTGTGCGTTGAAACGGTGGGTCGTCTCGGCTTGGTTGGCAGCCATGATAAGCTTAAATTCTGATAATTCCATGTGTGGTGAATCCATGGGTGTAGTAAATTGCGGAGACAAGGTGGGAAGATGGGTGTTAACAAGGAGTAGAAATGACCCTCAGCTACCAATGGTGTAGACAGCTGGTCTACATAAGCTAAATTAAAGATAAAAATAACTAAAACTAATTGAATGATAAAATAAAATAATTACATTCTAATTTTTTATTACCAATCTTATATGAAGTACACAATATATATAAAAAAAATCTAACTTAACCCTAATAGAACTAGGAGATAATATTTACTCTAATTCAAACTAAATAAAGAATATAACTACGAAGAACTATAATAGAAATTGAAATTAACTTAAAATAGGAATCTAATCTAATTTAATATTAGGGTCATAACATTTTTATTATAGGAATATCACTATCCTTTGTATAGCCTTCTTTGGATCTTAAATAGTTGTAGACAATGATTAGATTTTGCTACAGACAATGTTGGAACTTACTATATTATAAACGGTTGTAGAACTTCATCATAGAAGGCAGATAAGCACAAAGTATCAAGCTAAGGGCATGTACGGGTATAATTTTCTTTAAAAATTTATTCATACAAGTTGCTCAGGCTACACAACAAACTTCCTCCTAGGCTAAAGGGCAATAATTAAAGTTCTTGAACTCTCCTTGAGACCTTTAAGAATATGGTTAAAATTTGTGTTTGAAAACACCAAGAAAAAAAAAGACTTATTTTTTAGAAAAATACTATAAAAGAGAGAAGAGAACACAAGAAGAGGAAGAAAAGATGTGTAGTATAAGTGAATTGGAGTGCTCAAAAGATCAGACCTCCTAAAAGGTACAAGGTAAAAAGGTGTGTCTCTTTATGAAAGGCATTTTATCACATTGCAAGGGATGCAATCACTCTCACGAGTTGCAACCCAAGCCGAAACAGACAACATTTTATGAAGAGTTGCAACACATGTCAAAGTCACAAATAAATATGAAAGGAATGCAACCTTTCACCAAAAGTTACAACCCTTAGAAGTTAGTATAATCATAAAAATATTTTTTTGTTTTAAAAACATCAAGAGCTGCTTCCTATGCACTTAAGCTAGAATATTTTCCAATAGTTGATCTTGTGTCTGCAAATTCAAATGTATTAATAAATTTGCCCAGGTCTCTAAGTCTCTCAACAACTTGGCCGTAAAGCAAATTGATTAAGTAATGAGACCGAACAATGAAATCCTCATACTTATAGATATTTCTGGATAAAAAGGCTTACACATCAATTGAATATTAACTATTACATTCTTCATCTTCTTTAATCTCTCTACATATTTTCTCTTAGGTTTATACAAATTCAATGTTAATATTCAAATGCCTTTAGAAGGAAATAAGATGCGAGAAGTTGCACCAATTTCCAACGACCACTTCCACATAGTGCTATTTAAACTATTTCACAAGGTCATCGTTCTTTACAGTAAAATCCCATAGTTCACCATACTTCTCATTGAAGTCCCATATGTCCATGGTGTTGTAATCACCAATCAGCTTGTCACGAGCAGCTCTGTCCATGTTGTATATTTGGGGCTCAAAGTTGTGTGGCTTGTCTGGTTTTCCCATCTCTATCCCACAGAAAATTACCACAAAAACAGCAGCAGCAATGTACAGATACTCTCCCTAAAAGGTAGAAAGATAATTGAGATGAAAATGAGATTTATTCATGAAATTCTTACTTCTCTTTCGAGTACAAAAAGGTCATATATTTGTCAGCATTATTAAGAAAAAAACTAAGAGAAATTACATTGGATATCCTTTTCTATAGCTGGTTAAATTGTTTCAAGAAAACATGATTAAAATTTCCACTGACTTTTCTTTGCGTAAATTAAAATTCATTTACCTGGACATGGTAGACAATCCCACCAATAATTGCTGGAATGAACAGCCATGAAATAAGCCCTAAGAAGAGAAGCTATATTAAGGATCAGGCATGTCTCAATGCTAAAGTGAACAACAAGAAGTGGCTTGCAAGTATCAATGATCTCATACCCTGAAAGCCAGTAGGAGGTTCTGCAGCATTGTACTCTGCAGCTACGGACTCCCAGAATGTCTCTGCAATCCATGTTTTAGAAATATAAGATGGATATGCAGCCAAGAACATCAGATGGAATCAATTTGAAAACTAAAGACTGAACTATAATAAGCATGCAATATAATATACATCACAAAGTTGCTAGCATTTGCATTTTACATCTTAAACTACCAGCTCTAACAAGCATATTCATGAATAATAGAACAGATCCAGACTGGATAAACATAATTGTGACTGCTCTTCTCTGGAAGTAAAACTCTATTGAAGAAAAAAATCCATGTACCAGTACAATTTCAATGCAACCAATCAGTTATCAAACATGAAGGACCAAAGAAATCCCAGCCAAATTATACCTTTCTTAGAGCCTTCAAAGTAAGTGTGGTGATCATCATACTCCCCATACACAAAATCATCCTGAAAAAAAATTCCAGCCAAATCAATCAACCAAAACACCACCACCCAGATTCAAATCTTCCAAAGGGATTTCATAGAACACAAAGAAATCAGCCTATAAACGTACAGGGCTGACTCCACCGGTGGCCCAACGATCCCTCTTGTCCTCAACAAGGTCAGGCTCAATCTCTGACAGCCCAGCCGCATTCAACCTCGTGAAGCGCAAGCTCTTACTGGACTTAAACAGAAACAATGGTGAAGAGTTGTGGGTCTGGTTGGAATACGGAGCAAAAGCTCTGGAGGGTGTTGGAGGGAGAGAGGACAGAGTGGAGACAACAGAATAAGAGATGGCCATTCTCTTACTGCATTGGTGCCTGTATTCTTCTTCTTCATTTTCACCTTTTTGGCCGTGGATGGAATGAATGAAAGAAACCCGACAAACTCTTCCCTTATCTTCTCACTTGTTTCCACTTGAGGTTCAGGATGCGGCACCACATAGAAGACAAACATGGCGAGTTTTTAAGTTTCGAAAAATATTTGGCCGCTCGAAGAAGCCCGATATTGCAACGGGTATCGTATTTGGATGGCTAATTTCTTACCCCCATATTTTAGAAGGCCCAACCCCATGTTAGATGTACTCGGATGCTAACGAATCGAATCAACAGTCGAACTCGAATATAGTCTTCAAGTGACTCAGCTCAAACTCAAATCAAGCTCCAACATACTTAGACAGTAAAACTTAAATAAAACTTATAAATATATTTTATAATATACATATATAGATATTAACACCTACATATACATATACATAATTATAATATATATAAATAGATATTAATACCTATGTGTACATCATATGTACAATTATCTATCTTAAAATATATTTATAATATATACATATATATAATAAAAAAATTAATTTAATAAACTATATACATATATAATATAATTATTAAAAATAAGATATAGTATATACTATACTTACATATTAAACTATATATCAATCATCTGCCAAAAATGTACTAGTAGTATTATCTACTATCTCTACGTGTCAAATAAATTATGATAATATAATCATAATCAAGTAGCAAAATGGATCATAAATAAATTATGATATATTTTTTCAAATTTTATGTAGACTAATGTTTGAATCCTTAGAAATTAAAATTTTACAATAATTTTTTAAAAGCTATTTAACATTGTCTTGTAGAGTTTCTTTTTATTTTATAAGATAGAGGCAAGTTATATTCATTTAGGATGGATCAAAGATAACAAGACTCTAAGTATATGTGATCAACTCATTCTATGTGCATGATTTGTTTATTGAATGTTAGTTTCAAATTTTGATTTCAAAATTAGGTTTATTTTATGTACAAATCGAGCTTAATTCGAGCTGGGCTTGTCATTTAATAAAATGAGTTCGAGCTCATATTTTTGGTTTGAGTTGAGTTTGAGCTAGTAAGTTCTAACTCTTTCAAACCTCGAGTTGAGTTCGAGTCAAATATTCCAACTTTGAGTTCGAGGTGCATGAGGCAAAAACTCGACTTAGATTAAGCTCATTAGTACCTCTACTTCTAGACAGATTATCTCTTTTTCTCTATTGCCACTGTCACGTTGGTCACGAACTGACGGTAGGGACACACACTTTCTATATACTTCATCCGGCTTATATTAATAGTTTTATTTAATTTTTTAAAATTAATTTATTTTAAAATTTTAAATAAAACTATTAACGTAGAACAGAAGGAGTACATTGTTACGGGGATAGCCATCGTTATGGTGTTGATTAGACGAGCCACTCCACTGCAACTGTACATCCAAGAACTATGTAATTTATAAGCACATTGTGGAGATAGCCCGCCAGTGTAATAATGTTCATGAAATAACGGCAGCTAACCATTGCTATAGTATTTGTAGAGATAATGTTGTTCACTTTCCTTTAGAAGTAGAGTATGTAGTGGGGGGACTAGTGATAAAAAAAAGGTGAGAAAATAACCCACTTTTAAGGGGATGACATTGAAATTTGTGGTGGGCTTTTCTAAAACAAGGGTGGTAAACCAGCAATTCAAGAGTATATGATATACGGATATTACATTTTGGCTGTTTCAAAAATAGAAATAAAAACCTTATTTGGGGCATTTTGCAAGTTTTTTCCTTTATTTCTTTTCTTGGTTAAAAGAGTACATTGTATGTCCCATATTAATAGCTCTATTTGGTTGTTAAATTAATTCATTTTGTAAAATTAAATGGAGCTATAAATATGAGATGAATGGAGTATGATTTATCTCCCCACTCAAGTTTACCATTTTATAGATACCCTTTTTATTTTTTATTACTCAAGTATGATTAGTGTTTAGATTTGAAAAGTAGGAAGGCACGTGACATCAGAAGCATGGAACCTCATCTAATAGAAAATAACACTTAATGTGGGACAATTTTTAAAAAAAATCTAGACAATTATATCAGGACGGAGGGAGTATATGATTGTAAACTTCCCCAGAAAAGACAGTAGTGAACACCAACAACGATGGGAAAAATTGTGTTTCTTTCACTACGTAGAGGAGCAGTGACTTGGTTTCTCCTTTGCTCACTGCAATTGACCATGGTATTGTGGTTGGATGACTTCAATACTATTGGATGAAAAAGTAGATAGAAATGGATTATTTTACAAACAATAGTTAGAACAACTTGTTAATTTGAGGAAGATGTATATGCAAACAAAAATATACTCTATCAGATTTATAGTAATAGTTACATTTAAAAAAATAGTAATTTTTATTGAATGGTGAAACCCACATCTAATAGAATGATAAATAATCTTATGATTCTTTTTAAGCACCCAAGCACTTAAATTCAATAAAATAGAGTTATTAATATAAAATAAACATTTTTGCTAGAGATATTAATTTAGGATGGAGGGAATACTAAAAACTTTTCAAACCAGTCCAACTTCTCAGTTTCTCGGTTAAATTCTAGGGAAAATAAATCTTACACGCCTTGAATTATGATAAAAATGTAAATACTCAAGCTAGGTTCCCTTAGTTGAATCTCTTCATCAAGTTGAGCCAAAGACTGCTGATCGAAGGCTTATCATGGTGCTTGTTCATAGTCGAAAAAAGTTTAATGGAGCGAAGTGTGATACGCGTGAAGTTTCCTATCGCATCGGTAATCATCTTCATTGTTTTCACCACCCTTTGGTCCACACTATAAAAACCAAATGGACCCAACCAAAACGAGTAATGATGTAAACGCTATATATAACTAGCTTCACTCCTTCCCCTTTTTTTCTGATTAAGGCTGATAAAAGTCACAAATCTAGATAATATGCTACCAAAATCCTTTGTTTTTTTTCAGGATAAGGCTAATAATAAAGATCCGTTTGTTTCAGCTGAATCTTAATTAGCCGAAAAGTTGATTATCTGATTTTGCTGAATCTAAAGCCAAATTAGTTAAATCTAAAACTAATTTGAAGTTGAATCTGAATTAGTTGAATTAGCTGAATCTAAATATAATTTTAATTTTAAAGCTTTATCCTTCTAATAAACTTCTTAAGATTAAGTGAATAATAATAAAATAAATATAAAATAAATATAAAAAGTAATAAAAACCATAGTTGGCTATAATTGGCAAAATAAGAACTATGCTCCTAGTCCTTAGACTTGGTAAATTTAAATGGTGATAGCGATAACAACGCTTTGATGACAATGATAATGATGATCTCCAAACAAAAAGCTCTCATTTGCTTGAGCCTTCTTACTTGAAAATGAGGCAATGTTCATCTTCAACTACATGTAAATATGATAACCAGTTGCTATGACATTTAAATGCCGCTCAAACTCTTCAAAAGCCTTGCATCTTAAACACAACTAAACAAAGGGACCATCATAGAATTTATTAAACTAATAAGAGTCATCTACAGGCAAAAGCCCAAAATTTTGGCATCCTAAAGCCTAACCAAGTCCCCACAAACAATGATCCCATCAAATTCATCACAAAATACAATCGCCACCACAATGCCCATGTTGAAGCGGACCACATAGGCTTTAGGAACGAAATTTAATTGTCTGTATCACTAGAGTTGTACTGAACCCAACAAGCATGTTAAACATAGGTCCTTCAAACCACCCTGCCAATGCCATTGTTGGTCCTGCTTTTGCAACAACAATAGCCACAAGATCCCGTATGAAATTTCCTCATGCAAGTACTGTCATGCCAACGAGTTGTGGAGGCAACTTTAAATGGATCCAACAGCAGATAAACACTCCATCAACTCACCTGCCACAGTGGATATTGAAAACAGAACCCCACAAGAATTACATACAGTTGTTTCTTCTGGAGGTTCCTTCTGAATCATATAGTCAAGCAGGACTAATAAGCAGCTCATAAAAAGCAGAAGTCTCCAATTTATAGCCTCACAATTTTCAGTTCATAGAATTGCACATAAAAGTAAGACATGCACCGATCATGAATTGAAAAGGATCAAAAAATTATCTTTTTTTTTTTATCCCCAGGCTATAAAATTACACATAATCTGATTTTTTTGCTGAATCAGCCCAGAATTTGGCTCGTAACAAACAACCTGAAAGGCCGGCTTTTGGCTAGCTTTTAAGTGGCTTAATCAGACCAAACAAACAAACCCTAACTCTCAAATTAAAAAACATTACCAAAATCTACATACACTTAATAGAAAACAAAATCTATGTATGATTAATACAAGGAGACACAAGATATTTAGATTTTCTCGTTCAGTGGTATACTACATGTCTGACCCAAAAAATCAGAACTTCATTGTCCAAATTCTACTGTTACACCGCTTGAAGAATCTAAAGGGAATCATATTTTGATCTCACGAGCTCTCCTTTTGGCTCGATACTTCAAGATTTCCTGCATTTTCTTGCTTCTGATTTTCACTTGCAGAGGTAGGTTTTTCTGTAGGCAATTCACTTAACTCTTCGGGTGACTTCTTCAACTCGGTCTCAAATTCCTTGGCTGCCTGTTAAAATGAATAAAATGCGCTGTAAGTCCTTTAAACGTGGCCTAAAAGTCACTTACACAAAACTAAAGAAGTTAACTTGTAAGCATTTAAATTTTTGTGAGACACAGAGAAACGATGCATAAAATTAGAACACGGAAACTTAGACCAAAAGAGCTCCTTACAGAGACATTTATATAGAAACACCATGCAAAATTAGTGAACAATATACTTTAATCCTGTGAGGTAGCATCTACACATGTTTGATGTAAGTTTTGCCTACAGGGAAGACTAGCACAATCTGAGACAAGATTTCAACAAAGCAACAAAAACCAACACTGATAGACTTTCGCCAACAGTTTTTTAAGTCAGCTTACACACAAGAGTAATTGATTAGGAATGACATGACAAAGTTACTGGATAATTCATTAAAGAAAAATGATAGTGTCAGAATTTAAAAGATTTAGACAAAATCTGTTTGCATTTTCTACTTAAAGAGTTAAATTTTCCAAAAGGAGACATCAAGATACCATAACATTTGCTCCATTCATAGAACCAAGGTATCATTAAATGAACTGGATTACATAACCTTCATTAACAACAGTAATACACAAAAGCTAGGATACATAACAAAAGGCCATAAAATCAGAGTTAAAAACTATGTATATTTATACATGTTTACACAAACAAAATCAACAACAAAGACAACGGAAAAAAAATGTATGACTAATACACACAAAAAGTCCACTTAGTTGCCTAAACATGCAAATGATAGTTGTCAAGAGAATGATGATAAATAGCTAGTAGTTGGGAAGTTTTATTCTAGACAAAATGAGACAAAGTTGCTTAAATTAACAAGATAACATTTTCTTTCATTAAAACTAGAAACAGTCACAGAAAGAAGGGAATGATTATAATTCAAGATTAGATTCAAGATCGATTATCAATTAAAATAGAATAAAGTAAAGATGGCATATTCCTTGGCTGAGGCCTAAAAAGGTGTGGGAGTGAGGGCACGAAAGATTCTTCTAACACAGACTAATTGCACTATTTTGTGCTATTCAATCTCTCCACTTCTCTCAAAAGCCAGGAAAATTTAGTCTAGAACATCTATCTGTGTTTGGCCGTAAAAAATAACATCAGCAATGTACATGTGGAGCCTACACCATTCATGAAGCATCATATATAAGGCACACAAAAGGAGAACAAGTAAAACATACAAATGAATTTTTAAGAACAATATGGGCTTCTCTAAGAAACATGGAATTCCTTTGTCAAGCATGTCCTCCTAATTTGTCAAGGTTTTGAATGAGGGACTAAGCAACTTGGGGTTGATTATAGACTTCAAAATTCTCCCCATCATAACAAGGAATATACAAATGTTTCGTAACAATTTTCTTAAGATGGCCACACATTTTATAATGGTCATTTCAAAGGTTGCTCAGCAATGGGCATGCAAAGGTACATGCCAAACTTTACTCATTTTCCTAAACTCTCTTCTACCCATGGCTAGTAATGTAAAGATAAAGAGCTTGTCCTTTCCCAGCATGTCATTGACATCTCTTTGTATTTGAACTTACTTATGTTTTGACCCTAAATGTTTTTTTGCTAGGTAAGCAAGAATTTTATAAAGCTAAATCAAGGAAAGTACAATTAAAACACTATAAACACCACCTCCTGATGAACAACGAAAACTAAACCCACAAACAAATGGACGACATTAATAAATCAAATTAAAAACGCAACAACAAGAAACAAATCTACGAAACACTAAGGAAATGAATTCACACTTGTTCCAATAACAAATGGAAATTAAAATTTATTCTGGCAGTAGCCACCCTTATTGGCTATTGCTCCCTTTCTTTGCTTTCTTTTCTCCGTTTGTTTGAGGAACTTATTTAGAGGGATATTATGTTCATCAATTCTTCACCATATGCATTATTGTTCATGTCTTCCTACAGGAGATGAGGACAAATCAACAAAGAGGGAGGTGCCATTCCACCCAATATTCCATTCAGAGAGGTTTTTTTGCATTCACCTGCTCACCATGAAAAGACTTTTCAGGGGACGTAGAAGGTTCACTAATCAGACAGTCCACTTTTGAAACCCTCTTCCACATAATTGCATAGACTTAAAGACCCATTGATTATATCACCCACAAAAGGGGAATCCAGGTTGTTGTTTTTTTTCGGAAGAAAGATACATTCTTGGTGGAATTCGTGTAGGTCCCAGCAGTAATGGGAGGAGCAATAATCATGGGAGCTTGATATTCTAAATTTTTTGAACCAAGAACAACGATTTTAGGAGTAAGAATCTCATCCTAACAAGAAGGCCAGTCATCATGCAAACAATTCTCATTACAGACATCAAGTGGGCCTACAGAGGGAGTGAAAAGTTGTAGGTTCAAATCAGTAATGCACAAGTTCATGTGTTTGCCATGTTGGTCTTCTACCAAAGCTTGCGTACCTGCTGCCATGGAGGTTTCTTGTGAAGGGAAGCTTGCCCTTTCGGTTTCCAAATTTCCATAGTTTGGCAATTATTTGAACTGTGATCAATTGTTTGACATTTAGTGCACACAGAAGGCTTCCATTCATACTCAAAAGATTGCAGGAATTTGATCCATCATCTCTGATATCATCAAAATAATCAGGGAATTTTAAGGACAGCTCAATTTTAACATGAACATGAGCATAAGATAGATGAGTTCTAGGCTGTAGGAAAATCACTATCAAGAGGCACGCCAAGAGTACTTACGATCATCCCAAGTCTATCCTCAGAACATTATTGAAGAGGCAAGTCATTAAGACGGATCCATATAGGGATGTTCTTTCTGATTTCCTTGATTGGTTTAAACTTTGGGGTCCAGCGCCTAAGAATCAAAGGCCGACCTCCAACAGATAAATGGCTGAGTTCAAAATCCAATCACAGTCCTGCTCACTGCCAAATTTGAAGGGAAAGAATCCCACCAGAAAGAGAGTGCACTTCTAACGCCAACTCTTGCTCTCCAAACTTTGTCTTTTCAATCTTTGCTTGATACTAAATGTAGAAGTCACTAAATCCTAGGCAGGTGCTACACATTCATACCTTGAGCTTTCAACCTGTTTCTAGACCCATCTATTCTGAATCATGAAACCACCATTATATTTGTATAGTTTGTGCAGTACTTGTTTGTAACATCCACCATGGCTTTATTTTCCTTATCAATTCGAAGTAGTGCCTAATTAATTATATATTTTTATTAGAAGCTAGGTCTTAGGTGCACCAATACATTGCAGATTCATGCATTAATCACCACTAGGACAAAACCTATTAAAAGAACATATTGAAGATCTAAAAATATCTTTTATATGTTCGCTAAAAATTGCAAATTCATCAGGGTGCGGTGCAGAAATTTGAGTAATAATTGAGCATGTTTTCTCTTACTTTCTGTTTGTAGGCGTCTTCGACATAAATCATGCACCATTCAAGAGGTTACTAATATCCCATTTTCAATAACATTTTTCTAAGTCATTTTTCTTCTCATATTCTATCTGTTCAAGCTGAAATTTCTTTCTCCTTCTCATTTGTCTTAGCTCCTGCAAAAACCTCTTCAACATGCTTCAATTACACCTTTTCTTCGTTTTTATGGTTTTTTCTTCTGTCAAACCTCAAAGGCATGCTAAGATTCCACATTTTGGATGCTTCATCGATCTGACAGGAATACTGCAAAATTTTTCTCAGCTCATGCTGATCTTATAATTGAAATATGCAAAGGTTGCGCATATGTTTAATTGATTGAATTTTAAATTTTTTTGTGTGTTTTAACTAATAAGAACACCAGTATTAAGTGTGGGAACTTAAATCCAACACTTCTACAGTCTAACTCAGAAAAAATCAGCATGTACATCAGTCCCGCATATTAAACATAATGTATTGTTTAAGTTTCTGTTGTTTTTAATAATGCATGTATATGCATGTATGAAGATGCTTTCGTCATTAAATGTCTTATGGCAACAGGTGTATACTTTTTACAAAAGACACCTGGTCCCAATTTTGAAATACCGGGATAATGCAAATTCTTCAAATTAATTC
Source organism: Saururus chinensis (assembly GCA_035235625.1). Taxonomy (NCBI): domain Eukaryota; kingdom Viridiplantae; phylum Streptophyta; class Magnoliopsida; order Piperales; family Saururaceae; genus Saururus; species Saururus chinensis. The sequence goes on along the minus strand of CP141147.1, from coordinate 21,415,524 downwards.
TCATCTTTCAATTCACCATAGTAAACTGTTACCTGCAAGAATTTTTACCAAACTTACAGAAAATTGTGGGGGAAAACTTCAAATTTCACAACCCAAAGTAATATTTGAAATTATAAATTTCCAGCTATGGCATTTATCATCTAACTTGATCAAGCCAAGTCAAAATATTAAGTTAAATAAAAAAATAAACCAAGAGAAGCTGCCTCTTTTCAGCAATTAATTCTAACTGGTAGAATTGTGTACAAGATTCCTTCATGCTTCAACGCAGTCGCAGATTATCATATTCCATATGTTCTGTTAACCTAGAGTATTATGAAGGAGCAGTTGCAGAAAGTTTGCGTTGGTGAAAATTAGTCTTAAAATCGACATAGCATTAGACAAAAACGTCTTAAGAAGTAAAATGAATCGTAAATGTTTCCAACTAAAGAAGTAAAGGATCCTTCGATGCATCTCAGATGCGCCTATGTAATAGAGCCCTCAAAGACTTAGAGAAATGTTGTAAAAGGCAAGAGGTATGATGTAAGGCGGTGCTTCACCCACAAAAGGTGAGGCAAACGACTAAAAAGAAAAATCACGTGACAAAATCAAGACAAAGTTGAACCAAGGAAAAATTTCCAACTAAAAAAGATGCCACTATATCAGAGATATCATACTGCAGCTAACAAACAACAGAATTTTCACCCACTAGTGTCTGGTCAAATCTTTGCATGATAATAAGTAGTTTGATCCATCTGAAATCTCTTCCTAAATGAAATGCAAAATGAATGACAGCTCAAAGATATGAAGTCATTCCCCGAAGTCAACAATAAAAGAAATGCACAAAATTCAATAAGGTGCAAACAAAAGTAACAAAAATTCCAATTTCACATTTTAGCCTCTAAACGTATTCCTACATTTAATCTAAACCACTAGAACAAATAAAGCTTAAAAAGGAAAAAAAATTAGAGTCTTCGAAACGTCCCATAAAGACCAAATAACTCAACTTCTACATCTTCGATTTCCAATAATAGTAACAATCGATAAACATCTAAAACATTAGCACCAAAACGAAAAAAAGCCAAATTAACCATTCAAGTAACTCTTGTACACATAAAAGGTAAAACTTTACTGCATAACCCCCAATTTAACACTATACCCAGTAAATACATCCCCCAAAAGAACTAAGATAACCAAAGAGATCTCAAAATAACAAAAAGAAAAAGCCCAAACCTGCTGGAAGCTCTTGACAGTCTTCCCAATACTCCGGCCGATTTCGGGCAGCTTCTTGGGCCCGAACACCAGCGCGGCCACCCCAGCAATGACTGCCAGCTCGGGCATTCCCAGCCAGAACACGCAGCTCACTTCCAGACCCCTCCTGCTCCGGCTCGCAACCCGCATGTTGGCCCTCTTCGCCAAAGACCCATCTCGGAAATTGCTCATGAAGGCCGAGTTCGACGCGGAAAGAGCCGAGGAGCGAGGTCCGAAGGGCCTCGGGGCCGTTGATGGCAGCGAAAGAGAGGCCGCAGCAATCGCCATTTTTGACACTGAACGAGTCCAGACTCGGATTGCGTGCTTTTCTCACACATTTATCGATATTGCCGTAGTGAGGAAGACGACTGATATTTGCACTACTGTATCTTGTAACTTGACTCCCACTTAGCCATTGTAGATGCCGTGGAACGAGTAAATTGGCAGTTCCCGTTTTTTTTTTGCGTTCATAAAGGGAGCGGATAAGGTCGGAGGCTGTGGACGGGATAGTGATGAGCCCCGCTGCCCACGTGATTGTACAAGCCCACACGTGGGAAATGAGGGCTGGTTAAAAATTAAATTGATGAGAAAAAATAGGAAATGGAAGAATGCAAACACACGGGCTGTTATTCACGGGGCAAGTCACGCGCTGTGCATATTTGTGAAAATTTTTTAATTTCCTCCGTACGACTAAAATATGTAAATTCCCATTCGATTTAGAAAATAGAAATTTTACATAAAAAAATAAAAGAGAAAATTATTTAAATAATAATTTAAAAAAATATTTATCAAATCAAATTATTTTAAGTAATATTTTTCAAAGTGGTGTTATTTTTTTTAAAAAAATTTATATAATTTCATTCTTTAGAAGGACAAAATTAGGTTTAAATTGATTTCGTCGGTTTATCGGTTTATAACGCTTAACTTGATTTTGTCATTTAGAAGGATGAAATCACTTTAAGGCGATTTCGTCCTTCTAAACGGTGAAATCACACCACTTAACGAATTCAACACATCGGGTTGACCACCTAAATTAATTTCGTCCTTTTAAATGATGAAATCATCTTCTTTTATCCCTAATGCCTTTGCCTCCGGTCCTTTTCTGTTTGCCTTTAGTTTGCTCCTCTTCCGTGCTTCAGAAGGCCGTCCTCCGCCTTCGATTCCCGTCGTCCACCCCGCCACCATGTCTGCCGGTCATCTAATTTGAGTGCCGCCAACCAGATCTTGACCTCTACCGACCATGCACAGTTTAGATCCTATCCTCTGCCATCGTATTTGAGTGCTTGCCCTAATTTCAGTTTAGGGATTTGGTTGATTGGGCATAGATCTGTTAAAGGTAGAATTTTTGTTCTTTTTTAATAAATTATTTGTGCATTTAGATCTATTGGCCAATTGTCTTGGAGTGTGTTTACTATGATGAGGAACTAGCGTTGTAAGATTTTTTATCATTTGAAATATTTGAAATTGGACTGAAATTGAACTAGCCGTATGTCTCTGTTCTTAAAATATCAATTATAAATGAACATGAACATGGATAAATATGATAAAATGTTGTTTTGAAATTTGTAATCTATAGAATTATTGGTCCTTTTAATTTCCATTTTTTATATATCTAGAATGGTTGTTTTGTCCATAGTTTGTCTTTATTTTTTTAACAAACTTTTGTCAATAGTGATTAGTTTACTTTTATTTAGAGTGTTTTTTTTAGCTCAGCTTATATCTTCATTTGGTGCTTGACCTTAGATTGGTACTTCATATGAGATGTCGTCTAGGTGGTGAATGTTTAAAAAATATATATTCTAGGTGGAAAATGGTTGTTTTGTCCATAGCTTATCTCATGTTACGTTAAGTAAAGTAGTTATTTTGAGTCAATTGCTTAATCCAATATTAATGTAATCTATTGTTTATGAATTGAGTAGAGATGGTAGAAGAAATGATTAATTTTTTACTTAACTATGACGGACACACAGAATGATTATTAATTAAGAAACCGTCTACATATGATGAATTTGAGATGCAAGTAGTTAGCAAGGTTGGATAGGATCAAAGAAGATGGAAAATTACTATAAAATGTAATATTCCGACATATAGATCGAGAATGACATTAATATGTATAAATGATGATGCATCAATGGGTTTTATGTTTCACCACTCGCGTCACATAATTTCTTTCGAGTTATTTCTCAAAAAAGAGGCCCAAGTGCCTAGTGAAAAGCGCAGTAGTTCACACAGGAGCTCACATAGGAGCTCTCACGAGAGCTCACACAGGAGCTTTGAAAGAAATGTGAACAATGAAAGGCATATGCAAATGCAAGTGGACGATGAAGAAAAAAGAAATTTATCTATGACAGTAGCTTCAAATGAACGTCATAGGTCATCTGCCCTAATTTCATTTTTTTAGATTATAAATTACATTGGATTATAATTTTAAAATTTATTATAGGACCCTGAGTGCATCGAACATTTTAGATATCTCCACCATTGGCCCATAGATAAGCGAATGTTATCGTATATCGAGCAAGCAAGATTTAGACATTTCATTCATTTACAGTCATGGAAGGCCGTATCGGTCGATACGGCACCGTATTGACCGATACGTACCCATATCGGTTGAGATCGATACAAGTATGGGGGGTGGTACGCCCCCCCCCCCCCCCCCCCCACTGGATCACGATACGTATCAGCCGTATCAGCTGTACCATATCGATACGGCCGATACATATTGATATGATATTAAAAAAATATTTTTTTTTATTTAAAAAAATTTTGAAATTTTTTCTTAAAAACAAAAATACAATTCAAACCCAACTTCTTTAAAAGTTTATATTTTTGTTATATTAAAAAATAATATTTTTAAAGTTATATCAGATGAATGAGCAATAATTTGTATGGGACGGAGAACATAATAGTGTATGGTTCCAAATAAATTAATTTTAGAATACATGTATCAGTTTATACGATATTTTACGGTTTTATTATGCTCTAAAAGAAGTATTATAATGATATATTATTAGTTATAATATTTTTTTATGTTTATAAAAGGGTTTACGCCCTTTTCGGCGCGTACCAAGCGTATCATCGACGTGTACCCATATCCATAGTCATCGATACTCTCATCCATATTGATACGACCTTCTATGTTTACAGTACATCCATCTCGATTGGCCTTAATTGACAACTCTTGTTGAGAGGTGGAGGGAGACACAGACGTTTCACCTGCCATATGAAGAGATGACCATAACACTTATGGATGTGGCAGTTCTCTTAGGACTTCGCATCGATGGACTTTCTATGGCGGGCACGACAGGAGGAGGCCACTTAGACTTATTAGTTAGACTCCTTGGTAGAGCTCCTTCTGCTACATCCATACGTGGTAGCCGAGTTAGCCTTCAATGGCTCTTAGGTGAGTTTCGTGAGCTCCCAGCCAATGCTACGGAGATAGTTATTGAGCAGCATGCACATGCCTATTTATTACATTTACTTGGGGCCACGATATTTGCAGATACCACGAGCAGCCATGTACACATGGCATATCTCTCCCTCCTTGTGGACTTCGACATAGCGGTGCTTATTCATGGGGCAGTGCTACACTTGCATTTTATACCGAGAGTTAAGGAAAGCATGCCAGGCCATGACTTCTGGGATTGCAGGATGTCTGACCCTTCTTCAGGTAAATAATTTTGTCACTTTAAATATGTTTTTGCACGTATAATTTCTTACTTTTTGCAATAACTTTAATCATATTATGTGACATAGCTATGGTCGTGGGAGCATTTATACATCGATTGACCAAGTATTGAGATGGGTCATCACTTAGTCGAGGGTGTTCCATTAGGAGCTAGGTAGGGGATATTTATTTTTAATACTTAAATTTTTGTAGGAAGGTTTTATTTACTTATGCTGAACTCATTTTTAAAATTTAACTCCTTAAGGTGGAATGTTCGGAAAAGGAGAACTGAAAATCTACAAGGAGTCCTCCTATTATATAAAAGGGAGTTAGACCACCAACGGCCCTATCAGGTAATTTTATTTTATGTTGAACTTTTTTGTAATGATTATAAAATATGTAAGGTTATTTAAACTTATTTATATTTATATATTGTATAGGTTATTTGGCAGTTGTACTCACCGGAAGTATTGGCTGCGTTACCTCCTATATGCACCGACGGTCGGGAAGTGTGGTTGTCGCGAACGCCATTGATATGTTACGAGATTGTGATGTATGTGCCAGATCATGTAATGCTCCAGTTTAACCTAGAGCTAGTGGTCCCACCTTCTACTGTCAAGTTTGTCCATCACATAACTAGACAGGGCCGCCATATTACGGATTGGGCTACACATCATGCATCATATATCGCTTGATGGGAGGATAGGAGCCACTATTATCCATGGGGAGACGGCTACAACATCGCAAGATGTTCATAGCGCATATATGCAGTGGTATTTACCGATTACACGAAAATATATTTTACCGCGCGATGACGTAGAGGAGATGTCATATCAACCTAGGGGTGCGTCTGAGGCAGCTTTGGTAAGTATAACTTTGTTAATTATATAATATTATTTTCTTATTTATTAGTTATCTAATCTTTAATTTATTTTTTTTATAGCTTCATTTAGCGCGACGTACGCATGAGCATTTGGCTGACGCAATTAACACTTGTACTTCAAGTGATGACTTTTTAGCATCATGGCAGTCGATGCTTAGGGATCATGATGATGTCCTTCGTAGCTTGCCACTGCTTCAGTCGGTGATTACAAATATTCATACACATTAGCTTGTTGACGAGGCTGCTCAGACACAGTCAAGGCACGATTCATTTCATGATATTCCATCTTCATCAGCAGCGCATAGCTCTCCTCCATGTTCATCATTTCCGGTCACTGCACATGTATCTCAGGCAGATCCGATTTTATATTATAGATGATATCAACCAGCTAGTGTTGAGTCATCTATTACTTATGTTGAGTCGCCAGAGCCACATAAGGAGCTAGAGCTAGAGCTAGAGCTAGAGCCGGAGCAGGCAGATTATGAGAAGGAGCTTGTACAGCACCGTCGAGGTCGAGGTCGAGGACGTAGGAGATCGTGACATTGAGTGTATTAGCTTTGTTATATGTTTCTTTTAAACTAAACATTTTATTAACATGTGATATAATATATTTGATAAGCATTTCTATTTTATGTTTGCTTTTATTAGTTGATGTTGATAACTTTAATGTTATGTTTATTATGCATGGAATGTGTGGAATGAATGAACATGATGATTGTGTACGTGTTGATTGAATGAATAGGGATAGGTGTTAAAGTTAGTTTAAAATAGTTTTTTTTTTTAAAAATAATTAGATTTCGTCCTTTAGAAGGATAAAATCAGTAGTACATAAGCCGCTTATTTCTTCTCGAGTTGCAAAGTTACATGGACAAAATTACTATATATGGCAATTTCGTCGTCTAGAAGGACAAAATCGGGTTAAGTGTTATAAACCGTTCCGATTTTGTCCTTTAGAAAGGACGAAATCAACTTAAACACTAAAAGACGAAATTATATAAATTTTTTTTAAAAAAACCATGCATGACAAAAAGTACCAGCACTTTGAGAAATATTTCCTAAAGTGGTTCGATTTAGTAAAAATAAAATTTAATTATTATTAAATTTATTTTTCCTAAAAAATATACATTAAAACTCACAATTGAGTTTTGATGAGTCTAGGTAAGTGAACCCTAGTAAATTTTGTCTTATTTACAAACTCCTCTAAAGGATAATATATTTATAATTGAGCTTATTTAGCTAATGCGAGAGCTTCAACTAGGGAGCAGGCCCTTGGCAATGATTTGACGACCAAGGGGCTAATAAGTATTGAAGTTACAACGTTCATTGATATGATAGTGAATTCCCTAATCAACAGTGGTTAGTATTGAAGTTGCCACTGAAGTTGCAGCAGTTACAGCGCTAGCTAGACTTCTTCTTTACAATTTTTGCCACCACTTTTTAAATGTCAAAATCGCCCTCCCATCTTCATCGTAATTTCTTATCCTTCTACCTTTTTACTGACATATCCACCATGGCCACAACCACCTTAAAAGCCCTTGTCACACCTCAAATACCACTGTTTAACCCCTCCCCCTCTTCTCCTCCCTTCTTTCGCCTACCCCATCCCCTCCTAGTTGCCCCATTGTGGCACAATTTGGCCACATAGTAGATCGACCACAGGAGAAAGCTAATGACTTTCTGCTATGGGTCATCTAAATTGTGGCAAGTAGTCAATTCAATGGGTCATGTGTGGCTTCGGTGGCCTTTGTGTCAAAGCCACCTCCTCATCCTTGTCCCTTTCGCTAACCCAGAGGATGATTACCCCGTTATGATCAGCAACCGGTACAATAATGACCTCAATGTATTGCTAATTAGGGCTGCAAAAATATGGTCCGGCCCGTTAGCCCAGCCCGAAAATTTACGGGCTTGGGCCTTAAATTATAAGCTATGGGCCGGGCCGGGCCTAAAAATTTCAAATTTAGTGTTATTAGGGCCGGGCCTGGGCCTGGGCCTGGGAAAAAAAGTATAGAAGCCCGGCCCGGCCCGTAACTATTAAAGCCTGCAACATATAACATATATACTAAGCCCAGTACCAAGTTACTAACCCAGTTTCCCAAAGCCCAAGTCCACTTTAAATGTAAACTGTTTAAAAATAAATAAAATCTAAGCTCATTACAGTTACTAACCTTTAGTTGTGAATTATTTAGAAATAAATAAATCTAAGCCCATAACAGTTTTATATTAAGATAATTTGGGCCCGAAAGCCCGTAGCCTGGCCCGAGCCCGTTTAAATTCCAATCCAGGCCAAAATTTTTACCTTGGCTCCGGGCCCAGGCCGGGCCTTATAATTTTTATTTTTTTTATGGGCCGGGCCTGGGCCTACCTTGGCCCGTCAGGGCCCGGCCCATTTGCAGCCTTATTGCTAATATGCTCAACTCCGACAAGTCCTTGGACTGGACCAACATACTTCTCTTCAACTGTCACTTCGGCAAGGTTGATGACCTGCAGAAGAAGAAGCCCCTCTGCACCATGAAGCCTGGCAAGACCTATCACAACCCCAACCCCCAAGAGAGCCCTTTGTCGAGACTGTGACAGCAAAACACAATGTGGCTCACTTGAAGATAATAACTAATTACTAATAACTTAGTCAATCATCAAATAAAACCACAAATTCACAAGTACCAAAAAGACTGTCATATGGGCAGTAAATTTATTATAGCCATCCACAAGAAATAAAACAACTAAGAAGTCTCTATTGTAAGTGCTTGACTCAGAATGACATGTATTTATTCTTTGGGTTATTGGAGCTCTTAACATTAAACATTAGCAAACTTGAAGGCATCTGTGTGTGTAAGTACACATTATATAAAGTTTATGCAAAAGAAAAACCACCCATGAGCTTGCGCCCAGTAAAATTACTCACACACACAAATTCACACACTCATATTTTAAAAATATGAATATAATAATAAATATAGTTAGCAAAAAAGTAAATATGAAGGCCTTGTCACGTCCTAACCATATTTAAGGTAAACCATACCCAGATTTATAAAAATATAAACAATGATATTCCACTTCAACTAGACACCCTTTGCCTAAGGGACTGCGTCTTGGATGCCTGTATGCAAAAGGCATTACATACCACATCTCCAAAAGTCCACATGAGCTTACTTGGACCAATTCCGTACAATTTTTTTTGTATACTTAGTAGAGATAAAATTGTCATTTTTCATTTTGTTACCCAATATGCATAACCCATTCCACCTTGTGGTACATTTAAATGGAGACAAAACATGCTGGAAAATAATTTAATATCCATAAAATCAACGTGAACGGCATTTTACTGGTCCATGTATACACAAAACCCTAGTCCCATCATTGTGGCTAATTTCAAATTTTGGGGGAAATTCCTCCCAACCTAAGATGATCACAAAATTTTGACTAAAGTAAAATGAGAGAGTTACTAACAGGAAATTAATTTATGGAGCTGAGCTCATTTTAAAATGTAATTATTATCTATTTAAGAAATTGCTGAACAGTTCTAAAAAATCTAAGCAACTAAAAACAAAATAGCATAACTCGATACTAGGCTCTAAATCAATCATGAATTTTTATTCTAGTTAAATCACTCATATAACTTTACCCTCAAGAATTTTGATATCAAAATAACATGATTTGAAGGCAGAAGACATGTTTGGATATGGAATCACAAAATTGTTAAATCCGAACTGCATGCATTATAGAAAATCCAATAATTAGAGACAAATAAAAAATCCTCAAAAATATTATATGAAACTAGAATCATCAATGAGTACCTGGAAAATTTTCTGAGACCAAACAGTAAAGGAAAAGCCCTGAAACCCGAGATAGTGGCAAGTGGCAATTGCTAGAAATTAGGTTTCAAAAAAAGATTTGCTATTGACCAATGACTAAATAGATAAGTCTGAAATTTGAAGTAGATAAACTTGAGGAAGTCCTTTAAGTTTCCAAAGTTTTCTTTGGATTGAATAGATCACTAAAAGGTCCCGAAACAATTTGTCCATTTTGTGTGTATAAGGAAAACAAAAAAAAGGAGTTTTTAGAAAGAAAATCATACTCAACTCCCCACAAATTTTTCATCAAAGAAACACTATGGCACATTCAATTTTATGATTCCAAATACCGAGCATGGATCATAATCAGTCACAAATCATAAGAAACCCTTTGCTAATCATTATATAACAAGCCCTAATCTCGTTCATTCAAGACCAACCACCAAAATAATCACAAGCATGCAAACACCCATGGAAGATAGAATGGACAGGGGGAGATAAGTGTGGAGAAGAGAAGATGGGTAGTGAAAAGTTCAGAACCATTACTCTCTTGTCAAAGTTGTGATGTTGGGTCGGAGGTCACGATTAGAGTTGAGGTTCGATAGTTGCTACTCCACAAAAACCTGCCAGGAATTCTATGCTTTTGAAGGGAGTACAGGTGAAGCAATTCTACGAATTGATGTGTGAGATAAGACACACTTTTACGCAAGTTCAATATTTATTCTTACTGTTTGACATCTCTAAGGTAAACTATTCATTCTACTGGTTTTCTTTCTATCAATGGTGATTTGCATGAATGTAATGAGAAAAATATGGCATTGCTCTTTTTGGGACATTGCAATAGCTAGGTAATTTAACTATTAGGTTTTTCCTTCAATTTGGATGGGTTATGAACGATTGTGATAAATCTAAATTGTTTCATAATGATGTTTTCATTGAAGATCCCTGATTTAAGAAGTTACATTTATTTTCTTTCAAAAAATGGAATTGTTGCTGACTATGCAACGTAAGCTTTATTTGAATCTGTTTTATAATTTGGATAAGTGTAGTGATGTTCATGTTTCAACGTGGGTATGTAAATCTCATAAATATGTAGCTAACTGTTAGAATCGTTTGATGCAAGAGTTATTTTAATCCTAATATGAATTAATAGATGATATCTTGAATGATTATAAAATTTGTGGGAGGCATATGAACCTTTTCTTACTTTGGCCACTCTATTTTGCGTAGACAGTAGGTAGACGATGATGGTCTAGGCCGAATTATGAAAATCTGTTCGAGTCTAGAAATTAAAATAAAAACTATTAAACTTGTCCAATTCAGTAGGGTAAAGACTTAGGAAAACTTTAGAAAAATTATGGGATTACCAAGAAATATGATAAGTATCTTGACTAAGGTTTAGGACTGGGAAAAATTATAGAGGCTATAAAATAACTATTACTCTCGTGAGTAAACCATAGTAATATTCAATTACCCGACTTAGGGGCTCCGGTCCTAGGGCCTAGGAGTGAAGTTGAAAATTAGAAAAAAATCTTAGTAAGAGTTGCATGTGTACCTCAATTAGAGACCAATTCACTTGGTGGTAAAAAAAACCCAATAAATAGGTAATTGACCATTTTGTCCTTAGGGTTAAGGGTGAACTATTAAGTGAACTAAGGTCGGTTCAAAGAGTTCATGACCCCTATAAAATGCTAGTAAAATTACCAAGGGGCCTTAACATCAAGTAGTACCCTTGAGTCTAGTGTTGGACCCATTAGAGTTTAACAAGGACTTCAATAAAATGATAAAAATACCCCTAAGAGTAAACTACCTGTATTCATGTAAATGGAAGCGCGAGTCAATTTGAGAGTAGAGCCTCTAGAGAGGTCAATGACTTGAAATCAATGGAAGGATAATGAGATGACCAGAATGACTCAATGGAGAGTACTATGCCCAAGGGGGTAGAATTACCCTAATGCCCTTATGTAATGTCCCTGATTTTTCTACGATTTTCTGTGATTTTTCTGCTATTTTTCTGGCCATTTTCGGCGGGAAAATACGACACATTAGCATATTCATATTTGTGTATTTTCTCTGTATTTATACCCGTATAGTCGGGTGTGGGGCTTAGTCGCAGGCCACGGGCCTCGCTGTGCGCTTACAGCGCGAATTTTGGAGGTATAACGCGTAACTGGGAGGTGAACGCGTGTTAGGGACATGGATGTAAAAATTAAAAAGAATAACTATATATATACATCCATCGATCGGATTCCAGAAATGAGAGTCCAGTAATTTTAGTCGACGTCCAGTGAGTTTTTTTAGAACCCGAGTCAGATTCCGGTTGCTCCGTTCTCCCTCCTCCATCGTCGGATTTCGGCGATTCTTGTCCTGATCTGCTTTGCCTCACCGCCACGAGTCCATAGACACTGGCTATGACCGCCGCCACGGCCTCTTCGCTCCTACACGAGGTACTGAACCTTTTTCGGGAATTTTCTCTCCTTTAATCCCGTTTATGAACTGTGGGTGTACGATTTTGACGTCGTTTGCGGCCGCTCTCAACTAGACTTATGTTTAGTTGGCCGCTAGGAACCCATAGGCGCTGGCTAGAGCCGCCGCCGTGCTTTCTGCGCTCCACTGTGAGCTGCCGAACATTTGGTCGGGTTTTGGTCATATTTCCCATCTCACTGTCCGTGAGTTTTTTTGAGACGCCGGGATTTCCGGTCGTCGTCCGGCCACCGGACGGACTCCGGTTGGACCCGTCCAGCCTACCTCGACCCTGTGTCGGCAGGGGTTTTCCGTTTCCGACCCCGCCCCGCCTCTATTATTTTGCTCCGCCCGATTAGACGCTTTGGGTGCGTCTCGGGTTGTTGCCTTTGGCGAGCCGTGGGCCATTTGGCCATCATGGGCTCCGCCCCGGCTCGGCGACAGTGAGGGCCAGCCCCACTTGGCCAATTACACCTCCGCTCGGAGTGGGCCGCTTGCCTTTGCCCTATATCGTGCGAGATGCACAGCCCACCGCACTACGTGTGTTAGTTGTGGGTGGCGATCGGCGATGTCGCCGTTTCGATCGGCCACCACTTCCTGGCCCTAGCCTTGTTGGCCTGATGTGGGCCTTGGGTCACCACTGTCCGACCCATCTCCCCCTATAGTGGCACTGTTTGGCCGCGTGTGCATATGGCCACGCGTGCATTTTTGGGTTTAGGCGCCGTATTTGTGCCGCCTGACCATCGGATGGTTGTGCCATCGAGTGGAGTTGACACATAGCCCTCCACCACCTCTCATCTGTCCTTGAGCGTCGCCCCACGCCCTCCGCCCTTATGTGGGCCTTTGTTGACCGAAATCGTCGCCGTTGGGTGCTGTCCACGGCCGATTTCGATGTTTTGTGGCCGGCCGAGTACGTCTTAGCCACCGGCCGACCTTCTGTGAGTACACATCGTGTTTCGGTCATATCTGCCACTTATGTTGGCATGACATTTCTCCCGGTCGCCCCTAGTGTGCCGCCGTGGATCGCGGGTTTTGCCGCATTGATTCTGACACTCCGTTTGGCCGTGACTAGTTCCGGCGCTTCCTAAAATCCTCGGGACAGCAGCTCTCTCCACTTGGCAAAGCTTTTGGCCGCCAACTCCGCCGCCGACGCCGCCACCGTCGTGTGCTTGCCATCGAACGTCATGATTACGAGGTAGGGGAGCTTTGAACTCGTAAATTCATGATAGCATGCTTTGAATGAGTAGTAGCATACTAGGATTGTATGATTCCATGCTTTAGATGTTAAGTAACGATCAGATTGCATGATGTACGTGTAAGCACGATTGTATGGTATGTTGAAATGCATATGACATGCATGTTGGCTGTAAGTACGTTGGATGTGTACATGTGCTAGTGATGGCTAGCGTGTTTGTTGGTAAGTTTCGTACGTTGATTGAGTATGTGCTAGTGATGGCTAGCGTGTATGTTGAAGTATGTATGGATGTGTGTGCATGTGCTAGTGATGACTAGCGTGTATGTTTGATGTATGTATGTGCTAGTGATGGCTAGCGTGTTTGTTGGTAAGTTTCGTACGTTGATTGAGTATGTGCTAGTGATGACTAGCGTGTATGTTTGATGTATGCATGTGCTAGTGATGGCTAGCATGCATGTTCGTAAGTTACGTATGTATGACCGTATGTGTATGTTATACGTATGTGGGAGACATACGTATGTATGATGGCTTTTGCCTATAGTATGGATATGTGTAAGTGTATGCGGGCTGAGGTATGGGCGATGGACAGTAAGAGGTGGCAGAGGTTTTGTCTGGATTTGGATATGGATGGGGGATGCATAAGCGTATGGCAAATGGCAGAGGATATGAGCATGACGGGCAAGGATTAGAATGGATCGGTTTGGGTTGGATTGTATGTTGGCCGATTGTCAGATAGTAAGAGTGTTCATAATTGTACAAGCATAACGTACACATTATGAAGCGAAAAGTAAGCATAATCAGTGAGGTATTAAGTAAGAGGGCGACAATTGGGTTTGGCTCTGAGGAGCTTAGTGTGATGACATTTGTGTACGATGTTTTGGCCATAAGGTAGATGGCAGAGATGTAAGACTGTAAGATTTTGGTGTACGGTAAGTTTTGATCCTGATATGGATGAGGTAAGGAAGTCTGCTGCCCTGACGAACTAGGGTTTCGATCGGGCTCAGCTTCGGTTTGATCAGTCGAGGACTGTGAGTTTGTGTGGCATAATTATACCGCATAATGTACTTAATTCAAACTTGAATTATAAGCACAACTAATGATAACGTTGTGAGTTTGAGACCTGAGGGTTCGACGGATTAAGTTCCGTGTTTGAGCTAGCCGATAATGAGTCGGCTAAGCATTTATCATGTCTTGCCATGGTGGTTATCCTGCGGGATGTTGTCTGTGTGCTGTGTAGAGCACCGGACGTCTTTTGCTCTGTTGAGAGCGACATATGTTTCCGATTTGGTCTGTGTGCTGTATAAGCCCAGACGTTTGATGCTCTGTTGAGAGCGTTGTATGATTCCGCCCAAGAGTGGCACTGTATGTTTCTGCCCAAGTGGCACTGTATGTTTTTCTGCCCAAGAGTGGCAATGGCACTATAAGACCCATTACGGTGGGCGATTCTATGGCACTATAAGACCCCTTATGTGTGGGCAATTGTATGACCCCTTATGTGTGGGTGTATGTTTGCGCGCTCAGGTAAGTAGTATCATGGACCTACTCTTACCTGTTTGATCCTGTGCCCCATGAGCACTGGTGTGCCTTACCTTCGGAAAAGTCCATGGCGTCTAGTCACTCCCCGGAGGTTAAGGTGTTGCCCTAGTGGCATTCTTTTCCATTGTGACGCTGGAGCTGATTAGTTGTAATGAGCTTCAGTGGTCGTTGATATGTGTACGATTATGAGTTTGAGTACGTTTGTATGATTATGAGTTTGAGCACGACTGTAAGCGTATGTGTATGAGAACGACTGTAAGTGTATGTGTATGAGAACGACTGTAAGTGTATGAGTATGAGTACGACTGTATGAGTATGAGCACGACTGTAAGAGTATGAGTACGATTGTAAGAGTAAGACTGTAAGCATATGAATCCGAGCAAGACTGTAAGTGTAAGTTTATGAACAAGACTGTAAGTGTAAGTTTCTGAGCAAGACTGTAAGTGTAAGTTTATGAGCAAGACTGTAAGTGTAAGTTTCTGAGCAAGACTGCAGTGTAAGATGTGCGAGTAAGGTCGCACGAGTAAGTGTAAGATGTACGAGTAAGGTCGTATGAGTGAGCATATGATTGTACGAGTAAGGTCGTACAAGTATGCGTATGTTGTATGAGTATGCGTACGATGGTACGAGTAAGTTTGTAAGACCCTGGATAAGGGTGTTTGTGTAAGTGTCGTTTGATGGTGCTTTTAGTATGTTTTTGGCACAATGGTGCCTTTGGTATGACTTTGGCACGATGGTGCATCTAGTATGACTGTATGCGTTTGAGCATGATATTGATATGTCTATCTGCTTCATGTTTGGGTTGCATGAACGCATGTATTTATGAACTTTTGAGTTCACCGTTTGGGATTTCCCCTACTGGGTATTTTCCTACTGAGTATGAAAATACTCACCCTACCATTTTTAGCCCCATTGTATGGGAGGTTTTGCAGGTTGTGTGCAGAGCTCCTGGAGATGGACGCTCATTTCAGCGGTGGATTGATTCCCGTTGACTCAGGTATATGTTTGACTCACTGCGAGTTTATTTGTGCCACGATCCGATGTATTGGGTGAGACGAGACATTAAGATGTTTATTCTGGACTTTCATTTGGATTAGTCTGTGGACTGTTATGGGACTTGCACTCAGGGATGCCTGGGAAGGTTTTGTATTTAAAGTCTATGATCATAGCGAATTTAGTCGTACGTGTGTTTTCGAGTAGCGCCTGATGATATTTGCTTTGGCCGTACGATGTTTGACCGTGTGATGAAAATATTTAGATGGAAAACGGATGTTTAGTGTTTTAAATTATAAATTGTTTTATCAGGTTTTGATTTCGTCATTTTTCCTCCGATTTATAGATGTTATATTGCAAAAATTTTCCATGAATTTTAAGGAAAATGTGTGAAAAATCTCGGGCGTTACACCTTAGGGGTCGTCTACCCCATTTTTCTTTAAAATAGATACCCTGGTCCAATGAGAGTTAGAGCATCCTATAATAATAATAAAGGTATTTAAATGGAAGTGTTGTGATTAGTAAGTGAAACAAAAACTTTTACAGATCACATTGTCATAGGAAACAAGGGTAAGGACCCTCATTACCAGGGTTTAAGGTAACATAATTCATGTGTATGCAACACATTACATAAACTACTAGTGTAGTATATATGTAACTTGTATGATACGTAGAAGTTATTTACATTATTTGGCTTCAATTTATCAAGACCTAGCCCTTCAAATGAGTGTAATGGCCTTTGTAATGGATTTGTGTGAGCTCATGTTATTTATGTTTATATACTTTGAAGTATGCTTTTATTATTGATGTGTTAGTAATATATTGAAAAACTGAGATTAATGAAGATTAATTAAGAGGGTTTGGTTGGATTTGGATTAGGAGGAAAACACCTAATCAAGATAAAAACTAAAATATCTTCAATGGGGTTTAGGACTGGTTCATGAAGTGAATAAGGTCATAATATATAAATTTACCCTAGTTAATGAACTAAGGGTAGTTATGGGAGTTTACCCTAGTCTTATGGGGACTAATAGGGTTTGGGTTGATTTTTGAGTTATAGTTCACTAGATGAGTTATTTATTGGATCAATTCACAATGTAAAGTAGACCCAATTGGTTGGACGAATACTTGCAATCGAGTCCAAGTTTCAAATGTTTTGGAGAGTCAGTGGTCTTATATACCTTGAGCTTCTATGAGTTACATTATTTATGTCATTGAAGATATTTCTCATAGAGTTGGGGAGGGTGAAGATTGTGATACTTGTACACTTTCTTTACAGTTATGACAGTTTGGGTATTGGCCAGAGAAGTCATTACCATGGGTTTCCCGCAAGTCTTCACAAGACCATATAGTGCATAGGAAAAATGAAGTTGCATTAGCATCATAAAAAGCTTGTATTTCTCGCTAATATGTGTCTATGAGCATAGTTGGGATATACATCTCCAAATTTGTGGTAAGCTATTAAGAGCCTTAGGGATTTGAGTGAAGTTGTTGTTTAAGTAGTCTTACTCCTATGTTGGAGTTGGGTATTTGGGGATTTCTTTGAGAGTTAAGTTATCTCTGGGTTGGTACATATTTATATTATGTTCTATTTCCTGACACTGTAATTATAATATATTGACCTTCATCAAGATTTATATTCTATTAAACCTAGAGTTGGGTCAAAGCAATGAAAAATGGTTAGTATCATGTGTCATTTTAGTTGACATATGATATGTGTTTGTCCAAGGGATTAGATAGGGTTGTTAATTATTGAACAAGGGTTGTGAGATAATTAATGACATTGTTTACTATTGATATTTAATTAGAAAAAATGAAATAATTAAAAGACTTGCATAAAATATAGGTTGGTTGAAATATTTAAGCATTGCATGTTTAATGTCTTGCTTCTTGAGATACCGTAGTTTCTAGGCAAAATTACGTCTAGATCCAATCTTGTTGGAAACATTGGAGATATTGTCTGATAAGTACGTAGGCAACTAAGATCTTCATGATATTAGACTAATCCAAAAAATATTAATCAATCATTTTGTTCTATAGGAAACTCTCCTCTTGAGGGTTGAGAGGTTCCTTGGTTGTTTGGTTTGATTGGTTCTAGGTTCTTTCGTTGAGGGCTCGTATGACCAAGACATATTAACATGGGATGTAGTTCCTCGTTTATGTAATTTTGGTAAGTAATTATATCTTTGGTGTAAGAGACAACTTGGTTATTTATTTTCATATGAATGACAAACTTGTACATAGATGGATACACTATTCTGTGATTTTTTGAGACATGTAACAATATAATATGATTTGATATTCTTATTTGTGAACCCTAGTTATCATGACTTGGATATTTATAGAATAATTTATTTTATATTAAGGGAAAAAATTCCTCGAGAATTACTATAGTACGATTTAAAAAGGGTTTTAAAACTTCGAGCCATGACAAGAATGATGTAGTTAGGTATAACATACTCCATTACCATAACCATTTCCTAAATCTTTATCCATATTCATTTCATTAAGTAGATGTTATAGGTAGTTCCATAACCGTTCAATCCACTAATAATCGGCTAGTTAATTAGATAACTATTATCCATTACACTTTTTAAATGTGCTCATAAACATTTGTTATTCACTGAATCATATTACTGAGGTAAAGGACTAATATTATTACTATTGTTGTTGCAAATAAATTGTGATGATCAAACATGAAACGTAAATGGACATATATATTAGGCAAATACCTAGTCTAACTTATTGTTTTCTAATTATTATTTTCTATCATATGAGTCCAACTCTAAAACATCCTCCATTGCCTGTCTCAGAAGAATCCCAAGTATGAGAAGAATGACAATTGCCTTCTCACAGCAAGCTGTCTTTAAATGTGTCTTATATGTAGCAATGAGACCACATGCACTTATGCACATCATCCATTAGTGTCTCTTTAAAGTAATATTTTAAAACCCATCCCAGACTCTGCCCCAGATTAGTGGCTGTGTCAACCCTGTTGAACCATGGCTTAACTTAGATGAAGACATCATCACCTACAAAAATTTACTAGATGATTACATCATTACCTAAAAAAATTTAAAAGTGCCCCCCCATATTTCAATTTTTTTTGACTTAAACCTATCTAGCCATTCAAAACTTGTCCATTCCAACCTATTTCAATAAAGTAATTATCATTCCAAATTTTGCAATCTAATATATACAAACATGATTTGTAACATAATCATAATTTCAATCAACTTATATTAGATCTCAAAATAAACCACGTACACCGCTCATTCAAATTTAAGCCAGCTAACACCCAAACCAAGCCAATTAGAGACGGGCCAAGCAAGAGTTTGGTTCCATTAACCCAAGTTCGAGCTTTGATTTGAGCTAACTTGAGTCTAGCCTCTAGTAAAATATAGCCGACTCAACAATCGTACTCCAAACCCACCAATCATTTCCTTGCACAAACAAACACTCCGTGAGTTTAACTATCAAAAACAAAAACAAAAAACTCATGGGTTTGAGTTATTAGAATGAAATCTACACTCACTTGAGAGCTGTAAAAGCATTTTGCACAAGTGTCACGCAGCCAATTAAGGATCTAGCACATATGATTAAAGTGAACCCTAACCTAATGAGACCAGAGAAATTAGATAAATCAACCAAATGGGAAACATCGAAGTGAAGTGAGTTTAAGAGTATATACAATGTAAATTGCATATGAATATTTTTTATCAAAAAATTGTAAATAGATATGAAATTCTAGAAAGAGAAAATTATCTTCTAAGTAGTAGCTTGTAACAACTATAATGAACAGTTGTAAGTAGTTAAATTAATTTAATAAATGTTTGAGATTTGAATGACATCTTCTGTTGAGTAAATCACATTGGTGAATCATGGCATAAAAATTATTGTAAAAGACCAAAAACCAATCTCTTTTGAAATTAAACTACTTAAGACTAATGGGTATAATATATTTATATTGTTTAAATATGATAAACGGGTAACAGATAAATAAGTATGGAATAAATTTTTTGTTACATTCCATTTAGATAATGGTCAGATAAAATTATCCTCTTATTTACCTTTCTAATAAAGTTAACCATACTATTTAACTTCTTAGTACATATGGTAGAACAAGTCTTATTGGTAACCCTACTATGAGTGGCAGTTTTTTGGATCGCAGCTTGATCGCAACCATAAAGGTTGTCGTGGAGGCGCGATTGCTTAGGTGTTGCAACACCGTGAAGGGGGATACAACACTGACACTAGAGGAGAATAAAGCACAAGGGTGATGTTATCAACAAAGAGAAGAAGTGCCCTAAATGATGTTGACTCAGGAGATGAGGGAGAAAGAACGAGTTTTAAAGTTTTTGGGTGAGAGGGGAGAGAAAGAGCGGGGGCAAATAGGGTTGGCAATGGGTTAGGCCGGCTCATGCCAGTCCCTTTGAGGCCCCCTCACGAGGTGGGCCAGCCCGATGGGGGAGAGGGGGGGAGCCTAGTCAAAGGGGCTGCTGGCCTGCTCCTCCCCTTTTTTTTAAAAAAAGAAACTTAAAAAATAGTATAAATTTCTAAAACATATTTATTGTATTATTTAAAATTAACAAAATAGAGGCTAGAATTGCATCACTATAGAATGAGTACATCCCAACTAAGTTAACACTCACTTATCTATCATTTACAATTGTAATCTAAAACCTCAAATACAAAAATAAATAACAATTACATTTTTAAATAATTGATTGTCAAGTCTTATAAATCTTCTCCCATTTCTTCTTCAAACTTAGGAGCTTGTGTTATTTTTTTTGCATCTAACCAATCCTTCAAGCATATGCATGCCTCCACCACATTATGCATTAGTCGATTTCGCCTATTGTCCAACACCCTACCTTCTATACAAAAAACATATTTCGATGCTACTGTGGACATGGGGTGGAGGTTAGTAAATTACGAGCTAAGGAAGACGACACAGGATAGTTCTTTCCATGTGTCTGCCACCAAGTTAAAACATTCAAAATACTAAGTTCTTCCTCAATAAAAAAAAATGCAAAATCAATTATAAATAGATAACTAATTCATTAGTATTAGAAGTATTTTTTTATTTAGTTTTTTTAAGTGACATCCAAGATTTAGTTTTTTGTGGAGGAGGATGCATAATAGTAGTAGAAGAAGAAGTTGATTCATTTCGTCTTGATCCATAGGTTATTTCATATATATTATCACAAAGTAGTTTTTATAATTTTATATAGAGTATCATTATCATCAACATAGGGACTTTTGTTTTTACGTATACCATCTATCAAAATTTGTACACATTCTAATCTAACCCTAGTATCCATTACAACCCCTAAACAATAAATTAAAGGGATGGGAGATCAATATATATTGAATTTTGTTTCAATTTCTATTACAAGATATGTAAATGTTTCACTATTTCTATAACTTTTAAATGCATCAATTATATTATACACATGGTTTAGAATTGAATAATAATAAGATAGTAAACTCTAGATAAATATTTAGTAGCATATAAAAATAGATATAAAATCCATGAAATAAATAAAAAGAAGTAAAAAGACCTTCATTAAGTCCTAGATTAGGTAACTTTTATGTAACCCAACTTATGATCAAACTTTCTAATCCTTCAAAAGATTTCAACATTAAATGTGTGATATTCCACCTATAACGAACATCAAAATTGGATTTTTCTATATTTCTTACTATGTAATTTACATAAGTCTCTAAATTCTTATATTCCAGAGTGTGAAATGATATGTAACAAAATACTTTAAATTAATTGAAGTTGAGGTTTAACTACATTTAATCCATCTTGAATGAATAAATTAATTATGTGACATGCACATCTAATATGAAATGTTTGGGAATCTAGTGAACTAATGTTATCACAACGAGATTCTAAAAGTTCTAGAACCAAATTGTTAGTATAGGCATTATATAAAGTAATAGACATAATTTTATCTTTAATGTTGTATTCATTTCAAATAAAAATTCATGATTTTTCAATAATTGAAGCAAAACGAGGATATTCTATCATGTGAAAATACGTTATTCTCTTATTTAATCTCCATGCTTTATCAATAAAATGAGTTGTAACACATGCATATTTGATATCTTGGTTACTAGTCTAAATATTGGAAGTTAAAGAAATCTTACCTAGAATTGTAAGTATGATATAAGTTATACCTTGTACTCCTTGTGTAGATTAAAAATACATGCATTTAAAGTGTTGCGCAAGATTTTGCGAAAGTCCGAGTTAAGAGCTTGTCTCATATAAGTCTCGAACAATTCATCATCGGCGAAGGAGAAGGGTTACTCGGTGCGCACAACGTACTTCACCCATCGTAGTCTTAATTAAAATTGAAAGGGCTAAGAGAGGTGGAATTCTTCCATCGTAGTCTACTTTATCCATTTTAGGAATTCTTTATTAAAAAAAATTAGAGAATGCTTCATTGTTGGTTGGGGTGACCATGGAGGAGGAGGCATTATAGTTAGAGTGAGATACTATATTTTTTAAAATAAAAAATTTAATTAATAAGAGAAAAATAAGGTAAATTAAAATAAAAAAATAAATTACTTACCATAAAATTTAAATTGGTAAAATCAAAATTACTTACCTCGGACCTTGATGCTTGAGTTGCCCACTTAATTAGGAGGAGGCTCTAGATGTAGTATTGTTCTTAAATCTTGTGGCTTGGGAGTGTGAGAGCTTAATCTTAAATTTTAATTAAAAATAAAAAATTAGAATGATTGAGAGCTTAGAGTTAGAGGAAAGTAGAGAAAGAGTCTTAGATAGTAGAGGAAAAAGGTCAAGAGAAAGTTAAACTCCCCACTATATATAGAATTTTAAATATAATAATTATCTTTCATACTTTTAAAAATAATTATTATTTAAATGTTAATAAAGTTAAACATAACTTTTTGAGGAGGGTGACCATTTTATAATCCCCCCTTAAAATCAATTTAAAAAAATAAAAAAAATAGGTGGGGGAAGCCCCATGCCTATCCCCCATTGGAATAAGGAGTTCAGCGGGATCTATATATAAAGTCATGTTCTAATTATAGATGTCCATGGACAACTCATGCAGGAATATGATCATGGATAATTCATTGTAGGAATTGGTTTTGCTCTTGGTGATACTGCATAGATAGCTGAAGCTCATGCTTGGTAATAAGAACTCCTAGCACCAGGTGTGCATATCCCATGTTCTTATTCAATTATTAGAAGAGGTAATGTATCAAAAAGTTTCCCTCCCGTATTAGGCAGCTTATCCCAAACTTTCGAACACATAAAAATTCGACATGAGGGGATTTCCTTGCCAATTTTCACTAAATGCGTCTTCATGTGACTTGTAAATCCTTTTAATTTTTTTCCTTTGTCTTACATTAATAGCTTTATTTGATAAAAAAATTTATACTATATTAATATTTTTATTTTGTTTAATTAAAGTAATTGAGTACCTTAAAAAAATATTATTAGCTTATTTTGCCTTCTCTTAAATGTGGGCTTTCCTATTTAAAATTATTTTTTAAATATAACTATTAATATAAAAAGAAATGAGTATTACATATCTAATTTTAGAAAACACTTATCTCATATTAAGTGTTTTATTTTCAATTCTATACCGTATTAAGTTTTTTAATATATTTCTTTTATAATTAAAAATAATGAAATATATATAAAAAATTTACAATCATTTGTAGAAAAAAAATGATAAAATTTTGTCCTCTATAGTCAAATAAACTTTTTGCCTTTACCTTACAAAAATTTATATTTACTATCCTAAATTATTAGTTATATAAATCAATATTAATTTATTTTAAACAAATAAATTTAACTATAAATATAAATATAAAATAATTTTTAAATAAATTATTTAATCTATATTTTTAAATAAACATTTAATATTATAGGACAAAAGCCGAAAAAGTCTGCGGTACGACTTTTATTGAAAAGAAAAGAAACAAAAAAAATAGAAAAATAATAAAAAGAATTCCCACGGGCTGTTATTACGTGATAACCTACGGGCTATAACCATCCGTGGTCTCCACCCTACTCTACACTGTCATCGCCGCCCGTTCTTCTCCTCACCCTCAGTCCCCTCTCTCTCCACTCCATCTCTCTCCCTTCGGTGGCGCGGAGCAGGAGGTGGGGGCGGCCGGAATCTAGTCGTTGTCCTTGTCTGTGCGACCGGGCTGTCGAGATTTCCCCACAGGTATGGAAGATTCTAGCTTTTGATTTCCGTCGCTTTAGGTGCTTTTCCAGACGAGATCCACTCTCCGAGAGCGTGCGAGGCAGAAATGGGAGAGGCTCGCGTCGCCGTCGCCGTCGCCTCGCAGGGGCGGGCCTGTTGGGTGCCCGACCGGTTTAGGCTCTCGTCCCTCTTGAAAACCGTAACCGGAGCCGGACTTCTTTAATCGGGCGGGTTCTCCCGCCCAAACCCGTTTAAAAGCGTTTGGTCCGGCCGGGATTGTGGGACCCTATCGATTAGCTTACGTATAAAATACGAAGAACAAGGAAACAAAGCCCTCGTCTCCGTCTGACCAGCCAGTCAATACCTGCCGGCGGCACGAGTCTCCAGTGCTTGGTACGCAGCCATTGGAACTGGACGCGAGAATGATTGAAATGCTGTTTTTTTTGTTTCTGCTGGTGTTTGGCTTGGATTCAAGCAAGAAGAAGTGAACCCAGATGGCTGATTTGTGCAAAGAGTTATTTTTTGTGTTTTTTTGCGCATCTCATGTGGATTTCAGATGGTGATCTCATGGTGTGTTTTTGTAGGCGAATTTTGTGGGCTGAATGGTCATGAGATTTAGCTATTTGTGAGGATAGAGTGGGTTGGAGATCGGATGCTGAATCGTGGGTGGCATTGTGTTACTGGTTTTGTGTTCTAGGTTACTGATTTGGTGAAAAAAATGGGGGAAATGTCGAATTTTTATTGATGGGTTTTTGGTTTTAGTTGGGTGGTGAAAGATTGGCGTTTGTTTTGTTTTGGATCTGTTGGGTAGAAGTTTTCTAAGCTAGCTCAAATTGAAAGAAGGTTTTCTAAGGTAGAGTTGCATGCATTTAGACATGAAAGAAAGTTTTGCTCAAAAGTTGGTTCTCAGGAAATGGTTCTAGATGTATTTACAGTTTCTACATGTTCACGGTTGGCTTGCTGTAATTAACCCCCGCCTGCCCTCCTGCACATTCTGTTGTGGAAGTAAAGGGCTTTTGATATGACTTTCCGAAAGGGCTTTTTTGCAGTGCATATTCCCCTGTCCTCTAGAATGCTAGCTACGCCACTCCCTTTTCTTTTCTGACGTTGTTGCAAATGATCACTTCCGTTACACTTTTATATAAAGTGAAGTAGGAATCATCTAACCACTGTTAGCTATTGTGGCTAACTGAGATGCCCAAGGAAGGCATTTTTGCATATTACTTATAAAGTTTAGTCTAAGTGATTCTCACTATTCAACGTTTTACAGATTCACCCTTTCTTTTCTAATGTTAGTGCAGATGACCAACTTTTTTTCGTAATCCACAAGGTGTTAAGTTTATTGTGGACTAAAAGTATGCATTAACTTTTATGATAATCATAGTTGTGACTTTTCTGAATACTATAGTACATTACGGTCTAAAATAAGGGAATGACCACGAAAAAGTAGTGCAAAGTTTTTCAGATAATTACAATTGTGTACTGTTTCTCATATGGTTCTCTTATTTTTCATTACTTATAAATTATCTTCTGTAAATTTATGTGGTAATATGTGAAGACCATACATAAAAGACTATCTAACCTTTACCATTTTTAAATTTTACAAAAAAAAATCATAAATAGTAAAATAAATATGCCTACAATGAATGCTTTGCCTAATGGGAATTTTCCATCACCGAAGGGAAGGAAACTTGAAATAAAAATGAAGACAAATGGGTGAAGTAAAAATTGTGGGGCAACATGTAATTTGAATAAAGTACAAGGCACTTTTTCTAAAGTTAAAACATTGGGCAATGACGCCATCTATTGAAAGAATAGAGGTTTTTAACTTCAAGGGAATGTTTGCAATGGAGTATAAAAATAAGGGGTATCTGCAAACTGGCAAACTAGAGGGGGGATATGCAATTGTACTTTACTGTAGGGTGGAACATGCAAAATAAAACCTGTAAAAAATGACAGTTTTGATTTGCATTTACCTTTAGAAGTAGATCATTTTTTACAAATTACATTCTCTCTCATGATCTCAATTGCTTAGCTGACACCTCATATGATTGGATAGATTGGTTTGTGATTCTGTTTTTATCTCTAAACTTGTTCACAATCACATATTTTCCTATAAAGAGCTTAAGACTGAAATAATCATTGTAACATATACTTGTACAATTCATTGCAGCTTCAACACTGAATCTTGTGTAACTTTTTCATTAACTGTGCCAAAATAGACAGGAAACATTTTTTAGCAACTTTCAGTTTTTGTTAACTTGCCTTAAACTAGATGTGTTAACTTTTGGGGAAAACACTTCTTTTTAGTTGAACTTTAATTTGATAGACATATTGCATTAGACATGTAGTTAACTACAAGAAGATTGACTCATATATGATTGATGACTAGACTTTTGTCATTGACAATGCTCCATGCAAATAAACCATTCTTTTCTGGATTGTGACTTGAGCAATCTAACATTCACGTGTATATTTGCACAGGGATACCTGCTAGAGTATATATCGCTGGCAAGAGAGGCTTGGTTGCTTCCTACAAATTGCTGCCTGCAGTGATACCAATTAAAGTTAAAGAGAGTGACCAACCTGGAATATGGAGAGCACACTTCTACTCAGTCGACTCCAGAGCAACCCCATTGCCATTACATCTCCTCCGGCCCTCTTCTCTTCTTTCTTGGAGAAGAGACAATCCTCTTCCACCTCTATTAAGGTCTATCGCGTAATCTTTTCTCTGTCTTGGATCTGGTTGAGTTGTAGTTTTGTTATATTATATGAGTGGATGACTGGGACTGGAATCAATTTCTCATTAAATGTGGTTGCTTAAGGCAATATGGGGCTGCAATATGTGACTGCTTCTGACATGTCACATAAGTATTCTAATGTTTCCTCCTTTCTTTGTTTTTATTGCTCCTTGCCTAAAACACTGCTCACAAGCTTATAGAAACATGCAATGTGCATGTGCTCATGACTGGGTGTTTGTGATAGCGTTTGCAATTGTTATTTTGTAATATGGATTTATAATTTTCCTTTAGTCCACTAATGTAGCTTCTGCATTTATACAGCTGCAAAATAAAGTGGCTTTGATTTCTTTCCGAATTCAAGCAGCTGTAAGCACTACCCACAGTACATCTTTGTGGAGGTTTGTATCCTAATAATAGATTTTTCTTTATTACAATGCATTGAGATGAAGGCCATGTTATCACTTTATTCTTAAAATCCCTGTGAGATTCCTATAAATTGAATTTGTTAGCATTCATTACAGGAATGGCTTTATTATATTTATAATTAAACTTATATTAGTATAGTAAAATGATATAGACAGTATTAGAAGAGTGCTTTCTAAATGGTATCAGCAGATTAATGTTTGTAGGTTGTTGTCATATATTCTATTAGCAAGATGTTTTCATTTCGATAGAGATCTACCATGGCTTGTCTCTAGTTTAGTAAAGTCATTGTTCTGCTTATTTGTACAAACCTAATGCTAGGAACTCAGCCAAAAGATAAAAATTGTTTGGTTTTATTTCTCTAAAACCACCACATGGTGTAAATTTTTTGCTACAATATGTAAATACTTAAAAGCATTTGTTAAGTTTTAAAAAGATTCGGAACTTGGAAATCTTTTCCTGACTATGAAATTGTGTACCATGTAAAAGTCAAATGAACCACACTTTTTAAATTAATTCTCTCATTGCGCCTTTTTTAAGTATTTATTCATTTTTATGAGTATTGACATGTAATTAGTTAAATACAGTGAGGACACTTCAGAATTTGCTGATATAAATTGGGACAATCTTGGTTTTGGACTTGTGCCAACTGACTATATGTACACCATGAAGTGCTCTCAAGATGGAATATTTACTAAAGGCCAACTGCAGCGCTTTGGAAACATTGAGTTGAGTCCATCATCTGGTGTCTTGAATTATGGTCAGGTCTGTGACTTAAAATCATGAAGTTGGAATTGTTCTCAGATATAACTAATGGGCATGGAACTGATTCAGTTAAGCATAAGGCCATGTGATTAAATGGAAAATAAGCACGTCACTTCAGACTCTGATATTCTTAATGTCTTTCCTTTTATGTTTCAATTTCTCGATATGATTTTATTCCTTGGAATTTACTGTTTTAATTGTTAATTCGTTGTCAGGGACTGTTTGAAGGTCTAAAAGCGTACAGAAAAGAAGATGGTTCAATACTACTCTTTCGTCCTGAGGAAAATGCACTGAGAATGAGAATGGGTGCAGATCGGATGTGCATGCCTGCACCCACTGTAGAACAGTTCGTGGAGGCTGTTAAGCTTACCGTCCTAGCAAACAAAAAATGGGTACTGTGGGTGTAATTTATGCATAGTTAATGTTTTCTTTGAGACAATCTGGTTGTCACATGTATAATACAAGCTGCTTGCTGGTCATATTGGCATTTAAATGCGTCAAGGAATTAAAATGAATCTAGGATCCACATGCTAGATTTTGCTCTACTGTTGATTTACACATCTAGTTGAGTCACACATGCTATTGTTGTTGGAATTATTTGAATGTCACCAAGTTGATTGCTATAATATTAAGCTTCAAGCTGTTCCTGTGGATGATGCAGCGGAAACTTTATAACTTTTTTTATGTAGTTTCAAGCCAAATGTAGCAGTCAAACCCAGCATGATATTATTCATCACATCATCATCATCGTCATCATTGTCATTGTCATCATTTCTTCGTACCTGATCCTTTATTTGGGGCATAATATGAATATAGCTTCTTCTATATAATGATAGCTGTCCTTTAAATGAAATTGGGTTTAGTGCTACCCCAATAATGCTTACAATAATAGCTGTAGAATTAGCTTTTTGATGAGCAGCCATGCAGGTACCACCGCAAGGCAAAGGGTCCCTTTATGTCAGACCGCTTCTAATGGGAAGTGGAGCAGTTCTTGGTCTTGCCCCTTCTCCTGAGTACACATTCTTGATCTATGTGTCTCCTGTTGGAAATTATTTTAAGGTTTGTTGAACTTTTATAACTAGTAAAGGAACTGTTTTTTTTCACTAAAGGCAAAGATTCTGTATGGTTCTCTTTTTCTAAGAATGGCGGTTTACATTTCTACTTTATTTATGATTTTCTATTAAAAATCTAAACACATTGTGACTGGTTTCAGGAAGGTTTGGCTCCAATTAACTTGGTGGTTGAGAATGAATTTCACCGAGCTGCTCCTGGTGGGACTGGTGGTGTTAAGACTATAGGAAATTATGCTTCTGTAAGGTTTACTTGAAACATATTTACTTTGCTGAATACATTTTTCTCACTCTTTTTTCTAATTATAACCTCTGTATTTTTTTATCTGAAGCCAAGATTTTCTCTGTCCTGTATGCAGGTGTTAAAAGCTCAGAGTGCTGCTAAAGCCAAAGGCTATTCTGATGTTCTATATCTTGATTCCGTTCACAAGAGATATCTTGAGGAGGTGTCATCTTGTAATGTGTTCGTAGTGAAGGTATCTGTGGATCATTTTTTAAGTATTGAATATAAAAGTTTTCAGAAAAAAAACAAAAGAAAAAGAACCTGTGGTCTCATTTGAAATATGAGCAAAGTTTGGCTTGCTGTCATTGTTTGATTGAGTTGAATATAAGGGAGAAGCTTTCTGGGCAAGTGATCAAACTTGTATTATCTAAGAAGACAATAGCTTGTAGAAGCTATGATGATTAAATTATGCAAAACTATGCACATTATTTTACTTGCACCGGATTGGTGTAAAATGGAATGTTGGTTGCCAAAGCTTGATATTTGTTACATGTAGTGCTTATAACGTTATCTTGCTATTTTTGTACTAATCTTTTATTCCCATCTGGGTTACAGACCATCTGCACTTTCTATAAGAGAAGTTGATGGACTAATTGTTTTCTTTTTTTTGGATTATGAGTTATGTCAATGTTTTTTCTCTTTTTTTTAATGACTGTCTTTTTCTAGAATAAAGTCATATCAACACCAGCCATTAAAGGAACAATTCTTCCTGGCATCACTCGGAAAAGTATAATTGATGTTGCACGCTACCAAGGATTTGAGGTATACTTCTTGGTCAACAATGTTGACCTCAGGGATATGGCCTATGTGGAATTTTACTGATTGGCTATAAAGTCTGACATCTGGTATAATTATCTAGCATGAAGAACAATTGCCATTGTCTTAAACCCATTGCAGGTTGAAGAGCGCCTTGTTTCTGTGCAAGAGTTGCTTGATGCAGACGAAGTGTTCTGTACTGGAACAGCTGTGGTTGTATCACCTGTTGGCAGCATAACTTACCTTGGTCAAAGGTCAGCTCTAATATATATGCTTACTCTTTGATAAATTAATTTGACTTTCCATTCTAGCCCGCTTGGAGGGAAAAGGTCCTTGATTTTGCCGGGCAACTGTTTTTGGTGTTGGTATCTCAAACTGTTTCTGAATTGTTGCAGGGTATCCTACGGAAACAATGGAGTTGGAGTTGTGTCTCAGCAACTCTATTCTGCTCTCACGAGTCTACAGATGGGACTTACAGTGGACAAGATGGGTTGGACTGTAGAGTTGAATTAAGGGAGTTATAATTTATTGCACAAATTGTTATAGTTTCAAAATGAGACTTGCAAATTAGCCTATTTGGCAGTTATAACTTATTGAGGTTGCTGTACAGTTTGCAGAATTAG
Source organism: Saururus chinensis (assembly GCA_035235625.1). Lineage (NCBI taxonomy): Eukaryota > Viridiplantae > Streptophyta > Magnoliopsida > Piperales > Saururaceae > Saururus > Saururus chinensis. The sequence goes on along the minus strand of CP141147.1, from coordinate 21,384,910 downwards.
ATCTTTGATTCAAAACCATGAAATGTCAAGTTTGGCACAACTCTTAAATTAATTCTGATTTGACTAGAATAGTGTTGTAACCATGGTTTCCAATATCTTTTATAAGAGATATATGGGTATGCAATATCTTTTATCGGATATATATCAGTGTATATATATATATATATATATATATATCTCTCTCTGAGACCTATTTATATGAGCTCAGGCTTATATATGCTTACATAAGCCTGGGCTCTATGGCCGTTGGATTTACATTTAGTGGCCCATAATATTTATGGGTTTAAATGCCCACGAGTATTATGAGCCATCAGATATAAATTTAATGTCCCATAGACTCGACTTGAATAGTTATTCGGGTTAAATTTAGAAACCTAAACTTACCCATTAAGGTCAAGTTGGGTTTATATATATATATATATATCTGAGACCTATTTATATGAGCTCAGGCTTATATATGCCTACATATGCCTAGGCTCTATGGACCGTTGGATTTACATCTAGTGGCCCATAATATTCATGAGTTTAAATGCCTACAAGTATTATGGACTATTAGATATAAATTTAATGTCTTATAGACTCGACTTGAATAGTTATTCGAGTTAAATTTAGAAACCTAAACTTACCCATTAAGGTCAGGTCGGGTTTATATATATATATATATATATATATATATATATATATATATATATATATATATATATATATATATATATATATATATATATATATATAAAGGTGTCATTGCATTGGGTTAGGTTTTGCTAAACTCAAACCCGATACTATTTTAGAAATGGTAAACTCGAATTTAACTTGAATAGTTATTCGGGTTAAATTTAGAAACCTAAACTTACCCATTAAGGTCAGGTCGAATTTTATAAAAATATGAAAAAAAATAAAAAATATATATTTATAATCTCATTTGGGAGGGGTTGAGTTGGATTACTTGAACTTGACCTTAATAGCTCTTTGTGTTGAATTTAAAAACTCAAACTCATCTCATTAGGGTGGGTTGGGTTTTACCATATACTTGGCCTGAGTGGCATCTTTATACATAAGAGATATTAAGAAAAAATATTAATGACCTAAAAATATTTTTACAAGGTTCTAGTTAATCTAAGTATATATTTACATCTAAAAGCTTTAGAAGGAAACAAGTTGCTTAAATTGGGTAGGTGTCCAATTTTAAAATTTTACTTGCCCAATTTGTAAATGAGGATGGGTTTCTATATACAATCTTGATTTTACCCTTTATGTTATACAATCACATCTTGCCCATTCCTCCATCTTTTTTGGCGAGTTCCATTTTAGCTGTCCTTTCCACCTACTAGCTTTGCTGGCATATCCCTCTTGCAGTTGCTATCGGCCTCCCCCTTCCTTTTTTGCTGCAGTTGCTAGCTCCCTCCCTTCCTTAGCTTTTGTGCCTGCAATCTCCCTGAGCTTGGTGATTGGGCATCTTTTTCGTTAATCAATTCAGTTGCCCACCCCTTAGTTCCAACATCTAAATCAACTTCTGGCCCTTAGTTGTGGCAAAAAACTCGGGCTCTGCACCTCATTTCAGGTGGCCAAGTCGGCCTCTGCCGCTCACTTTTGGCAGCTAAGTGATAAATAGATGGAATTTCTTTTGATGGGCTACGTTGGATGGGCATTGCAATGGTCATTAAGATGGCTAGTGCGATGGCCGATACAATGGTCATCGGAATGCACTCAATATGAAGGACATCAAAATTGCGATAGAAGGAGACATCCAAATTGCGATAACTTTCCTATTGCAAGTGTCACTGCCATATGAAAAATGTTATAGGCTACAAAAATATGCATATGGTGACAAGATAATTTTTTTATTCCAGGAACCATCCTCTAAGCTTATTGGCATGCTTTGGGGGTGTGATTGAGTCTAAATTCAATGGCAACACACATATTGTTGGAAGGATCAATCATTTACATTATATCTAGCTTGGTGATACTCATACCCCCTTTATAAACGAGTCGCTACATCTTTCAATCTTGTTCTTTGCTAATCTTTGACATATATATACTCTGATGTTGATGATGTGATAGCTGTTACAAATGACCTTGGGTTGGTGGAGATGATAGATGTGTTTAGTCGGCTTAGTGGTCATTGTAAGATGTTGATCAGTGACGATGTTGGACATTAGACATTGTAAATGCAAGCTAGTGTGTGTGAAATTATTTTGTGGCAAATAAAACTATGGAGATTGAAAGTAAGCAGGCAACAACATTGCGGTCTAGCATATGAGAGAACAACTTCATAGGTATTGGGCAACAATTTAAGGATCAATTTGAAGTTAGAAAGGCATTGAAATAGTTTGCTATCAGAATTTTAGCTACAAATATATGAAGAATGGAAAGCATAGGGTTACAATTGTATGTAAAGATGCAAGATGTAGTTAGAAAGTTCATGTACTATTGGAGGCAAAGACAGACCATTTTGAGGTGAAGGAGTATGTTGCATAGCATTCATGTGTTGGGGGGATGAGGAACAAGTACCATCCTCATGCATCGGACAATATCTTGTTAGAGCTCATTGTTGATAGATTGTGCGAGACTCCTGTATATAGAGCAATTGAAGTATTGAAGGACATGCAGTGAGAATATGGAATATTGATCACATATCAAAAGGCATGGCGTGCTAAAGAGGCGGCAAGATGCATGATATATGGTAATTACAAGGACCTTTACAATAATATTTCATGGTATTGCAATAAACTACAGATGACAAACCCTAGGAGCTGTGCAAACTATCAAGTGAATCTTTCTAATATAAGGGTTATGTGTTGCTTTCTTTCATTAAGTGCATCTATTCTTGGTTTTACAAAATGTAGACCCTTATTGTTCTTAGATGGCACACATATTTATGGTTGGGCAAAGGGAACCCTTCCAGCTTCTTATGTTGTTGATGATGAAGATCATATATTTCTATTTGTGTATGCTATTATAGACATAAAAATTGAGGTGAATTGGACTTGGTTCTTGATGCAAATACGGGACATTGTAAGGAGGCGGATCACTTTTGTCTCTTATAGAGACAAGGGGGTTGATTTATAGTATAACCACAATATTCCCTCAAGCTTTCCATGGCTACTGTGTTCGTCACTTAGAGCCATGGAAGACCGTATCGATACGCACGAGAATATCGATGACAATGGATATGGGTACGCGCCGATAATACGCTTGGTACGCGCCGAAACGGGCATAAACTCTTTTATAAACATAAAAAAATATTATAACTAATAATATATTATTATAATACTTCTTTTAGAGCATAATAAGACCATATAATGACGTATCAACTGATACAGGTATTCTAAAATTAGTTCATTTAGAACTATATACTATTATGCTCTCCGTCCAATATAAATTATTGATCATTCTTTCCCAAATTAAGTGCTTTAAAATTAATTTATTTTAAAAATAAATAATATACTTAATATGAGTCTAAGTTATATATTTAAATAAATGTATATTTGTAGATCACTATATGCAAAAAAAAAATAATTGTGTAAATTGTATAGACCTACTTGTATTGATCTCATATAACTTTAAAATTATTATTTTTAGTATAATTAAAACTTAAACTTTCAAAGAAGTTAAGTTTGAATTGTGTTTTTATTTTTAAGAAAAAAATTTTAAATTTTTTTTTTTGCGAAAAAAAATTAATTTTTTAATTAAATTTTTTTAAATAAAAAATTATTTTAAAATACAATATCGATACGTATCGGCCGTATCGATATGGTACGGCTGATATGCATCGAAAAATACTGTGGGGGGCGTATTGCCCCCCGTACCATATTGGTGTCGACCGATACGGGTATGTATCGATCGATACAGCCCAGTATCGGTCGATACGGCCTTCCATGCTTAGAGCACAACCTTTGGGATAGGGGCTTGAGAAGCGGGGGCCAAAAAGGAAGCAAAGTAAAAGTGACGAAGATAATCCACCAAGTTGTAAGTGCTTTTGATATGCTCGAGTATGCAAGGTACTATTGGAGCTCTGACAATCATATGAAGTGGCATACATTTAGGTACAACAAAATGAGTAAGAACAATGGTGTGATCAACTATTCCCTAGCCAACAGTATGATCACCTTTCGAACATAGTGGAAAACTTCAATAGTTAGGTTAGAATATAGCGGGAATTGCTAATTGTTGGGCTACTTGATGATGTTCACATGAGAATAATGACCAAGATACATAAGGCTAGGTATGTTTATAAGAACTGGGATTCATACCTTGTTTTAAAAATCAATAAAAAATTGAATGACATCATCAATAAATCTCGTGCACTTTCTGTCTTATATGCTAATGACAATGTAGTAGAGGTGGTGGTGGTAGAAGGGCATTCAATAGTCAACCTTAATGAATGCACTTGCACATGTAGGAAGTGACAAATCATGGGGCTTCCATTTAGGCATACATGTGCTACTATATCTAGATTTGGGGGGGGGGGGGGGGGGTACAATTGTTGTAGGGGAGATTATTGAACTACTGAATGCTACCAGAGTACTTATGGAGAAATTATGTTTTAGTACCCCATGATGAGAAGCTAGTGTGTGCTATCATTTTTGAAGGTGATGATCTCATTCTTCCTCCTACATCAAATGGATTGAATCTCAAAGGGACCCAACACATCCATTTCGGTGAGGTAGGTGTGACGGCCTTGGCCACAACAGCCTAACTTGTACAGTTCATATCAACATATAGTGAGGTCATAATTCCTTCAAGTTTCTATTACTTATGTTAATTTATATGTGTTGTAGTAGACCATGTTTAACTAAGATGACTCCTTATTATTGAGCAAGACCTATGACTATTTATATGAAAATAATTATTGTTAGATCGCAAAAAGCTTCAAGCCATCGAAAGTGACATCGCAAACAACTTCAAGCCATTGAAAGTGGAATCGTGAAAGGCTTCAAGCCATTGAAAGTAGCATCACACATGGCTTTAGGTCATCGAAAATGACATCGCAAATATATTTTAACATTGCAAGTGCCATAGCAAGTGATGTCGCCAATAGCCTTAGGTCATCAAAAGTGGCATCACAATGAGACTCAGACATAGCTAGTGTCATTACAAATGACTTCACGCCATCACAAGTGGCCTCACCAACAACATCGGCCACTGAAAGTGGCATCGCAATCAGATTTAGGCATCTCAAGTACTATCGCAAATGGCTTCAGACCATCACAATTGGCATCACCAACAACCTCATGCCATCGAAAATGACATCAAAATTAGATTTAGGCATTGCAAGTGCCATAACAAATGACTTCATGCCATCATAAGCATAATTAGGCCATCACAAGAAGCATCACAAATAGCTTCAATATTCCATTTATTCTATATGAATTGTAAATAATTGTCAGTAAAGAATTCATACACTTCCATTAAAATAACAATGTACCAAAACAATAGTCGTACGTTGTACTAAACCGAAGTCATACATTTCCATATGTAATGTACAATTCCATAACACCAACACCAACAACAAGAGTTTGAGAAGATAACGAAAAGCATAACACCAATATCATACCCTGTTATCAGTCATTTCAAAAATTAGAGTTTCAGTAGACAACCAATTTCATACACTTCCATTTGTAATTCACAATTCCATATGTAATCTACAATTCTATAAAGAGTTTGAGATGATCACACCATAAAACCATAACATCAACATCATACCATGTTAACAGTCATTTCAAAAATTAGAGTTTCAACATACACAACCAATTCCTTGACCTTCCATTTCTGATGTATAATTCTAAGTGTTTGAGAAGATAACACCATAACACTAACATCAACATAAAGAGTTTGAGAAGATAACACCAACACCAACAGAAAGAGTTTGAGAAGATAACACCATAAAACCCACAACATACCATGTTAACAATCATTTCAAAAATTAGAGTTTCATATGACAATCATTCATATCCTACAAGTTCTTATACACGTCCATGGAGCTGATAATGTACCACACCAATCATTTTTGAAAATTTTTCAACATTTAAGAGTGTAATAGCTTCATCCATCACCAACTACTACATGTAAAAACAACAAAATGCACCACAATCATCCCCATTTTTATGGTCTTCAGGTACTTCAATAGACATAGACTTCCATTGCTTCATCCAATTAGCAAGTAGGGGCTCATTAGTAACATATCTAGCCTGCCTTAACATAGCCAACAAAAACATCTGCATCTCATTTGCATGTCTAGTGTGCTTCCTAATGCTATTGTTAGGAACATCTTCTTATCTTGTGGTCGAAATTCTAATAATGTCCAATGCATCTTCTTAATTACTGGCACAAGCCACTTCTGACTCGAAAGGATGTTGTATCCCTCTATACCTTCTCTATAGCACACAATGATTTCTTTGAGCCATTTCCCATAAGATGCTTTATCACAAGGAGCATTAGCAACCTTCGTCCTCTTTGCCTAAGCCTCGTATTGAGACTTATCTTAATAACAAAATGACTAAGAAAACAATAACATGACTTATATGAGATTATACAACATATTATATGCATACCCAAAATGTAATAGAAATAAGAGTTTGAAGTTGCAAACACAAATAGTGAGCAATAGATTTAGTTAGTACATATTAAAACTCCGAAAGGCACAAATTACATCAAATAATTGGTCATATGTTGTTGATGAATGAGTTATAGTTTTGTAGCAATCACTAACCAAAGTAGGTAAATTAGTAAAACAGAAAGAGAAAACAAATAGCTACGCAAGTGGCATTGCAAGTGCCCAAAATGTAATGCAAAGAAGAGGTTGAAGCTGCAAACACAAATAGTCATGAGTTTGAAGCTCAACCCACCAACACAACGTAAAAGAATACTTCATAATCTCATATTATAAAACATGAAGGACTCACAAAATGGCCTGCTGTCCCTACAAACCAATAGATGTAGCACTTGCTATAGCTTCTACAATCAATGGTGAACCAAGTACACACACTAAATCAATAAACAAATAAGATGACAAGAACAAATTTTGTGTCCCCTTTAGTTTTAAATGCTTAAATAAGATATGAACATTTCAAGCAGTCAAGTAGTGAGCAATAGATTCAGTTAGTACATATCGAAACTCCAAAAGGCACAAATCAAATCAAATCGTTGGTCATGTGTAGTTGATGAACGAGTTTGAATTTTGCAGAAACCATAAACCAAAGTAGGTAAATGAGTAAAATAGAAAGAGATGCATGATAAGATGACCAAATACATACTAGGAAATGTGGATAAAAAATGTGGACTTTGGGATGCTCTTCATCATTCATCATCCAACTCCCCTCCTTCCACATACTTCTGGAGTAGTGCCACGGATGCATTGACAAGGAAATTATCAAATAGGCAAGCGTTGTCCCCCATGTCCTCCTCACCAATATAACCTCTCCACCTAATGCCCTACAAGTTATCCACACTGACAAGTAAGTCCGCAACTAGCCCTATGTTGTGAAATTGTAGATCCCGAGGGATTCTCCATTTGAGATCTATTAAGGTCTCATCTTTGTCAAGGGTTTCAAACTCATTCTTAGGGCAATCCTTAATATAGCACTTCATTGCAATATCACAATAGAAACAACTTTTGCAACTTGTAACTAGCAATGCCTCGCATAGGATGTCGGCTTGGAAGGATCTTTTATGTGTTCCTCATGTTCATCCTTTAAGTAAAAGAGTTGGTGTTAGAAATTTGGAAATTGATGCTTACCACAAGTGCCTTAAGGTCAATGGTAGGCACCATGGCTAGTTAGGTATATGTAAAATCCAATGGAATTGCAATAACCAAATGTAGGGTAGTAGAGGCCTCACCCTCCACCTCCCCATAAGCCACTAGAGGGGTAGATTTTTTACCCTCTGCTACAATGTCAGCTATAAGTTGATCCAATAATTCCAACTCCTTGTCTACTGTCCTCGATGCCTCTTCTGGAGGGACCATATCCTTCTACCCTTCTTCATTTTGGCAGCTAGTAGGTTGGTCAGTGGAGACGATTCTACTCTTTCAACTCTAGTAGACTAGAAGACCGAAATAGTAGGGAGGTGAGGGGAAGAATTCGTCTCATCAATGTCCCCAAACATCATCCTCCACTGCAACATTGACTTTGTTGCTTTCATCTTCAATGAAAGGAGAAATAGGCTCATCAGCTTGTACAAGTGTTGACCATGGGGGCATTGCTCCAATAGCCATTTCACTTCAAGGGTTGACCATGAGGGCACTACTCCAATAACCATTTCACTTCAAGGGCTTTCTCAAGCACCCTACACCGATGATGTAGGGAATTGATTTCCCTTTACTCTTGTATCTTAAATTATTTTTTTCTCCCTCAGCCGCATGTTGACATTATAAATGTGATGAAAGTTTTGCAGTAATTATTGTATCAATTCCTCGTGAGCCGCCAAAGTGATAGCCCTCCTTTTCAAAGTGGGGTACACATCTGTGTCCGCCTCAGCCTCATGTCTCCCCATGGGTTGTGAACTTTGAGAAGGGTCCCTGTCACGCCCCGGCACTGCCCGACCCTAGCCAAACCCAGTCCAGGGGCCGGTCAAGCACATGGGGGCGACAAAGGGAATTGAGATACGGTTTAGCGAAAGACTTATGCCCTAATCACAGGCGATCTAACAAAGTTATGGAATATGCACACCACTTTGAGCAAGAGTAAATAAGTAGAAATGAAAGAGTTACTTTAAACTCTAAGATAAACAAAAATCTCAAACCCACATACATAGTCAACCATAGCCCACTCTAGGCTCCAAAATAGGTCTAAAACAATGCAATGTAAAAAGTAGCATAAATCAAAATGAGAACCATACACAAAGGTTCTAAACATAAAGCATAAACCAAAGAAAATAAGTCACGTAAGAGGACTCCATGATCACTGCCAAGTCGTCTCCGACCTTTCCTCAAAGAGGAGATCTTGTCCATATGCGTGTCACGCCACGCAGCCCTAAAACAAAAACACAAGAAAGAGGGGTGAGTTTAACAAACTTAACAATAGTTTTTAATATAACTATAATCATCAGAAACACGACGACATGGTGATAACAATTCAGATCCATGATTGGCAAAATATATCATTTTCTGATCATGCATACATGTCACCTAGACCTGAATAATAATATCTAAGTCACACTTTTTGATCACACATTTATAACACATAAACCTGCATATAGTGTCTAAATCACATTTTCTAATCATTCATTCATAACACATAAACCTGCTTATAGTGTCTCAATCACACTTACTGATCATGCATTCATAACACATAAACATGCATATAGTATCTCAATCACACTTTCTGATCATGTATTCATAACACATAAACCTGCATATAGTGTCTCAATCACACTTCCTGATCATGCATTCATAACACATAAACCTGCTTATAGTGTCTCAATCACACTTTCTGATCATGCATTTGTAACACATAAGCCTGCATATAGTGTCTCAATCACACTTTCTGATCATGCATTTGTAACACATAAACCTACATATAGTATCTCAATCACACTTCCTGATCATGCATTCATAACACATAAACCTGCATATAGTGTCTCAATCACATTTTCTAATCATGTATTCATATCACATCTCATTCACCCTGCACGACCAACGTGTCAAATCACATGATACACAATCATGCATAGCATACATCCTATACATACATCAACATAAATGGTGAATGCTTTCATCAAGGAGTAAACACAAATGTGTCACATAGACGGGGACACAGACAAAGCCATGAAGGCGTGTCATGGTCCAAATTCTACACAAGAATTTAAGAAGGTCAGGGTTGTCAATCCCTAAAGCTGCTCGCCCCATACGATCCTGGCTAAGGATGTCACATTCTCACGAAGAGAACCTAGAACAGGGGTGTTCATTTTGGGATATCTCTTGCGATGGTGAAGAGCCCGAGTTCCTACACAGGAAACCCTAAAACACATGGTAGCCGGTGCACAGAGCATACCATACTGGATTCTCAGGGTCCAGAAGACAATAATAATCTCAAATCGCAAGATAAGTACATAACTCGTCCCCACATAATTTCCATTTAACTAGACTCAACCCGGGGAGTGCACATGTTACATGAAGGAACTTAAATCAAAACGTGTCCTTTCAGACCAATCAAGTTTCAATTAAGCCATGACCGATCAATTTGGCACGCAATTTCACCACATTGCATCCAATCGGTCAAATTCGATTAATCTCGATAAAGCATCAATTGGAAATCCATTTTCATGATGCATGCAACATGGTACATACGTGGGCAAGGCATATATGAATCCTAGCTCATGATAAGTGTTCTCATCAGCCCCTCATGCATTATTTATAATCATAATATCAATGCTCATCATCATCATTAACCCCACATGTGTGTGTGTGTACATAGTAGAAGCACTTTACTCAATGCATATCAACATGCTTGTAATTAACTCGCTATCACACTACACATGTGCATTAACATCTAATCATGAATTCTAGCGAAAATCATAAGAGAAGAATCATCAAAATCATAACTCAAATCAAAGCTTAACCACAAGCTAACCACATATAAGATCATTCACTTCATACTTGAGTCAAGACATAACACTAACATTCACACATCAATTAACCACATCCTAACATGACATATCAGCCCATTGGTATGTTGTAGCTCTACTGAAAATATACCTAACCATAGAGAATCAACCATTCATAACTTCAAGATGGTAACTCCCACATTATATAACCAACCACAAGCCATTCCACATAACTCTAAATATATACCACAACTTCATAACCTCAATGGGATACCCTTCTAGTAGTTACTATAGCTCAAAACACTCCACATACATATGAAAATGATATATCAAAGTAGGATCACCAAAATAAACATCATGCAAATAATACAAAATCTACTGTGTAGCCGTTCAAATGCCCAGTAGGGCCGTTCGATCGGTTAAACGGGAAATGTATTGAACTGACAGTATTGTCATTCAAACACCCAGTAGGGCCATTCGATCGGCTAAACGGGAAATCTGTCGAATTGACTGTGTTGCCGTTCGAACGCCTAGTAGGGCCGTTCGATCGGCTAAACAGGAAATCTATCGAACTGACAGTGTTGCCGTTCGAATGCCCAGGAGGGCCGTTCAATCGCCAACAAGGCAGAATTGACCTTCTTCTCCATTTCAAAATTTCAAACCGAAACTCCATTGATGAATCTTAAAATCTCCATCTAACAACTCAAATACCATTAAAACTCCACCATAACTTCTAGAAAGCTAATCTACATCATAACAAGATAAAACCCTATGAAATCGGGATTAAAGATTACCATTTACTAATCATGCCATTAAAGCACTAAATCAAGTAAATCCACTCAAAATAAACCAAGAGCTTTACCATAGGAAAACTGAAATTTCGAAAGTCCATTACCTTATCCCTTGATTAGGCTTGGATTTGATGATCACCCTTCTTGAAAACCTTGCAAATACATAGAGTTTAAATTAAACTCCATTAAAACCGATTTAACAAAGAAAACCCTAATGAAAACTTAGATCTAGGCCTTGTTGAACATAAAAATCGGATTCTTAGATCTAGGGTTTGAAGTAAAGATGCAAATCAGTAGTTTTGATGTTTAAAAACAAATCAAAACAAAGGGGAAATGATAGATTTAGAAAGGATTAGGAGGAAATTTGGGTGTTAAGGCTTAATTAGAAGAGACTTACCTTAAACTCCTTCTAATCCGGGCCTAATTGGGGAATTAGGCCTAACCTCCTTTTCCCAGTCTATTCTCAAAATGGAAATGACTCAGGTCATTCTATTTATAGTAGGGTTTGGAGTGTGTGTAGGCAATTAGTGGGGTATGAATAGAAAAATAGGCTAAAAATGGGTAATTTGGCTATTTGAGCACTAATTAAACCTGGAAAAATTGTGAAAATTTTTGTAAAGGCTTGTGTTGATGTCTGGGTCAGTTTGGTCCAAAAACCCAAGTTTCAACGGTGGGGCCCACATGGGTCCGCCAAACCCTAATTTTTGGAAAATTAGTAAAAATTTTAAAAAATCCCAAAAATTCAGATTTGACCCAAAATCACTTAAAAACAATAATTGTAAAGTTAATTTTAATTAAAACTATAAGAAAAATCATTTGTTTAATAAACCACCGAATTAGTAAGAAAATGAGTTAACCACGCAATAACCGATAATTAAAATGAAACAAAAACCGGTTTAGAAATGAGAGTCCTTACAGTCCCGTTGCATCCCTCATGGAGGAGAGGGTCCCACTCATACATAGAGGAGGGTTCTATTTCATAGGGTTGCATCTTGGTTCGGTTCCGACGGTCGAACCGAATTTTAGAACCAAAATATAGGAATCAAATTGAACCGAAGTTTAGAACCGAAATACAGGAACTGAACCGACATAAGAACCGAAACTGATATAGGAACTGAACATTTTAATTATATTACTTTAATTAATCAAAATCAAAATAGTACAAAAAATTGATACATCTTCACTATAGTCATACTCGTCCCATCCACAGGATTGAAGCCCGAAATGCTCAATTGATGAGTTGTCTTCTACCATTCAATTCCAACCATGTCTCCAACTTGAGTAGTAGGCCGGTATATGACATCTTCTTCATGCTAGACACTTGCGAACACAGATAGGCGTTGTAGCGGAGGGACATAGTAGATTGGCAGCGTCGTCTTCTTCTGAGGTGGAGGAGGATGGTGTTCAAGGGGAGGTTTTTTTCGTCCAAGAAGGCAGATTCTTCCAGCACTCGATTCCCTCAACAAATTCGACAAGTAAAGTTCAAAACGTAAGCTGATAATTTACTAAAAAACATCTAAAAATTAACTTGAAAATTATAGCGATAGCCTCCAAACAAAGCTGTTTAAAATAGTAGAATTTAAATAATCACAAATAAAAAAACTCTCATGGCACTGGACCAATATCACCGAGAGAAAAAATAAAACATCGGATTCAATCAAGCCCATTTTCCAAAATTGTATCTTTATCAACTAGATGTAAAAAGCAGACGAAACCCCTGCCTAAAGCCAAAATAAACCAGCTTTCAAGATCAAAATTCACACCAGCTGGAGCAATAATCTTAAAATCCTACACAACTTCATAATCACATAAGAAATCTTATTGAGAATCAAAATTTCAGCAATCCTTTTAAATCCCCCACTAGTGAAAAGATAACCCATCTAAGTAACAATAAAAGATGGAAAAAGAAGGCAAACTTTGCTGACCCAGAACATGACGCCAGTTATCCCAAAGATGACGTCGATGAAGCTAGAGTAGTTAGCCAGGAGATCTTGCCGGGACATTGTGGGTGGGACGTATGGCCTCACCATCGAGGGTTGCAGAGGGGATGATCAGCCTTCGCCGTACTTGAAAGACACACCGCCGAGGTTAACATCGGAGAGGAGATTAAGGGCCAGACGGGAGGGGGACGAAGGGTCGCCGCCTGTTGGGAATGGGAGAGTGAGATTTAGGGTTGGGAACGGGTGAAAGTGAGTATGAAACAAGGTTTTATACATGGGTAGATATTTCGGTTCGGTTCCAGTTTATTTTTTTGTAAAATCGAACCGAACCGAAATTCATTCGGTTTTTTTCGTTAGGACTGAACCGGAACCGAACCAAACTGCTAAATTTTTGTTCGGTTTTACCGATTCGGTTCGGTTCTGGTTTTTTGGTACAACCCTACTATTACAGCTAAGAATCATGCGATCCCTTCACATGCAAATGTGTCGATGTGCTCAAGCCTATGGGAGGGTTCCTCTTTGGCTGTGAGTCAAAGGATGTCTCCCCATGCATTTGGGTGGGAGGGCTCATGGTTCCAATAGAGGCCCTCCATGAGGAGGGCTCATGTCTCGAGGGAGGCTCTGCTCTAATTGGCTCAAGTCATCTTCTCGAAGGGATAGTGGGGGGATGCCTCATCAAGTGGTCTCTTCACTGGTGAAGGAGGTGTAGGAGGCATGGATGATTCCTCATCAAGTACCTCCTCATTAGTTACTTCAATGGAGAGGACAATTTGGTCTTGCATCATTTGGATGTTTTGCTTCAAGTCCGGGGCTATGTACACCATTACAGGATTTTGGGCCACTCATCTGTGCAGTGCTCGATCCCCACAATGGAAGGAGATATGTTGAAGTACCACTACCGAAAGGGAAACATATACTAAAAGTCTATGAGAAGTACATAACATATGCAACTAATTAGTAAAAATATTAAGTTGTGTCATATACATATATTTAAGAAGGAAACACTTACTTGCAACAGTACTGAACATCTAAATAAGTTGACCCTATCCTTATATAGGTGATCGCCTGCATTCCTGACTACTCACCTCAGGGCTTGGTACACCATCTTCCCCCAAGGGTGGGTATTGAATGATTTGAGGCTCTCCTCCAACAAGAGCCAATACTTCAAGTGAACAGTCTCCCTTACTCTGGGGAGTAGAAAGAAAGAGCCTTTCTTTTAGTTGAGAATTGAAGGATTGTTCATCTCCGTCTGCACCCCATAGCTCATGAATTAGTAGACCTAGGAAGAGTGTAACATCTAATGGCCTGAAGGTGGCCACCTTCCCATTAATATTGAATGTGAGGCCCGATTGCCTCACATATAGTAGACTAACAATAAGTTGATGGTACACTTGTGTCAATAGTAGATGCAGCTGCTTCTTAAAACAGGTGGTCACAAATAACGTTCTTCTAAGGTCCCCTTTGATGACTCGGTTCAGCTATGCCAATTTGTCAATAGAGCACCTACAATCTAACTTGCCAATATGCAAGCTGATAAATATACAATTTAGGGTCTAAATTTAAATAAAAATTGGCATACTTGCAATGGCCTTTGGGTGGGTTGCGATGGTCTCTGGGTGGGGTGGGTTGTGATGGCCCCTGGGTGGGCAACCCCGCTGCCCCATCTGAACCTCTTTGCCCACCCCCCCCCCCCCCCCCCTGTCGCTCATCGCAACTCCCCCCCTCCTCTGCCCTATAGCAATCCCCTCCGCCCCATCACAGCCTCCCCTCGCCCACACCACAGCCCCCTTCCCCACATCATATCCCCCTCCATTTTAACATCCCCCGGCCCATCGAAACCCCCACCCCTCCTTCAAACCTATCAGCTCACATTATCCAGGGTGAACCCCCCTCCCACCACAATTCAAAGCAAAATAGAAGAATGGAGAAATCAACATGCAAAATAGAAACAAAGAAAACCTAATAGAAGGAAAGGGAGCTTACTTGCTTACCATACACAATTAGGATGGGAGACGAGCCGAGGACGCAGCCCTTAGGACGGAGATAAGACCGAACCGAAGTGGAGAGCACACTGGATAGGAGAGGGGAGCCTAGTGGAGAAAATAGGGTCGCAGAGGTCAGGGGATGTGACTCTTCAAAGTGGCAGACAATAGGGAGGGAATGACAGTTCAAAGTACAGAAGGTCATTTTTTGTCATTTTTCAAAAATTGTACAACATGCAAAGCATGTAATGCTGCCCATTATTTTTTTTTACAAAACCTATCTTTATTATGATTTTTTTCTACAAAACCCATGCTCGCTTTGGATAACTTTCCACACTGATGCTTAAAACAAATTGCCCAAAGCCTTAATGTTAATTTAAAACAATCATAGCACCATGTGGATACACTATACTAACATAAATTACATTTATCAAGTGGAAAATATGATCAATAATCTTAGATATTGACTAATATTTCATATATATTATCAATATAATGCTGAGATATATCTCGGATATATCTCAGATTTCATAGATACATCTGAGATATAATCTTTCCTCATATTTTGTATTGGTCAAAAGAAAGATATAGATATATTTGAGATCTATCTCAAATTTTGTGAACCATGGTTGTACCAGGTGATCAAGTTAAAGGGAGACTAGTTATTCATGAAATTTTGGCGAATGTTTCTTACAACTGGTACCATTTGATTTGGAAATATTCTTGAATAAGTCATCACAAGGAATATTACATGGATATCAATGAAAAAATTGTACTCCCTCCATCCTAAATTAATAGCTCCATTTGGCAAAAAATGTTTGTTCCATATTAATAGATCCATTTTTGTTAAATTTAAGTGGTTGGGTACTTGAGAATGAGTTATCATAAGCTTATATTTCCTTCTCTTAGATGTAGGTTTCACCATTCAATGAAAACCACATTTTTCCAAATGTGGTTATTAATATGGGATAGAGGGAGTATTGTTTTTCTTTTTGCTTGGTTGAGTGTTTATAAATTTGGAATTGAAAGAAGTATTTCAATTTGCTAAAATAATGTTTGCAACACTAGATCCCAGTGAACTCCATTAATGTTCTTTTAAATTTGGTAATCATGAAAAATTTTAATTTACATCCTCAACTCTAAATGTCTTCATGATTGCACTCAAAATCTTTTAAAAAATTATAAAACCTTTATTGGATTTCATGGGATTACAAAAAAGTTCTTTGGGCAAAATTGGACTTTGTTGAACACTACTTGCGTGTTTTGCATCAATGGAAGCATATTTTATTAACAATATATAATGAGTAACTTTCCTTGTTATTTATAAACAATGAATACTTACACTTTGTATATAGCAAAGAGAGTAAATGTTTAAATTTTAGGTTGTTGGTAGTGAGTAGCCCAAAATGCTGCTAGATATGCTCATCAACCCATCCTTTTAACCATATCCCCTAAGCAGCTCAAGCCACTGCATTCTCCTCCAGCCGCCACTTCTTTCTTTGTCTGCCTTTGTCACCATTCTCCCCCTTCTCCCTTTGCCTCCCCCTTTCCCTTTGCTCCTCCTTTTTCCTTTTGCCTGCCATGATGAGGCCTTGGCTAAGGAGTACCTAGCTAGTTGCGACTAGTTTTAGTTTGGCTAGATCTCGCAAAAGGTGTTCCTATCATGCCCCCAATTTTATACATGCATTTCCTAAATATTTTCTTTTGAAAAATTATACCGTAAATCCTTAAATGAGATGCAACAAAATGATCATTTTGTCATAAGTTGTAAAAGTACACAAAGCAACATTAGGGACATGACATTTGCACTTTTGTAGTCAATATTTATGATAAATAACATAAAAACATCTCTAAAATAATTAAGTTGCTTTAAAATAGCTACAAGATATAAAGTTGGGCACTTGTCTGTCACATAATACTCAGGTTAATATGAATAATAAATGAAATACTCACATGCCTACAAACAATCATATGGAAAAGAAATAAATCTGCTGCTAAAAGGAGAGACTCTTCACTTTTAAGCCAACTGTTCCTCGTGAAGGATGTTGAGTATATGGATATACTTAGTGGGATTGTAAAAACTAAAACAAAGATTAAAAAAATGATTTAATTCGAATCAACCAAGAAAATAATCTTAAAAAGGTCAAACCAAAATATGCATACCTTTCAATGTCACAATCATATGTGGTCACACCCTAGGATTGTTAAAACTCCGTTATCACAATAAAATCAGTAAAAACAATATTTCTTTTGCAAACTTTTTGTCAATCAACGACAAAGCTATACTTGGGGTGACTTACTCGTTTTTGTATATAAGAATAATCAAAACATCATATCCATATTTAAGACAAGGTCAAATTACACATAAAACTCACATGGTCTTGCCTGAGTACATACCAAGAATCCACTTCACTCATACAACCATAAGTAATTGGCACTCATGTGCCCATGTTTAAAGTTATACACCATACTAAAAGTCATACTAAACAAGATAAGAAATCCCACATTCTTCTAGAGCTTTTCGTCATTTTCGAGCTCCTGTTCCCAACCCGGCTATTCTTACAGCGAACATGCATCACGAGGATGCTGAGTATACGAGTATACCCAGTGGGATGACTAAACAAATACTATGTACTAACAATGCATATTTTTACATTAAATTATCACATTAACAATACTAACATATCCATTAGTAAATCTATCATCATCATACATACATTAAATAAACAAGACATTCATAATTATTTTCTCATGATTTCAATCATTCATAACGTGACTTCACTTAGGAATCTCTTGCTTCATAAGCGTAAGTTGTAAGGTTCTCTATTACACAGTAGCCACATCTAGGAGTACAACTTCACCTCACTACACCATAAACTACTTACCAACGACTTCAAGTATTTTAAAGAATGCCCGCTTCGTCTAAGTCATGAAGCTAGGCCCACAAGGGCTTATGGATCCAAGTGGTTGAAGTCCATACTTTCATGATCATTAGAACCTCCTGTATTGCATTGCACGGGACCAGTCATCTTTTAGTGCTCTAGTCCATTCGAACACATCTCCTACACCAGAGAAGCAGTTCTACATAACTCTCATCCTTAGAAAGCCAAAAGACCTTAGTCCTATTTCATACCAAACCTTTTCAATACGTGGCTTAAGTGTTATGCCCCGCCATACCCCTTTGACCAGAGACCCAGTCCAATGAGAGATGATGATGGCACAATGAAGTGGAAGCTAACCCAAAACCTAGGCTAGATTAAAGTACACAACCCTCCCTTTGTGCAAAAATAATTAATTGAAGATAAAAAAAAATAATTAAAGTCTCTTAGTCCTTCACATACCCACGTTAGTCTAAAAATAACATAATATGTCTTTAGCCTTAAAATGACAACAAACATGGCCATTAAATAAGGCTCTCAATAAACATAGAAGTATCAAACTTATGTCACAAGTTACATGAAGATTAAACATAAGCCTATCCCATCATATGCAGACTATTCCCCATGCAGTCATCTATTTGACTCAATTCTCATAGAAAAGATCATCTTGAGTACCTGCATGACACAACTATGTACCCAAATTTTTCTTAGTTCATTGACCCTAGATCTAATGAAAAAACCATAATTTTGTTTAATAGGGACCTTTTGATTTAGGGCGAACTAAGGAGTTTCTCTATCCTCTAGGTAAGGGGTTTTTGTTTGATGAAGTTTTACTTACATTAAACTCATGTTTATGGGATAAATCATATTCTTGAAGAATAGATATGACTTGAATCGTTATTATTCTCTATTTTGGATGCATGACTATGTTTTGGATACTTTTACATTGAGTTTTGCTCTAAATATTTTTCTTGAATTAGATTAGCATGTTTAAATTGTATTCCTAATTTTTTAGATTTTTCCAAAATAATATGTATTTATTATATTTTTTGGAATACATGTTGTATAGTAAAATAGTTCTATGTTTCCATGTTTAGAAGTGTGTTTAGGCATGAAAATGTATGGTTTTGTGGTCCTTTTTTTGATGGGTTGATATACATGTTATGAGCATAATGTGAAAATTTCAAGTCGTTTGGAGCACGATAAGTCAATGACATAGTTATAAATTATAGGTCAACAGTTCTAGTAGAACTACACAGTCTCATTAATTAACAAAAATTATTTTTTATACTTATTTTCATATGATATTTATTTATATTATAATTAAGACTATGATGTAGGTTTATACAAATTTTCTAAAGTTTATTTGCTATTTTTCCTAAAATGTATAAGTTACATATTATGATTATGCTAAAACATCTACTTAAACTAGTATGCGAATAATTGAGATGTTGTATTGTTGATTGTGCTACTTTGGTACTTTCAATATGTTTAACTTTATTAAGGATATGCATGCATAAATCTAAGACATGCATATCTAAGGTTAATTTAGCAAATCTCTGTTTAATGCTTGTCTTAATCTAGATGATCTTATCTAGTGAATTATGTCTTACATAAGGTAGTATGATTACTTAGGGTTTCACCTGAAACTATATTTATATTTTATGCATCATGAAAATGATTTGTAAACTATAGATTAATCATGGTTAGCTGAATTTATTATGATTTCCAAATTAACTATACCAGAGGTTTATCAAATCGATTCTTTATTCGAAAGGGCAGGGTTTTTCTAGTCCGAAAAGACATGGTTTTCTGTCAAATCGATTCTTTATTAGGTAACAAGTATTTCTCATTACTCTGATTTCTATCATATTGAGACTTATTTTAGATGTAATTTTGTGATTAAATTACAATGATATAATTTGTATGACTTTTGATATACTTCTGAGATATATATACATTATGGTTGTTTAAGGAATTTGATTTAAATGTTGATACATATATTAGGGTATTAATGTAATTATTTTCAAAATCTTACTATTTACACTTACCTTTGTTTTGTTTTAAGAATCCTTTGGGATCCCCTGTGTGATGGTGTCATGCAGGTGCATAACATGAATTATTATGTGACTAGGACAATAACTGAGGAGCTACTGAGAGGAGGAATAAATTACTAAGGGATAGTTAGTAGAAAATAAATGAAGGAACATTTAGAAAGTTCATATATTTTGATAGTGTTTCATTTGAAGTAGTAGATTTCTTTTATTAGTTTGAGGCATATGTTGATGCCAGACACTTGGATTTGGTAGTTGAATACTTAGTAATAGTCATGATAAAAAGTAATTAAATTTCTTTTTTATATATTTATTCTCCGTATTGTTGTTAAACAAAGTAATCGTTTATAATTAAACACTTTGTAAGTGTACAAGGTAATTGTACTAGGATAAGTATTTAAGGGTTGTTGAACCTTAAGGACAGATGAATTATTACTAAATATAAGAGAGAAATTTGTTTATTAA
Organism: Saururus chinensis; assembly: GCA_035235625.1. NCBI lineage: Eukaryota > Viridiplantae > Streptophyta > Magnoliopsida > Piperales > Saururaceae > Saururus > Saururus chinensis. Next base: position 21,364,254 of record CP141147.1, on the reverse strand, counting down.
AAACTAAAACAACTTAAACTTTAATTAAGCAAAGGAAAGTAATCAATTAATTTAAAAGGTAGAGATCAATATGATGAAAATTACTTAGGAAATCGAATCCACTATAGAACCATAACAATTTTTTAATATTTAATCTAAATCTAGTGTGAATATGAACAAGTATTCTCAGCTACAAGCTAGAATTACTCCATAAAGAATTATTAATTAAATCCATGGCATGAACTATCTTCGGCAATAACACGGATCATCTACGCTAAACTAAACTATAGACATGACTCGTCTCATCTTAGTATAACTCATCCAATTTATTAATTATATGAATATTAAAACTATTGCATGACCAGCTCATCTAAATCACAGAAATTAGAATCAATGTAAATATCAAAACCACATCAATCTATCATCTACAAAACAATAAATCAACATAGATTTGAATAAACATGAAAAACTCTTCCATTAAAAATGAAATCCTTATCATACAATTGTCATTATTCACAACTAAGATATAAATTAAAAATAAAAAAAAACTAAAACTTATCTATAGTATCATCAACTCCTAATAAAATAAAAATCTAGCCTTGCATGGTAGAATAAAGCTCTTGAATCTCCATTGAAAGCTTTGAATTCTCCTCCATCTTCTTCTTCCTTCTTCTCTTCAGAAAATTTACTGGAATTCATCAATTTCGAGTCAAATATGTATTTATAAAAGCATAAGAACCGTAGGAAGAAGTCTAATATGAAAATGACTCAAAATTGGCTTAAACTAGGAAACTATGCGTTATCCCGATTGATCGCCCTGCATGCCCAATCGATCGCCTATACTGTATTTTTTTTCCAAATCACGTTTAGCCGATCAAACGCCTTAAGACCCCGATCAAACGCTAATGAAGAATCTGCACAAAATTAATATAAGTAAGCCAATTTACTTCAAAACATCATACAAGTTTTTTCTAACATAATTAAATTTAATTTATAATTATTTAAACTATATTAACTCTTAAATGAGATTAGTCAATATAATAATTAAGGGTAAAATAACATACAAATTATACTTATCACAAAGCAATGACTCGATTGCGAATTCCGATCTAATTCAGGGTTGGGTTAGAAGTTGTCGTGTCTTCTCGCCGGTTTTGGGTAGGGGGCGTGACAATTGGTTCATACCCCGAGATATCTTAGCAAAAATTTTGACAAAAAGTTTTAAATAATTTGTTTCTACAAATTATATATTGAAAAGTGGGAGTTTTGTTTATATAGCCGTACTTCTTTTCTAGGAGTTAGGTCCAAAAGAATCATAACATAAAAGATGAATGATATAGCCATAACTAATAATAACTTGTTTGACTCCAATATTTCAACTAGAGAAAAGTTTCATCAAAATGGATTCCCTCAATCTGATTGTATCCTTGAACAACTAGTGCTTTGTTTCTGATAATATTCCCATTTCATTAGTTTTATTTTTTAAGTTCATTTGGTTCCAACCAGATTGGTGTCCTTTGTTCTATGTACTAAATACCAAACCTCATTCCTTGTAAACTCATTTAATTCTTTTTGTATATCATTAATCAAATTAACATGTGTCAAGCTTTATAGACATTATTTAATATTGTCATAGAAACTATGGCACCCCAAGGTTTTTAACATGTTTTCTATATTAATTGTTAGAATATGAAAAATAAATCCCATATTAATTGTTCTATTTCATGTTTTCATTGTCATGGTAATTAGTTGGATGTTGTATAAATAGTTAGTGACCGAGTCAAAAGGTTGTTAAGTTAACTTCATTAAATATCACATTTTTTTAAATAACCCTACACCATATTCTATCTAACAAAAAATGTTTTGATTGTAATCAAAACCTAGTGTAAGCTTTTGTTGGACAGAGAGTGGTGTAGGAAAGTAATTATCTTTTTTAAAGAAAAATGATATTCATACTCCACTTTTCTACACAAAATCTTACTCAAACCTTTGATTGGACTGAGGAAAATAATCCCCACCCACCTTTCTCTATCCAATCAAAGACATATCAATATCATTTTCAAATGTGGAAAAAGAATGGAATACTAAGATACCCACAACCTTATACATAGATGGGTCCCACCCAACATTGTAAGAGAAGTCACAGTTCTCACAACGCACTTGACTTACATGAGAGGCAATGCCGAAGGAATAATAACACAATTTTATCACCACCCCACATCCATGAACAATCTTGAACCCAATTAATGGTGACCATCTCTAACTATCTGTTAAACAATACTTCAGATCGTTTGTGAAGCACTCTCACCCATTGTGGTGGGAGTGCCCAATCAACTGACGCCATGTGAGAAAATGTGGAGAATCTGGGTCAAATATTTGTTATAATTAGAGCTAAAACTAATATCATCTACATAGATCTATGCTACTAATACATCACTTTTTATTCTTTTGACATACAAAATTTTGTTGACTCCCCCTCATTCATATCTTTGGTGAGAAAGGTAAGTTGTGAGCCACGAAGCCCTAAAAGTTGTTTCAACCCATGGAGAGCTTTTTTCAGCTTGTAGGCATGATTAGGCATGTGTGGGTTTTTAAAATGTTTGGATTTTTTAACATATTTTTCCTCTTTCAACTACCTATTTAGAGACACATTTTTTATATCCATTTGATACAGTTTGAATTTAAGGAGACGAGCCATAGCCAATATTAACTTGTTTGTCTTCAATATTTGAGTTGGAGCAAATGTTTCATCAAAATGGATTTCCTCAATTTAATTTTATCCATGAGCAACTATGTGTGCTTTGTTTCGCATAATATTCGCATTTTCATTAGTTTTATTCTTAAAGTTTCATTTGGTTCCAACCAGATTGGTGTCCTTTGGTCTAAATACTAAATACCAAATCTCCTTCCTTGTAAATTCATTTATATCTTTTTCCATTGAATTAATCAAATTGACATGTTCAAGCTTCATAGACATTATTTAATATTATAAAAATTGTGACACCCTAGGGTTTTTAATGTATTTTCTATATGATTGTTAGAATATGAAAAATAAATCCCAATTAATTGTTCTATTTCATGTTTTCCTTGTCATGGTAATTAGTTGGATTCTATACAAAAATTAGTGATTGAGTCAAAAGGTTAATACATTGGCGTCCTTAAATATCATATTTTTTTCAACATCCTTGCACCACATTCTATCCAATAAAACTTGTTTTGATTAGAATCAAAACTTAGTGTAAGGTTTTGTTCGATAGAAAGTGACATAGGATAATGATTATCCTTTTCAAAGAAAAATAACATTCCTACTCACTTATTTCACACTAAAATCTTACTTTAACTTTTGATTAGACATAGAAAAGTGGATCTTCCGTACTCATATTTCTGTATCAAATCAAAAGCATATATGCATCCTTTTCAAATTTGGACATGGAATGATGTACTATGATACCCACAACCCTTATACATAAATGGGTCCCACCTAACATTGTAAAAGAAGTCGCAGTTGGCACAACACCAAAGGAATAGATAATAACACAATTTTATTAGCCCACCATTATGGACAACCTTGAAGCCAATCGGTGGTGACCATCTCCAACTGGTCCCAAACTTAATAAACATCTTGCATATGTATGTAGGTGGAAGAGGCAATGACCATTGTACATTTGCTAACATAAAAAAATGGAACAATCGCAATTCTTAAGTAACTTGGCTATCACTAAAATAGATCTTGGATTCCAATCTGTTTTTTTTGTTTTGGTATTTGATTCCAAGTCTATTTAGAGATCAATCTCACGAGCCCAATATAAAAAACGTCTTAGGGCAATTTATTTGTGAGATTGATGGTGCACACGCTAGTGTATATATGCTAATATACATTAATATGTACACCATTGAACTTAAAAATTAATGGTCCTTAGGCATTATTTACACTACGCTCAAGGTGAATAAGGAGTATGAAAATCTCTTCCCATTAATAGATCTTAATTCCAAGTTTCCATAAAAATAGGTTTCCAATTATGGATTTCCTCCAATCGTACTGACACGTGCCACCAATTAGAAATGATAAAGACTCAATTTGTTTTGGCTTATGGATAAGACAAAATTTATTCAGCCAAAGGCAAGTGAAATCTGTTCCAAGGTCATGTAATGATAAGAAACCAGAAAAAACTGAACCGGACCCAAAAAAATTTCCGTTTGACCCCGATTCCACGCACTTCTAGCGGCAAAAATGCGATGGGCTAACCCGATGAACCACAAACAAACCGGTTTAAATAATCCGTTCGAGATCGCGACAATATCATGTTTTAAAAACCGGACCAAACCGGCCAGTCCAACTGGGTCTAACCGACCGATTCCTTTTTACAGGCTGGGCAGTTCAATTTTACTAGGTTTTGAAACCCATCTGGTCCATAGGGAACCGGCTGGGTGAACCGGTGGGCCATCAACCTGGATCGGTTCACCCAGGTTTGAAAAAAGCTTTTCTCGTAGAATGCGGTCCCGACTCCTCCTTCCCAGTTCCCTCGAGTCCCCTCTGCGTGCAAAGTAGAGAAGGGTTGAAGGCTCTCGCCGCCATCCCAGCCTCTCTCTGTCCCTCCCCCCATCTAGAGCTAAAGGTCCCGACTCTACCGATCAGGCACTCATCCCTCGCTCATCTATTATCAACCCCATGCCTCCGCCACTCTAAGAAAATAGTTGTTTTTCCCTCCGCCACTTTATCTATCTATAAGTCTTCATCTTTTTCTCCTATCACTTAAATATTTTTTTACGAAGAAATTTCATCTTTTATTATGTGCATAGTTTGTGTTTGTCAAAATGCTTAATGGTAGAGGTGATTTGTTACATGTTAAATTTAAGTGCTCTCTTTTATACATTGGATTTGTGATATATTTGGTAGATGTTTATCAAAATGCTTAAGGTTAGGTGCTCATATTTTATATTATGCACTCATCGTTTATGCATTTATTTGTGAAATGTTAACATGCTTTAAAAAATAGTAAATTGGAATTTGTATGAGTGTTGATAAGTGCTGATTTAAATGGAATTTTATTTGAGTGCTGATTTAACTTTAAATTTGTAGAGTGGCCGGTCTGCAGTGGAAGAATGGTGGGAGAGGTTGGCACATAACAAAAATCCAAACTTTAATAGATCTACACCATAAGCATGTATAACTAAAACAAATTAGCAATAAACATGCACTTAAAATAATTAATCAAAGGAAGATAATCAAATTAGGAGTGAGGACGAACTGACCTGGGCTAAACCAGCCCTAGCACACCCTCCTTAATTAGATCTAGCATGCCAATGGATAGATCAAAACTAGTTAAGGATGGGAGAGAGTTACCTATGTGTTGATCCCTCTTAAACCCCACTTGGATGAAGAAAACGATGCAAGAACTCAGCCCAATCAATCCTCAAAGCGAATCAGAGATGAAGGAGAGTCCTCTCCTTCCTTTCAGCCTGCCTACAATGCCTTGGATAGGGGAGAGACGGGACTGCCAATAGCTTCTTCCAATGGAGAAGCAAATCTCACCAAGAAGAGAGGGGGGCGGCCATGAGAGAGAGAGGGGGTGGATTGGGAAGCCCTTAAATCCACAATCAAGGGGGGGCGACCTATTTAATTTGGGAATAAGATAGAATATTCTCTCCCTCTAATCAATCCCCTTACTTTTCATATATAAACGTGGCTGATTTGGGCTTTGATTAAATTGGGCCTCTAAGCTAGAATTCTTCCGGTTTCTAATAGAGGTTCAAACACAACGGGCGCGGGCTCTATCTCATAGAGCCCGCGGAGGCCTGGACCCCTGCACACGGCCAAACCCGCGATAGAGTCGACCCCTCGATAACCATGGGCCCACCCTTAACACCTAATTTGCGCGACAGGGCCCCACAATGTGTAAATGCACACCTAGATGTATGTCTAGTGTACGTGTGTGACATGTGTGGGTCCCTTTTGAATATGTGTAACAAGGGAACTTGTGATGTTGGTGCATCTGCCCCCACTACCCTTGGACCTTGTGACCCGTACCAATTCACCTCGACCACGACACGTTAGACTAAACCAGGCCTGAGCCCATACTATCTATGGTCCAATAAAATTATCACTATTTAGGATTTAAGAGCATGCTAGATTTAAAGGTGTCATTTAACGTAAACTAGTGTCATTTTTAACGGTAGTTTGTATAAAACTTATCATCAATAGTATAGGGATTTAAGGAGGCTAGGGGTTGATGGATGGGAAAGGGGTGTTAAAGGTTTTTTTTACTAACCCGCGTTGACCCGCCGGTTGATCCGGTTGGCCCGACCCGACCACCAATCGGGTCGGTGACCGGGTCACCTTCAAAAACAGTGTCAAACGCGATGGGGTCGGAGCATCCCCTCCCTCTCCTCCGCTCTCGCTTCCCAAATCCTGTCGAGGACGGAGGACGGTGGCGAACGGTGATTTGCGCTCTGGTGACGGTGGCGGCCGTGGGGAACACTTTGTCCAAATCCTTCCTCCCCTTCCTCTGGTACGAGGTCTTTTGCATCGCTGAGCTGATCAAGGAGCTCCTTGCTTTCTTCACATCGTGTAGGTGCACGGGGAGAAGGCCGGTGGAGGAGATCTTGGTTTCCGGGCAGGTCCATCCTCTCTCTCTATACATTCTCCTTCTCCATGCCCGTCACCAATGGACGAAGCGTGACGCTGCGTTGGTGACAGCGACGCCTTCGAGGAGGCATTTCATCCATTCTCCTTCCTCCCCTGGTTAGGGATCCGCTTTTCTGTCCTTTCGCCATTTTTTTTCTTGTTAGGGCATGAATGAACTGTAAGCATGCACATTTGTTTTTAGCCTTGTTTTTGAAATTTGTCTCTGCATCTTTTTAAGCAAGGAAAGGTAAATACTGGAAAGAAATAAAAGAGGGGATGAGATAAGAGACACTGACCTTTTTCAGAACTATTGATTATTTCTGCCAAGGAAACTTCACAATCTCTGTTTTTTTGGTTATCTCATGATGAACTTGGAATTTGTGTTTATTTCCCTGAAAAGGACTCTAAATTCCCTTTCATTGTATATATTTAGTAGAAGTGATCCTTTAACTAGTAGTTTATTCTAAAGGGGCGAAACAAATGGGTGTACTGTCTATATAATATTTGGGAAGGGATGTAGCTTTGCTTTCAGATGGTTATAATTGTTAAGGGGAAGTCACAGTGATGATAACCAGGCCCAAATACGTTAAATCCGGTGGAAGACAATTCCGAAAGCCAGAAGTCTTTGGTGGAGGAAAAGGAGGATTCAAGCGTGCGCAGATAAAGTCAGGGGTTGATGCTGAAGCAGAGAAGAGCTTGAGTATTTTCAGTTGTTGCGCAAAGGGACATCACTGCTGGTTGATGGAAAGCCTACCTCTCATTCTACCACCTAGTGATCTCCTTTCAAATCAAATCTTCCAGCGTCATCCCTCATTCTTCTTCCACCGGCTTGCTAATTAAAAAAAATCAAGATAAATGTAGATGATGGAACATGTTTGGGACGTGTAGTGGCAAGGAGCACATGTGAGAAGGACTCAAAGTCATGGTAGTTGTATGGGAGGCCGCAAAAGCTGTCAGAGTTAAGGTGTAGGACTGAGAGTAGGGGAAGATAACAATGGGAAGGGGTTCCTCATTCATGGGCTGTGAGTACAAAAAGTGAGAGGGGACGAGGAGAAAGTGACTTTTTGTGGTGAGCTTGATGGAAAGGTCGCAGGCTTTGGAAATGGGTGGATTGATTTTGATGAAATATAGAGGTTTTTGGTGTTTTCTCCTGAAGAAAAAGGTTAAGACTTACGAAAAGTATTTACTTTTTATGAATATGAGTGCTGTCAGTCACAATTCATGGGACCGTGGTGTTTGTAGGTGATGTTGTGTAGTTTGGGAATAGTCACCATGGTAATTGGGCATGGAGATATAAGACTATTGTTCCCTTCATTTAGTAGAACACAACCTTAAAAATTAGGAGTTCATGGTGAATGCACAAGTTGGTTGTTCCACCTAATCTGCTTTTACCATTGTAATTTGTATGTCATAAAAAATTGTTTTCTTCTTGTAGGAAAGAAAGAGAGGTCATTTGTGACTTTTTTCCATTTTTGGTCAAATCCATATTTGCTAGGATGGCTAAGCCATCAACTGGAACGACACTCTCGGTGTATCTTTACATTCCCAACATTGTCGGTGAGCTTCTTGAACTTGTCGTAATAGCCGTTGTCTTTAATATTTGATTGGTTCTAGGCGCATTGTTGCTTTGCATCTCTTGATTTTTGATTAAATGTAAAAGCTCAGTGACCAGAAGAAACTTAGGTTGCAAAACTTGAATAAATAACAATTTTTATACTTGGTTTTTGAAGGATTTTTATGTTTCCATCATTTCTATGACTTCCAAAGGACTACTTAAAATTCTTAATCGTTGAGCATAATGATGAAGGCATGGGTACAGGTTGATTGATGGATAGGAATCCAAATTAGCACTCAGGTAGACTAATTCCCCAATAACAATTGCTGAAACAGAACTGTCATTCAACAACTGCTTTCAAGAGATTTCTGCAGTACTGATCTCGAGTTTCCAGTTTTTTTAAAAAAACTTCAGACTGATAACAGTCTATGTTAACACAGGAATGAAAGAAACAAGAGGAGAGAATAAATAGAAAGAGGAAAGTTTTATATTTATTGATCTGAAAATATTCTGCCTAGTCCCATGGTGATACTCTATTAATTGTAGAGATTTTCTGATTTTCAAAACTGGATACTTAGACTCTAAGAATGTATCCTAACTTGAACCCAAATAACTTTACCTCATAACGACTATCCTCTTTCATTTCATTAGAAATTTCCACTAAACTGGGTCTTTTTTTAAGGAAGTTGAATATTAACCCAAGCCCTTACCTATCAGGAAAAGAAATATTAATTCACACCCTTCCTAATATGGGAACAACCGCTAATTACCATTTTTGACAAACATAAAACATATAAATGACTTTAGAAATCCCTGTCCAATTGTAGCACGACCTGTTCTCGAGACTGTCTGATGCATGTGAAAAATTATCAAAATGCCCATCTCTAAAAATTATGAAGATACCCTGGCGGAATTTTCAGACTGTAGGATATGATTTCTCTACTTCTTAATTATGTAAACCAAACTTAGTATAACGTACAACACATGACTTTTTTTGGCTATGAAACAGGGGAGTATCCTCCTTCTGATATGCAACTTTTTACTGATTCAATATTTTGGGTCGTTAGTCTTTCTTGTGGGAAACTGTAGCATGTTGGTGACTCATCAATGATCCTTTGTAGCATTTATGATTAAGGTAAAATGGGGGTTTAGTATGTCTTGAGGATTTGACTATAATTGTTTGTACACAATTTTAAAATTTCTGGTTATCTAGTACTATGGAATTCCTTTATCTGCTTGGTTGGATTGACTAGAAATTACTTTTTTATTTCATCTGTTGAAATCTCATTGTTCTAACTAATTGCTCAGATGTTCCTTAGATTTTAGCCATTATATAATAGGCTTTCTTCTTCTCAGGTTCTAGGCATTTCTTCCATTCTAATGTACTTAGTAGAAAGTGGTTGCCTTATGCCCCTTTCCTATATGTGTCATCTATTGTTACTTTCTGTCCTTTTTTCTGTACAAATTTTAGTAGTTCTCATTTGGGTATTATGAAATGAACTTTTCTTAAAACTAGGGATACAATATGTATCATACCTGGTCGCTATGGAACAAGGGGACTATTCATTTCTGCCCAAATTCTTTGGGTGCTCTTCTAGTTCGCTTAAAATCTGAGGGTGCCTCTTTTTTAATATGAATAAACAAGATAACCTCGATATTAGGTGTATAATTGCTCTGCATAAAACGTGAACTTTAAGCTGCAGTTGAAGTTATATATATCAGTTATCAGATACAAGGGGCCTACTTTTCAAATCAAATTGATCCATTCCATACGAGTCACCACTTATGTCGATTGTGAAGGGTAAAATGTGACCAATTTTTAAATTTTTGTTAAGATGTTGGGATGATATTTTTACCGAAAAGAAGATCCTGTATAGGTTTTCTGGGAGATACTTTTTATTTGGCCAAAACTAGTTATATGTTTAGCTTCTGGGTAGTAGACACACTAAACATTTTTTTTTTTGTAAGCTCTGATATTATGAGAATCTGGATATGCATTATGTTTGCAATTTCCTAGATGTCATTAATTTGTCTGGTCGATGAAAATGAACATGTATTTGCATAGAGGTGTTTACTGCATACTTCCAGTTGTATTTTGTATTAGGATCCTCTAGGTATATACTTAAGAGATTTAAAATTTGCAACTCCTTAACTACAATCAAAAGGGAAATGATGTTTGGACTAAATTTTATGCTTTCTATGCAGGGTACATAAGGGTTATTATGAATTGCATTGCATTTGGTTTCTGCTCTTCTGACAAAAAACTTTTTATATTTCTCTACTTCATCAGGTAAGCATAAAAAACAAATGATGTTGAAATTTAATTTTCATTCATGTTTTTAGATTTCGGTGTAAATGAATGTTATCTTCTTTTCAGCTTTGTTTTAGATGGGGTTGATGGGTGGCTTGCACGCAAATTCAATCAAGGTAATAATGAATTTCCTGTTGACTATGCTTTTTTTTACTGGCTGCATATTAACTTGATGGCCAAGTGACTAAATTTTGAGCATCATGTCACAAGTTTTGAGCTCTTGTCCGCCCAGAAATTACTTAATAGTCTTAGTCAGTAGCCTTAATATATTCTAGGTATCCAGCTGGTACACAAATAACAGTATCTTGTCTTGTAATCAACCATCTTGCTGGCATTGAGCTGCTGAAAAGAAATCATAGCCTTTATATACTGTTGTTTTTTACTGAAGATTTTATATATTACTTGTAATTTTTCAGATAAAGTGAAGTATTAAAGAAATATTTGACACGGATCTGCAAAATTATGTAAAAAAAAAATACAAGTCCAAACCGAGGAATTAGAAAGGGTTTAGCTAATGGAGATATTAACTTGTCTGGGAACCAGTAGTGTGTGAATCATGTCAATCCAAGACCGACAAATATTTGAAAGCAACATTGACAGATTTCAAAATTTAATTTAAAGTATATATGAGTAATTCAAAGGAGATATTTATGGAATTTGATTCATTTTAGCAATGGACAAAAGGCTTTATGTTAAAAAAAATTTCCTCACCATTTTTTTTCTCTAGATGAGGTAGCTTGGCACGAAAACAACATTAGTGATTGTGATGCACCTGTATTTCAAAAAGCCGATCACCAGTGTCTCACTCCACTTGCCTCAATTAGAAGCTTTCCTCAAAAGCCATTGATTCAGTAGAGTCAGCAGTGTAGTCAATGTTCTATATATGATATGTTTATCTTTGTGACACATGGCTACATTTAGGGCCCATTTGTTTAGCTGAAGCAGACCTTATTGCTGAAAAGTCTCTTCAAAATGGGGTTTTCAAATCTGAATTAGACCATTTGATACAGTCTGATGCAATGTCTGGGCATGTTGAGCAAATTATGCCTGATGTGTTCAGACTAAGCAACAGCTTTTTCATTTCAGCCCTATCAAATGGGCCCTCAGTCCTCACTGAGGTTTTCTCAAATTTTAAGAATTGGTGGCACATTAGGACACTCTTTTCTTTAAGAATTGGTGGCTCTTTAGGACACTCTTTTTCTTAGATGGTAGTCTAAAGTAACTCAGCGGTTCAAAAAGAATAGCCAGCCATTATGGTGAAAACTTTATGGTCCTCCTGTAGGATGTCCACTAGGATTTCCTCCGTGAATCAAAGCCGTTGATCATGAAAATCAACTGCACATGTGCTAGTGCATGTTAGCACAAGTAATGCACTAGCACACATGCACTATTGTATGTGTCGTCAATCCGTATGAGCGACGGCTCCTACCTGGTGGAGGATATCTTGGCAGATACATGGTAGGTCCAAAAATGGCTCCCCTCGTAGGTCAGGTGTAGAATTCCATTGGATGGTCGCTACTCCATATTGTCAACAGGTGGAGGGAATCTACGTGTCTCACCCTTAGTTTAGCATCAAAGCCAACTGCTCTTGTCATTTCATTGGTGCGGAAATTTTAATTTTTACTTCTTTTTTACTTGGCATGTACCTTACTTAACTTTGCTGCAATCATGGCCAAGATTTTTCTAAAAACGTGAGGTTAGCTCATGGACAGTAATATTTAGTTTAGATGATGTCGCATTTCATTTGAATTATGTTCACCAGATAGTGAGGGGCTGTTTGGGTGTTGGATTTTTTAGATATGGAAGTGAAATTTTTTTTGAATTAATTCCAAAATTCACGGCTGAATGTGAATTATGGTTGGTAATGAAATTTTCTTGAATAAATTTGGATGTCACATTAAACCCAATTTTAAAACTTTAAGCTAATAACTCTCTCTCCCTAACTCGAATATGCACGTTCTTGGTATTATTATACTCCTAAATTCGAGCTCTATCAAACAAGATCCCACAAGGGTAGGTAATTTTGAACTTTTAAAGTGGACTCCACCTATGTGGCACGCTTTTCAAAGCTCAAATCGATATATTAAGTAACCATTGAAAAATAACAATATGTAATTTTCAAAATGGGGGGCTAGGAGCCGGAATCGACAAAATCAACTTATGAGGTAATTCGATGATTCCGGCTGATTCTAGCTCAAAATGGCTTAGAATCAACTTCTTGGCGAAATTTTTAATTCTGCCCACCTACACAAACATGATTCCGATAATGGGAGCCAGAATTGAGATGGAATCAATAGAATTTTAGAGAAATTCTATACACAAACAGCCCCTTAGTTTACTCATTTCCCAAGGTTAAAATTCTATTTAATAAGATTTGGCATCAGAAATAGGAAAAATTGAGTCTGGTTGGTATAACGCACAAACTGAAGAATATTGACAGCATTTGGACAGCCTGCACGCTCTTTTTTGTCAATTGGACAACATATGGACATCTCAGGAATGTGTGGACATGGGTCTATTGAGACCTGGTTGATCACCAAGAGGATCTAGTTGACCAATTGGGCAATTTGGTTGGCCACCCACTGGCTCAGGACAGTCTGACACATGGAGTGGCTACTGAATAGGCCTTGGGCACAGTAACAGACCTGTCAACAACCATGAACAGAAGGTGGACTCCCACTTTTGTGTCTAGCCAAAAATGCAGGGCCTGTTAGACCCTTTAATGCAGCTGATTGAGAGGATAAACACTACATCTGGACAAATAGAAAACAGCCAATCCACCCCCTACCCAAACTGGCTAACTGTTCCCAGTATGTGTTCGGACTCTATCTGGTTTAAGCAAGTGACTGGTCAACTATGAGTCCTAGCCAATCGGATGGTTGTTCAAATCGTTTACATTTGTTTTAAAATAAGCATTGCGATCAAAGCTTAGCAGTCATAGGGGTCTGTTGACCTCTTGAATGCAGTTCGTGGACCAGCCTCCTGTACAGCGAGCTGCAAAAACTAGCTGTTGGAAAATCAAGTGAACATTTGAGAAACTTCTAAAAGGCTTCTAATCCTCCAAAAACAGTCTAAAACGTTCATGGCCTGTAAAAGGGGGTTATAATACGAACAAGCAATCTTTTCCAAACACTTAAACTTGAAGATTTCAATTTGAGAGGAAACATTCCGAGTGTAACACATGTGAAGAGTGATTTCCAAGGCCTTACTTGTAATCCATTGTACAGCATCCTTCTTGTTCTTATGGTGAGGTTGAGAACCTCATTTGTAAATCATTTGTAGGACAAAGGAGAGCCTAACTTCTTGTAATAGACAACAATATGAAGGATTGACTCATTGTCAATGGGCATTTGGGGGCTTGCATTTGAATCAATTGGTATGGCAATCAAGTGGTGGGGGAGCTGACTATCAATCAATACTTTAAATACCTGGCTATGGGCCTGTTTTGGTGGCAGGGTTGGTTCATCCCCTTCTTCCCCTCACCACTTATTTAAACCGGTCAAGTGCTCCATCCATGCGTTCTGACTCTTTAATTGGTTGAAAACATTGATTGGTCAGCTATGAGTTCAATCTGGTCGGAAAGATGTGCTTATCGTCCACCCTTGTTTAAAAATGAGTTTTACGGCCACTGCTCACCAGTCATAGGTGTTTGTTGACTGCCAGATTGCAGCCGGAGCTGGTCAACCAGGCTTGCTTTGTGGAAGTTCTCAAAACTAGCATTGGAAAAGCAGGTAAATTTTGGAGAAAATTCTATAAGGCCCTGAACAGTCTAAAACAATTTAAATCCTTCAAGGCCCATAAAAGGAGGTTTGAATATGAACAAGCAACCTTTCCCAACCTCCTAAGCTTGAAGATTGCAATTTTAAGAGGAAAACATTCCAAGGTCAACATATGTGGAGAGTGATTCTGAAAGCATTAACTTGTTACCCATTTTGTATCGTTCTTATATTTAATTGACTTTCATTTGTAAATCACTAGCAAAAATGTACGAGCATTGCGCGTGTAAAATATATTTCCTTAAAAATTTATGATGTTGATCATAGACAACATAAGAACTTAATGTGACATTAAAAGATATATAATGCATATGAACATAGCCTCTCATTTTGTATATCATCCAATCTAATGTGGAAAATAGTTAATGTTCCAATAGTGGTTGTTGCTTTTAAAAATTAAGTTTAATTTTCATTTCCAAGATTCATTATGTACATTTTTGTTTGAAACATAAACTATGTCTTTGAAGGTACCACACACGCACAAAGTGGAACATGTGTAATATAGGCAAAAGTAAAAATATTTGTTGTTAGGAAGTTCATTGTATACATGGGACCTACCAAAAAAGTTTGAGAAAAGATACTCATATGTGATCTCATTTGATAGAGCTCGTCAAGTGCTTTCCAATGGTACCAAGAATATACGAATCTGAGGTCGAGAGTGCAAAGTTATAACCTTAGAAAATTAGAAATAACACAATTTTAAAACTGGGGCCCATGCCGTGTCAATACAACCAATACCTAGCTGACACATGGGAGCTAGGATAATGTTGAAGTCTAAGTAAAAGGATTTTACTAAAATACATCCAAAATTTACACTAATTTAAATGTATATTTTTGGGCATTATAGGAATTTTGAGGACACTATTGGATGTTTGGCAAAAATCTGTCACCCTTGGTGCTTTATATAATAGTATGATTTGCGGGACTAAGGAGAGCCTAACTTTTTGTAATAGGCGACTAAGCAAGGACTGACTCCTTGTCAATTGCCATGGCAAAGAGGTGAACCCTTGTCATATTAAGTTGAGGGAGAGCCAATTGTGTCAACCATGGGTTGCAATCTCAGTGAGATCTCTCTTCTTGTGAGGGTCCGATAAAATAGGGCAAGAAATAGTCTCATTTCTGCAAATTTCCAAATCTTGCCAACATCTCGGCAAAAGGCATCTGTCAATGTTTAATTTTCCAAAATCCCAGATAGATCTCTAGAAATCTTGCCCAATCTTGTTTTTGTTTAGTAAGAAAAATTCTTAGAATTCTTGCGCTTTCATTATTCTTTTCACATGAATATATTAATGTGAGAATATATTCATCTGAGAATGTGATATTACTAATGTTTGGAACTATTTGTATTATTATTCGTCTGTAAATTATCTTGAATCTCTTTTTATTTTGAATATTATTTTTAAGAAGTGCACAATTTTGTATTTTTATGGTATTATTAGTGTTGATAAGTTTTAAAAATACATACTTATCAATTTTTTGTATAATATTAGAATTATTCTGTTATGGCTCTTTCCACTTGAGGATTGGGTTACACATGTTACCTGGAATAAGACATACCTGCTATAGTTATTTTTCTATTTGGAGTAGGAGTTGGGATTCCTAGTTTTATAGTTTCCTAGTTTAGGATAATTCTATTTTAAGAAGCCTTGGATTCATAGTTTAGTTAAAGCTTAATTCATTTAGCTTCCTAGTTTAGTTTATGCACTTTTTCATGTTAATTTCCTAGTTTGATGAAGAGTAGTATTGGGTTAGTGTAAACCTATAATAGGGCTTACTGCCTTGTTGCTACACTATACGTGAACATTAATATTATCCAGAACAGACTTGCCCATGCCACTTTCGAAGAAATACAATTTCTCCCGTTTCACTCTATTATTCTTCCCCTCCATCCAACCTTGTATAAACTATTTACCTTGTAATCTTAAGGGGTTACAACATTGGTATCAAAGAAGTTCGATCCTGAGGCCATGGCAAAGTCCAGTGCTTCCATTCAGAAAAATGCTTGGACTCCAGCAATTCGGAGGACCACAGCAGTGCAAGTTCTAAGTCAACAGAGGCTCAATCACAGGAGAATTGTCTTCAACAGCTGGAGACAACCTTTGACCAGTTCAGGGTGGAGCAAGGTCAATTCCGAGCAGAGCATCCAGTGTGGGAGAGGCATCTATAACACCTTATTCACATACTGTCCCAGTGGATTCGCACGATGGGTACCTGCCCAACCACTCGGCTGTCCGGTTATATCCTTGTCGTTGCTGGCCCTTTTGGCTCTGCCATGACTGGCCTCTCTGGTTCCTCCCTTCACATGATGGCTAGGGCTGCATCTTGGGTCGGGTTAGGGTGGGTTTTGTAGGACCCGACCCTACTCGAGATAGGAACCAAAAGACTCGAGAACCGAAATTGGATCCGAGATTTTATCTTGGGTCTGGTCAGTTCCAATAATTCAAACCAAACCGATACTAATTAAGTCAGTTATATCTATAACAAATTACAAAATTTTATACAACTCGGGTTAAATATGGTTTTATGAATTAATTCAGAACTTGGATCGGGTCAGTTCTTGAATTTTTCACATGCTAGTCCCATCCCGACCCAAGATTTACTCGGGTATTTTTTCTTGGACCCGAGCCTATTGGGTCATTCTTGGGTCGGTTCCATCCAGATCGGGTCTGGGGTTTGAACACAGCACTATGATGGCAACCTTAGGTTCCCCAGCGGTAGCTGCCACTATTCCTTCTGCGGTGGTAGTTTCTTCCTCTCCCCTGTCACTGCTTCCAAGGTCTCTGTGATTGGTGTCCCAACAGTGGTGGTAGTTTCTTCCTCTCCCACCGTCACTGCTTCCAAGGTCTCTGTGATTGGTGTCCCAACAGTGTCCGGCAATTGCAAGACCTAAATGACGGACGCTTTTGGCTCTTTGGGCTTTAGGGCCCAAGGCCAGTGATTTTTCAGGTGATCAGACTATATGGGATTTATGACTAAGACCAGGGCTTCGTGAGCGAGTTTCCAGTGGATTTTGTAGGTCCATCGAAAACATAGGCTTCCCATACCTAGTGATGCTGCCGGGTCAGGTTCAGGTTGGGTTTTGCCAAACCTGAACCTGATACCACATAACAAAATTGTGACCCGAACCCGAACCCGAATAGAATAAAAAAATAATTTTTAAATAATTTTTAAATTTTTAATTTTTTTTTAATATAAAATATAAATTTTATATTTATATTTATATTCGGGTCGGGTCGGGTCGGGTCACCTAAAACTTGAACCCGACCCAAATAAGCTATTCGGGTTATTTTTAAAAACCAAATGGGTCGGGTCGGGTCGGGTTTACCATTTACCCAACCCGAGTGGCATCCCTACCCATACCTGCATCACTGGGGTGCTGCCTCTTCTGACATCCAGTCCTCTTCCAATGAGTGCCCTGATGGGTCCAGTCGCACTCCTTCAACAAAGGCCTCAGGATGCTGGTCTCCAGGCCCCACACTCAAAAGGACCTGGACAGGCAGTAACAACAACAGATGAGTGTAAAGAAATGGCTTAAAAATTGAGTTATATTCTAGTGATAAACCCTAGTGCAATTTCGAATTTAAATAATAAATTTTAACTAATTCAAATCTGTACTAGATTTTGTCTATTAAAATGTGTCATGATAGTTTTGAGGGTGAATTTTACTCCTAAAAGTTGGTAAAAATTGACTGCGGGTTCCATGTAAGAAACATTAAAATTAAAATATTCCTGTGCTTAACTTTTACTGCATAAAATAATTCAGTTGAATGTTCAACATACTGAACCAAAACTTCGTCTCGTGTGCCGTTTATTTTAAACTGTTTCCGCTATAACTACAATGTATATTCTTCTCTCTTCTTGTCATTGGTATATCCATAATAGGTAAATGAATTGTTCTAGTACTTGGTTTCTTTTAAATTACCTTTCTTTCTGATTTTATCTGCTTGGTGCAACATAATACCAGCTTAAGGGTTCATCCAATTTGTCTGCCTCCCTGAATCTGGACATAATTTACCTTCCCGTGTTGATTGAATTTTCTTACTAGTAACTAGATGCTTCAAAATCGGTAAGCTAACTCAATATCATGTATAATGTAGTTGAGCACTAGCAAGAGTTTCCGTTGTACATCTCTCAATTTTATATAAATTTGTGAATTTTTCTCTTAATAATACCAGACTCTTATTATGATGGTTCTGGGTGTAGTCTGATGTCGTAATTATTAATTTGCGTTTCCTTTTTTTTGGTAATGATTTTGCATTTCCTGTTGCTATACTTCGTAGTTAAATTATAGAAAAAATTCTTATGTGGAAAATTTTTTTATGATAAAATGATGAAATGATGCATTTAAGGGAACTGAGCCTGCCCTTAAGCTTAAATCTTGGTGAAGCCTTCTTGCTCCGCTCCAGGTTGCTTCTCTTTTGTTAACCTTGTGCAATTTGTAGCCTTGGTTTAGCTTGGTTTGGTATCCTATCGAGTTTAATGCACACCTAGGAAATATTGTTCAGCTGTTGGTGCAACTTTGGCTGCTCATATATTTTAAAGGGGCAGTTCTGTGGAAAGCGTGTTTTCTTTATCTCCAGAAAATAAGAAAATTAGGAGAACCATCAATATAGCTAAAGCCAAATGCATAATCTCAACGTTATTAAATTAATAGATGCCAATGGTCATTCACATTATGCTCAACTAACCTTGAGCCAAACAATCAACCAAAAACCTTGAGCCAACCTGAGCCATTTATCAAGCTGATGCTACTTAAATTATTTACATTTTGAGCTAAAGCTACCTCAAATTCTATTGAGCTTGTCAATGACATTGCACAGCTTTTTAACACATCCTTATGGCCTTCTACCCCATTGGTGTCGCACCATATGCAATCAACCATCGGGATCAAATTCATTTTCAACTGGCCGTGGTAAATAATTTAGATAACCTATGACCAATTTTTAATGGCTTTAACAGAATATTGAAAAAGGATGCATTGGTAAAAGATCAAGTTTTTGATATAATTGCAACAAGATATGTAGAAAATAAAAAAATTTCTTATCACATAAAAGCTTTTGTAATTGATTTGCCAAGAAGAAGTAATAGCTATTGCAAATGGCTGACTGTTAGTTCCTTCTCCCAGTATCAACATTTGGAGCTGTATTGGACATGGTTACTGACAGGTGCATCTCTAGTCAATATCCTATTATAAGAAAGTTAAATGATTGATTTATTTATATTATAAATGTTGGTATACAATAGTCAATTGGCCAGTTGCTCTGAATATTTGTTTTTGTTGCTCCATTACTTTTTGTCTTTTCTGTCTGCCAGGGTTAGCACGGCTTGTCTTCTAGTGGTCCTATCTCAATTTTATAGGTATGGCCTTTAGCGAAATTTTCTTTTAATTGATTGGTAATCATCTCACTATATGCTTTTATATGACAATTTCGCAGCCCTGGCTTGATTTTCTTATCGCTGCTTGCTCTTGATATAGCTAGCCATTGGTTCCAAATGTACAGGTATGTTGTCTGACAAAATAAGAGATAACAATTACATATGAGCTGATGTCTCTGATATTTTTTATACTTCACATCTTGACATAATTAAGGAATTTGATATCTTAAATTGTCTTAGATACTGCCTATGGGAGGATTTTTTAGTTTATTTTTTAATTAGAGGGGACTTCTGGAAATTATGCATTAAGAGTGATTTTGCTTCTTAGTTTTCCATCATTTCATAGTTGCTGATACCCACAGGGACACATGGAATTTAACTGTAGCTATTGTTATTTTTTTGGCATAGTTGTGATGGTGTCTGCAGTAATGTTGGGAAAATTTTAAAAAATGTTTGCATCCTTGAGATCCTATTTATACTGCGAATCAAGATCCCATTCATTTATATTTTACTGGGTGGCTGCAGTACATTTCTTTCAGGTAAGGCTAGTCACAAAGATGTGAAAGACAGCACAAGTTGGCTTTTTCGAGCATATTATGGCAACCGCTTGTTTATGGCTTACTGCTGTGTGGGAAGTGAGGCAATGATTTCATCCAATCTGCTTACTGCAATTTTTATTTAGTTAAAAGATTCAGTTTTCTTTTAAAATTCTTTTAAAAATGCCCTGTTGAATATGATGACTGCAGGTCTTCTATATCATACTTTTCTTTCTAGCAAAGACATATTCAGAGAGTGTGCTTGAGGTTAAACTTTGTCCCACAACATTTCAGATAGTTTTGCTTTTTTTTTTTAAGATTGTTTTGCTTATTTTTAATGCCGTAAAATATAAATTGCAGACTTATCTGGCCTTTCTCTTCTGTAGGTGCTTGTAATTGCTCTCAAGCAGCAATCAATTATCTCCTGTCTAACTGTTCTGTCTCTGTTTGGTTGGGCAATCAAACAAACAATCAATGTAATACAGGTAGAATCTCTCTTAATGATAATTATTCAATGTGACCTTTATCTTTTTGGACCAATGAATGGATTGCGTTGAAGAATATCAATCCATGTTGCCTAATGTTATAAAATTTGCCGGTAAGTGTACAACTAAAGATAAGCTACCAACATATAGCTCATACAGTTGGTGCTTGATGATCTCTACTCTGGTGTGTGTGTGTGTGTGTGTGTGTGTTTCGCTTGTAAAAGGGTGTTATATTCAAGACACAAAGAAGGAACAAGAAGCATGTAATCATGTTTTGCATAAAACAGTATTCCAAACTGTCTGATATCATTCTAGTTGACAAATCATTTATTGATTTCATGACCATACGTAGCTGTTGTAAGGTTTGGATGACGTTGATAATGATGACTTGTTTTGGATAAAGTCATATGATTGTTTGTCGGGAGTTTAAAATGATTCGGTTTTGTGAAATTGTTTATATGAACAAGGAATTGTGACAGTGAAGATATGATTTGTTTTAGTCCAAACTTTGTTTCCTATTAGCTTGCCCCCAACATTGCTTCTAATGTGATATTTTATCTCAGGAGTTGATAATTTATTCGCTGGTTTTTTAATTATCATGCAGATGAAAACAGCTGCAGATGTTTGTGTAGTTTATGATATGAACAGGAGGGACAGACCTTGAAGCTATTTTCAAGAATTCTATGGAGCAGGCTTGTCTGTCATAATGTGCGGTGGGTACTTTTTTGGGCAACCACACCTGAAAAGTGTACTCAGCAATATGTTTAGGGTTTTAAAATGACATTTTGCTAATGCTTTGTATCCTATGCCAAGGATTTTAATATGACAGTTTGGTAATGCTTTGTATCCTATTCCTAGGGTTTAAAATGACAGTTTGCTAATGCTTTGTATCCTAGATGTTATTTGTATGTGATTTTGTTTCATGTTACCCATATATTTTGTTAAAGCCGTCCAGTTGGAAATTGGATAGTCGAGTTAAATCACAGGAAGACTTGAGCTTTTTCCTTCTTTTTTCATTTTCTTTGCTATGGTTCTACAAGTTGTACAGTTATCTTCTCTCCCTCGGGTTTCAAATTGGAGGGCAGATTCCTGTGTTTATTCACAAATCTTCTCCTGGCAATACCCTCTTATGTATTGACCACGCTGTTCTTGTATGCAGTAACATCCCCTGTATTAAACTATATTATTGTCGCGCAGCTTCACATTTGCCATGCGTGAGTTGGGTAACTTGCATTAGTTTTTTGGGTAAACAATCATCATAACTACTGCTTGTTCCTACATCATACTACAATGACATTCTCATTAGGAATGTTTTAGATTGAGTTTATGGTAAAACCCGACCTGACCTTAATGGGTGGGTTTAGTTTTTAAAACTCAGCCCAAATGGTTATTTGGGTTGGATTTGGGTTGGATTTGGGTTTTAGGTGATCTAATTCGACTTAATTCTAATAAGTTGGGTTTAGTTTTTAAAATTTAACTCAAATTATTATTTGGGTTGGGTTTGAGTTTTAGGTGATCAAACCCAACCTGTTCTAAATAATGTTATAAGTATAAATATTATATATTTTGTGAAGAAATTTAAAAAATAAAAATAAATTTTTTTAAAATTCAAACTGGTCAAATAAGTCGGGATTATTTGTATTGGGTTCAGGTTACTAATTTTTAAATAGTATTGGATTTGGGTTTGGCAAAATCCGACTTGAACTCAACTTGACGGCATTATTAAGTCTCATTCAAGACTATGCCTACGATTTTGAAACCTCCCAAAATTCAAATCTGCTTCTCATCTCTAATCCAACTAAATATTGCTGCTTGGTTGATGGTCTACTATATTTGATTGCTTTTGTCTAGAAAATCCCAATATTGTATTTTTTGCCTGCTTTGGACTCTGATTTGCATGCACAAATGATAGAAGACTAATCTGATTGGCCTGCCACTTGTCTTGCCTGCAATCCAGTTTTTCGCTTAAGACCAAAAGCAGATTGAGCTCGATCACCACTTTATTAGATAAGATTTCATTACAAATTACATCGTAATCTGCATTTCAGCTCCACTTACCATCTAGCAACATTTTCACAAAAAGCTTATTTTCATCTAAATTTGCTACCTTCATAAATGTGCTTCATGTGTTTTCTCAAAGTGGTGGTGGCTCACCTGTCGCCTCACGACTTTTCTTAGCATTCAATTTGTAACATAATTTTCTTCTAGTCTTTTATCCAATTTTTTTTCTTTATATAAAAGGATTTATCCAATTATTGTTTCATTCATTTGAAAAAAAATGAATTAGAAATATATTCTTCCAAATCTATTTCTCCTCTACTTTCTATTTTTAGTTAGAACGTATCTATATGTACCCCAATAATCCCCTTAGTACTTCATTTCATATTTACTCCATGTAAAAGTTTAAAAATCTCATATTTATCCCATAATATGTGAATTTTTTCTGCTTTTCTTTGCCCCTTTTTCTTTTTTTTCTTCTCTGATGTTAGTGTTGCCAACCGCGGTAACAATAATTGTGGTCTTTTTGGCGGCAAGATTTGCAGCTGAGGTCTCCAAGTTCTAGTCATGAAAAAAAAAAACCCTCTTCAGCCAGTGACGTAGAAACGGTGCGGTTGTTCCTATGTGTTGTCAATTATAAAGGAGGAAAAGGAAGAAGAAAAAAGAGGAGGCAAGGCCACTTCTTTTGCTAGGGTTGGAGAGGGAGATGTGGGGTTATTTTATGTTAGGGTAATAGGTGAGAGAAACAATGAAGTTCCTAGTGTTAGAATAGTAAAGAAAAAAATGCTAATTTTTTTAGTGAAATGGGGTACTGAGGGGATTATAAGGCTGCATATAAACACATTCTTTTAGTTAAACTCATCTTCCAATAGGAGTGCTTTGTGTTCTAAGAGATTCCTTCAATGAGAAAGAACTCACATCCAAAAATAAAAAGGAGATGGAACCAAAGCCTCAATAAATCACTTTTTGCACTGTCTCACTGTCTATAAGATAGCTCGAAGCTTGAGGCATGTTATGCCAACTTTGAGAGTTTAGTATCCATCACAAATTTAATAGATCACTACATTGCTCTTAACATTATTACTCGAAATGACCTCTTTCTAATGCATGATTTTTGTATAGTAGAAACTAAAACAAAATTTTAAGTGCAAGCTATGATGAATCTATCAATCAATCATCTACAAAATTATGCAAGCATCACACAATGGCTTTATGTAGAAAACCCCAACTAGGGTAAAAAAATCAAGACAGCCTTAAGAGGCCAAATTAATGCACTAGACAACAAGCAGTTACAAGGCCTAGAATAATCAACAAACCTTTGACTTGACACAAACAAAACATATTTTCTTTGTTCAATCCTCTTTTATTGTTGGCCTTCAAGATTTTCCTCCCTCAAACTAGTGCAGTTTTTCCTCTTCATGTTTTGTCTTTGTCTTCTTCTAACTCATCAATTAAAGACTTATTCTTTAATTGTTGTTTCCCCTTTGAGTTTATTCAATCACTCATTTGAGCTTCTTCAATCACTCCTTATATTAACTCTTTAAGTTGTTATATGATGTATTGTGCAATCACTCTCTTCAATTCATGTGAATCAAAGTAATCTCACCCATAAGAATTTTTCTCTAAAAAACTATAGTGATTCAAGGAAAACTCTAAGCACAATTTCTCTTTTTTTCTTCTCAAATAATGGCATTCCCTCTCTCTATTTTGTCCATGTCTAGGCTTTTTACATAGTCTCAAATCAGCTAGGGATAAAAGAACACAAGTTGGAAAGGACTTTATTCAAGAATCCTAAAGTATACAACTATTTTGTGAAGCAATTGATCGTTTCTTGAGGTGATTGATTGTTCACCATTTCTATTTGAATGAAATCACAAAGAGATTGATCTTTTAACCGAGGTGACTAATCATTATGTCCCTCTGGTAGAAAATCTAAAACTGAGCCAATAAGTGATGGATCCTTCAAACATTGTGTTCAAAACCGATCAATCTCTAGTGTACAATTTCAAGATTTTTTATCATCTTTTATTAAGACTCTCAAAATCACTTCCTACATGAGTGTGTGTAATTTACCCTTTGAACTCTGCTGATAATAGTCTTTATCCCTTAAAACTTTAAAATACATTTACTCCTATTTTTTAAGTTTTTTAATTCCAAATTTGACTCGATCATAAGACTAATCTAATCAGACTTTAAGACTAAAAATGTACATAGTATTTTGACATTGTTTTGTCCATTAAAATCAACCAATTTACAACATATGCTTCGTATATTCTTTTAAACTTGAATTCCATTATGACTGAAGTATTATTATGATTCATTAGTATTACAAATTATTTTGATTTAATGTCAGTAGGCTAGCTAATAAGGCCTTTTTATGTTATTAAGATGTCCCATAAGGCCTTTGTTAGGCTTTTTAATTAAGTTGCAATAGGAAATAAAGCCCAGGCTTGAGTCGAGCCTAGGACCTCTCCCTTGATAGGGGAGGTCATTTAGCACTATCCAGCATGCAAGTAGTTGGATTGGCTATGAGAAAGTGCCATGAAGTCATTGACTATCTATCACTATCAAGTCCCGGGATTTTGGAAGCATAAAATTATTTCTTTTCACAAAAATATTAGAATTTACCTGGGCCCGTGACTGGAGCCGCTCGCCTTATGCAATAATATAATAATCATTTCCCTAGGAACCAGAGTCCGTGTACAAACACAAAAAAAAATAATAAAGAGAGTTCTTACTCGTTTCAGTGCGGTTGAAATCCTTGAAATTACATCGATAAAACTCAGAATAGACCCATCTACCAGCACACTAAGCTTCGTCGAGTTCTACAAAGTTTGAGGGGTGGTCAGTATTTTAAAAATACTCAGTAGGAGAGTTTATATGATTAGGCATGAATAAACACATGGCAGTTTCACAACACATATCCTATATAATATTTTTTATGAAAATAGGGTGTGTTTCTCACCCAAAACTACCCATAGTGCTTCTTCCTACGTATCGAAGATGCTTCTAGGGTTTGTAAGCTCTTATGACTTACTACAAATGTCCCAGGCATATATTATTAATAGGAATTTGTTGCGGGTACAAAGCAGCGACCTCTTACTCCTCCACAGATCATCTCAAAACATTTCGTACTTATGGATAGAAGAGCCACCTGTGCTCATGGGGCACCGAGATCTAGAGAGTAGAGAGTCTTCCCATGATACTCTCTACCCTAGTAAGCATAGCCTCGTTAGGGGCTCACTAGGCTAAAATAAGTACCATACATCCTATTCCAAACTGGATTAATTGTGTCATTAACTAGTCAGCGGAGCTCTATCGGGGCGCCCAACAATAGCTTCGGACAACCAAAACACTGATGAGTCCCAGACTCATAGTCTTGAGTCTCATACTCATAATATTGAGTCCTAGACTCAATCAAAATATCCTAGAGTTCCTAGACTCCAAAAAGGGCTATTTTCTTTTAAAATATTTTATCCCAATGTTTATCCTTTTGAAAATCCTAGCTCCGCTTCTACAAGTCATGGGAGTGTCACTATCAATGACTACAAATGCAAGGTTGGTAGCTCATTCCAATGAGACAGTTACACCTTCTTTGTCCCGCTTCAGTGACTCAATCACTATGCTTATACGTCTTTTCAAAAATAATCTTGAGAACCTTCTTTTAAACAAGGACGAGTCCTCTAAAACCGTCTTTCAAACATATTGTATTCATTCACAATGAAAACAGTGGCAAAGCTAGTTTGTCTCTATCTCACACGCTTCAACATGTATAATTTATATCAAAATCCACAGATAAACATTTGATTAAACTATATATGAGGCAATTGTAAAGCATGCAGTATATAAAATATATTTGCTTCCAGCGGAAAATCATTCAACTAATCAAATATACATAATAACATTATACACATACGATATATAAATCATATTATATCTCAACGATTAACCATTCGACATATCAAATATATATGCAGAAATCATAAATAATAACTTGAAAGTAATCTCTAACGCATAACATGCGAGAGTCATATAAATAATAAGTTAAAAATACAACCAAAGTTTATAATCATGCCTTAAGAAAGGATAAAAGCCACTACCTTGCTCTTCATGTGAGTTTGAAGTTGATGAACCGGACACCACAAAATTGGTTGTCCACTTCTGGGGTTATGGAGGTCTCCAACCAGGAAACAACCCCACCACGATGTCTGGCACGCTCGATTTAGGTAAGAATGTCCTTGAATGGAAGAAAATGAACTCAGATTGACTCAAGAAACTCTTTTTCCGTGCCCGTAGGCTACGGGTAAAACCTCCCCTTGACCCAGAATATTTTTCTCTTTCCGTGCCCGTAGGCTATAGACAGAACCTCCCCTTAACCCAGAACACTTTTCTCAAAATACGCCCATAGGTGACGAACATAATCTCCCCTTGCCCGGAGACACTTTACCCTTTACATGTCTGTAGGCGGCGGACAAAATCTGCCCTTGCCCCGGGACTTTCCCCCATATAGGGTCGCTAACTCAAAAAATGGATACTTTCATTGCGTATAACACCCTCGAATGAGCTAAGAATGTTTTTTGAACGGAAGGAAACAGACTTAAAACGAGTGAGAGACGAAGAAAAGAAGTTTCGGAATGAATTTCAAAATGAAAGAGAATGGGTTTATATAGAGGATTGAGGTTGACGCGCGTTTGACGCGTGTCAGACACACGTGAAACACGCGTCTAACGCGTGACCGATGCACGTCAAACATGCGTCAGACTTCTGACGTGTGCATCAGTTTCTTGATGCATCACCGTGTGGTACGCGTGCTGCCACATGGCGACAAATTTAATATTTTCTTTTTTTTTATTTCTAAAACTTAAAAATATGATATCTTTATACCCCAAAGTCTGAATCGCGCGTTCTTGGTACCAATGGACTCGTATCAACGAGCCCTTCAAAACTAGACACATGGGTAGGCTATCTCATACTTTTAAAAGTGGGTCCTGCCCATGTGGCACTCTTCCCAAGGTCATAACTTTCGCTTCTAACCTCCGTTTCGTGTGTTCTTAGGTTCGTTATGCTCGTCTCACCGAGCTCTATCACACCCATATAAAATATCATTTAACGTCTGCCTCTAATTAATTTAAAATAATTATAAAATTATAAAATAGTTTTATTAGAGGTAAAAAATCATACCGAAAATTCGCAATCATTACAATCACGCACCCACATCCCCCCTTGACCCAAACTCTGCCAAAGTGGTATGATGATGGCACGACAAGTGAAATAATAACCCAAAACAGGCTAGATCGAAGTACAAAGCACTTTGTGCAAACGCAATTAATGAAAGCTAAAAGAAATTAATTAAAGTCTTTTAGTCATTCATATGCACACATATTAGATTAATTCTTTAAGCTTTAAAAGACAACAAACAAGGCTATCTCATAACATCTAAAGTATCATAATCACAAGTTATACATATAGCCCCAAAACAAAACAACATAAGTTATATAACATCTAAAGTATCATAATCCATTATTTTCCACGTGGCCAACTTCGGATATTTTAAAAATTCCCAGATGTTACATATTATACCTTTGGTTAAGATTTTCCTCTTTGAGATATGCTTAAAGCTCTCCAAAGCTTACCAATCTTAGCCCACCCTAAATAGGGAAAGAGTAAGGTTTTTATTTATAACTATAAGTTATTGGGTTTAGAATATACCAAATAAGGGAATAAGTGAACCCACTTAGGTGACATTGACTTGAAAATGAATTTGACAAGGCCCAAGCCTATTTAATATGTTAAGTGAGGGTCGGTGGCCCAAGAAATTGATGCGCTACCCGAGATGGATGTGAGTCCTAGGGTGGGGCCCACTTCCTTAATTAAAAAATTAAAAAGTAAAAATGACATCAATTAGTGTAGCACTTGGTGGATTAAGCTAGAAACTAATGTTTTCCTATTAAAAAATAAAATAAACTCAAGAAAATTTATAGTTAGACCAAACCATAACACAAAAATAAAAAACCAAAAAAGTAAAACTTACATATAATATATATAAATATATAAAAAATATAAATAAAAAATATATTATATATGTGAGGCCTACAAAAAATTCAAGAAAACATGGTTGTGTAAGATTTCATTTGATAGAGCTCGTCCAGAGCCTTCTAGCAATACTAAGAGTGGAGTGCAAGATATAATATTATAAAATTTAAATTAATTTAACCTAAAAATTTTGGATTATGATTCTAATAGTGTTGACTTTTTTAGGGATTAGAATGGGTCAAATAGGAATAAAATAGACATTAATGACATAAAACATGGGTCAAACTATCTGATTTTAAAAGTTCTATAATACACCAATTTACTTTATATTATAATATGATTAGTTGTAAATTTGGGGATAAATTTTATCAAGGACTCGAGAGTTTAGTCAAAATGGCTTAGCCATTGGTTTGGGAATTGCTGAATTAGTAGCCAATAAGAAAAGTTGATAAATATATTGGGCATGCTTTTGTGGCTTGAGGCCTGCAAATGCCATTTAAGGTGCATCTTGTTAGAAAATTTAGAGAACAAGGAAGAAGAAAACTTTATTATTTGTAAATCATGTTCATATTATAATAATGAATGGATCGACCCTCTTAATCAAATAAGGAACAACCTTAACCCTAATCACAGTAAAGGTCATAATTACGCTTCACTTAGAGAAGAGTTAACCAATAAGAAAATAACAATTAACTAGATTGACTTAACTACCCTCTATAATGTCAGAACTAACATAAACACTTTGACAAAAAGACTAAAATACTAAATGATACTCTAATACCCCCCTCAAACTCTAGATGTGGGTAACATAGAGAGTTTGCTCAACAAAAATTGAAAGTGTGTTGTTGTAATGAGACTTGGTGAAAATGTCGGCTAATTGGAGGGAGGACTCAACATATAGAATGGAAAGGGTTCCAACACGTAGATGATGTCAGACAAAGTGGCAATCAATTTTAATATGTTTCGTACATTCGTGGAACATAAAATTGTGAGCAATCTGAATAGCACTGCAGTTATCACAAAACATAGGAATGGGAACAACAATAGAAACACCCATATCAGACAAAAGTCAACGAAGCCACTTCTTGCTCTTCCAAGAGATAAGAGAATCACCCAAGAATACACAATAACTAGTAGTAGACTTGTGATCAACAACATCACTAGCCCAATCAACATCTGAGTAGGCTCGAAGAACAAGATTAAATGAGGATGAAAGGACACTGTAATGAAAAGTGCTTCGTACATAATGAAGAATACGAAGAACAACAGCCCAATTGATAGACCAAGGAGCAGAGAAAAATTGGCTGATATTATGTATAACATGTTGAATATCAGGAGGAGTGACAATAAGGTATAACAAGGAACCAACAACCTCCCGATATTGAGTTGGATCATCAAGTGGAGTGCCATCTAAAAGGTCCAACTTCAAATTTAATTCCATAGGAATAGCTACTGGACGAGGATCAAATAAGCCTGAGCGAGCAATAATATCAGTGTCATATTTAGACTGAGAAAGAAGATATCCTCGAGAAGAATATGCAACATAGTTCCCAAGAAATACTGAAGAAAAACAAGATCCTTCATCTCAAACAACTCTATCAACTGGTGTTTGAGAGAAGAGATACCTACAACATCACTGCTGGTAATAATCATATCATCAACATACAAAAGGAGTACAATACACCCAGATGGAGTGTCTTTGAAGAATAAGGCTGATTCAGCACTGACAGTGAAACCCAAACGAAGCAATGTTGCACTAAATTTATCAAACCAAGCACGTGAGGCTTGCTTAAAACTATATAAAGCACGACGAAGGCGACAAACTTGCCTTGACTTATGCGGAAGACCGGGAGGAGACTTCATATATGCTTTCTCAGACAAATCACCATTGAGAAAAATATTCTTAACATCCATTTGATAGAGTGAACTCTAATAGACTGAGGCAGCAAATATAAGGGTGCAAATATAAGTCATTTTAGCAACGGGAGCAAATGTCTCCTCATAATCAATCCCATATAGTGGTCATGCAGGCAGAGGAATCTTGAATAGATTTATCTCTTTGCCTAGCAGAACGAATATCCAATTCTAATTGATAAAGCTTGGCATATTTTGATTGCACATATAATAAGGTTAAATAATCCCAAACAGCCTTGGTTATCTTGAACTTGGCTAATTATAAACCAATAGAGAGATCCTCAAAATTATTTAACCAAGTAATAATTTTGGCATTATGTATACGTTATTCATAACACGGTCTTGCAAAATCCTCTGCTTTGACATAATAAGCTTTTATAACAGGTTCGAGAGTAAAGTCATCCATATAATTCCACCATCATTTTCCCCTGATGAAGTTACTCATGACATAACTCCAATAGGAGTAATTACTACCATTCAGATGCACGCTGATAGCTTGAAGATTATCATGCTTGTCTAACATATCCATAGTAATGAGATTGGACCAAAAAATAAGCAGTCAAGGGAAACATAGAGCGAAGAGAGATCGAAAATACCAAAAACATGAAAGGAACAAATGCAAGGGAGGCGTTACAATGAATAGTTATGTGAAACAATAAACTACTACAATGCACTGAAATAGTACATTGTACAATGGCCCAGAACAATACAATGAACAGTGCCAAACAATGTCGTGAACACTACGGCGGAATATTGCGATGGAACAATGCAGTGAATAGTGCCAATGCAAAGCCAACCAGAGAACATATTCAAAACGCCTTAGCTACCATGTTAGGAAATTTAGAGAACAAGGAAGAAGAAAACTTTATTGTCTATAAACTATGTTCATATTACAATAATGAAGGGATCGACCTTCTTAATCAAAGAAGGAACAACCTTAACCCTAATCATAGTAAAAGTCTTAATTACCCTTCACTTAAAGAAGAGTTAACCAATAAATAGATTGACTAATCACAGTAAAAGTCTTAAATAGATTGACTTAAATACCCTCTATAATGTCAGAACTAAAATAAACACTTAAGACTAAAAGACTAAATGATACTCTCATACATCTAACCAAACAATATAATGGCTAAGTTGTGCCTAGGAAAGCACTTTGCAACCTTTTCTTGTACAAGGAGTCTAAACAAGGTATTTTTTTCTTTGATCTTAATGGAGGTGCGACATTAAAAACATTGAGTTCATTTTAGTTTGGAGATCAACTTTAACAACTTGGAAGTTTGGACAAGACTGCCTATCTTCATCTTATATATGATCACAATTATCTATATTATGGGATTTAATCAAAATGACTGTCATGTTCTCTTATTACATCATAAATGGAGATAGCTTGTTGAGATGTGGAGCCTGATTAACGTTTAGAGCTAGTTTTGCCATTGTTGGCATTGATTTTCAACTTTCGAGCAAGCACATGATTAATTAAGCAACCTATTTTTCAGCAGCAATTTGATGAGTGAGAGTTCTTGTTTATTTGCTCACGTTCAATCAAGGATTGCATATAAAGTCCAATGAGGAATTGTTCATCTGCTTGGGTTCGTTGGGAACACACACTCCTCAAGTATGAAGTGGGATTGTCCACTCTCATGTCTTCACTCAATAAATCTCACCTAGAGAAATTTTGTTGTTCCTCACAGTGATTCGTGATTGATCGCATTGTCTCGCGCATATAGAAACAAGGATTTTCCTTCAAATCCTCTTCTAGTTGGAGTCTATATGGGTTTCTAGGGTTCTTAGCTTGGGATAAAATGGTAATCTTCAAGGCCTAGGGCATAATGTTGAGAGCGAGAAAGCTCTTGTATGCTTTGTTAATTAACTGCATAATTCTCTTTAAGGGTTTTGGGGCAATTTGGGTGAGAAATTGTTGCAAACTCTTATAAACACTTTCATCTATTCCATTCCATTTTGAAATCGAACAAATGGTATTAGCACCTCAAACAAAATGTGGGACCACAATAAGGTGAAGATAGAAAAGTTGATTGGCAAACACATTGCCTTGTGGAAGATCCAATTTAAAGTCTATATGCATAACAAGGATTTTTATAGACCGTTGAAGGGTAAAGAGCTAGAGAAGATGAGCGACGAAAGAAACTTACAAAAAGTCAATCAAGTTAAGCGTGCATGCTCTGTCCTTAAAACAAAAATCACTCTCTCTATTGGTGCTTAGGAATCACTTGGGCATCTGCCTATTAAGATAAGACGATCTACCACACGCTGTAGAAGCACTTTCACAAAGCATATGCAATGAACCCACGTTATACAATTACTCTCACATAATACGGTATTGAAATCTAGTAAATAATGATTCTGAAAAAATAATTTTTAATGTTTTTTAAGAAATCCCGTTGAAAACAAGCCGTCCCATTCAAACAGTTAAGTCTGTCCGTTAACGAACACATTTTAGTTAAGAGAAAACCAAACCCATTTTGGGTTAAGAAAAAACTAAATAAATTTGTCTTAAAATTAATTATCATGTTGACCCAACCGAGCCGAGCCGGTCAGTAGCGGTAGCGCATGCACCACATAGGTACATGGGTTTAACATGTATCTCCCCTCTAAAAGTAGGGTGACCCAATGGCCTAACTTGGAAAACCAAACTTATGTCTTATATACTATCACCATCACTATTTCCTAGGTATTGTAAGACTATTCATAACTTTCAACCAATTCACATATGTGTTCTCATTCACAATAAAATAAGTTTTAACCCACTTTATAACATGTTTTTCCTAGTAAATTCACATATAGGTCAAGTTTATCATTTACCAAAAATAAATTTGGGTTGAAAACTCATTCTTTGTTAAATGAACATTAATAGAGGTGAAAATAGAAAACCACTAACAATTTACCCCTCACCAACCAGTTGTAAAGGAAACGGAGTCAGAATTGGAATTTCAAAAATTAGAGGGCAGATTGGTAGGGTGCTGATGGAAATAAATTGACCCTATCTATGCCTTAACAGTTGAGTCGTTTTCATAGCTGATGTTTGGTCTATGTATCTGTTTAGATTTATTATTCTATAAGCAGCTTACTGTTTATAAATATCAATGATGTAGGTATATCTCCTATCTACCATGCATGGTGTCTTAGAAAACAAGCAAATACCTGAATTAGATAGTCTATAGAAAATAGTAAAGAAGGGAATAAAGTGTTAAAATAATGACATAAAGAATAGAGAATAAAGACGAGGGTTCTATTATTTTATGCTTGCTCGATGATATAGTAAAATATGTAGTTGGTGGTTCTTTTTTATTTAAGGCATAGGTTTCTTGCCTGTTTGACAAATGAGATTCAAACAGTACTAGCTTTTGTTTTTTCTTTACCATGACCAAAGAAGATGCCATTCAAGGGCTTTCTTCTGCTTGTGAAGGATATGGATAAAGCTATACAAGTTTTAAAAGAGAGCCATAGATAAAGAAGCCATATAGATTGCAAAGAATGTGGTCACTGTTGAATTACATGATCGGGGACCATTTCAGTTGACTACTCAAATGACATTTTGCACATTTTTTAAACCTTGCCTTCATTAACTATAAAAAACATACAACCCTCTATTCGTGAGGCTTAGACACACACTTTCTCGCATAAGATGCAATATGTATTTTCATTAAAAAAAATACTACTCATACAAATACATAGAAATTACACTAGATCCAAAGTAAAACAATTATAGCAAAGACCAAGCTGCTCAAACTATAAGTTCTCTAAGCCATATCATGAAGACTTAGAGATCATTGTTGTAGAGGACCTCCAACTCCATCCTCACATAGGATAAACATCAGGAGAGGAGTCAATCGCCAATATGTATTCGATCCATGGGATGCCCTTGGGGTTGCCATGCCTGGCAGACAACATAAAACTTCTCCCCCAATATAAACTTTTTTAAAGAAAATATGTGTAGGGTCACGTATTGGAATTGCGCGGCCTCAATGCATATTTGACATACGCAAATGAGACTCAATTTATAATACTAATATATAATATTTTTATTTAATCCTGTGTAATCTAGTTGGTGGTTGAAAAAGAAAATTTCTACCAAATAAATTAATGCCTTACTCATACCATAGAATTTATTTGCAATTATGCTTAACTTTATAATAATCGTTATCATATGTCTTAACCCAGCTATTAGCTATTTGGGGCTGGTGATACCACATTTAAATCTTATCATAATTAAAATGATAATACAGTCCATGTAAATTTACATAGAGACAAATTTGTAAGTTTGATGGTCTTCTCAACGCAACTCTCTAAAGAGGGGACATTGATATGAAAGTGCAACCATCTATAATTATCACGGAAAAAAATTAATTTGCTAATTTTTATTCCATTTCGTCATATCTTTTAGATATTTTATGTACACTTTTTGCCAATTTCACCATTTTTCTTGATATATAGCTTAAATAGCTTGTTTGGATGAAGGTATAGAGTTTTGGTTGATATTTATGAGTGAAATGAAATTTGACTAGCTTGATTAGATTAGGGTTTTGACCAACTCTTTGTTAATTAACACAACATGCTTCTACATTAAATTCTTTATAATGCTTGCTTCTACATTAAATTCTTTGTATAATGGTTGAAAGAAGAAAAATATATCAAAAAACATTAACACTCTAATCATACCATAAAATTATTTACAATCAAGCTTAACTTTATAATTACCTATCAAAAGATTTTAGCATTAGAAAAAAGTTGGAAAACATAAAGAAACCCAACAAAGTTGAAGACAACGGCGAAGTAAGCACGAAAACGCCATAAGTTGTTGAGACATCGCTTTCGGGAGAGGTTTTTTTTTTACTCTTTTATCTTAAATGTTTTGTCAAAGCGCTCCTTGGCCCCGTCCCCCTGTGGGCCCCACATGTATTATTCCCCCACCCACTGGGCCCCACCAATAGACCCGCTCTAAATACCGCACTGCCACGACGTATTCAGCACGACATATTTTGATGGCCGGCCCCACCACGAGCTTGACCTCCGCAAAGTTGACGTGTTGACCGTTGGGTGACAGGAGCGGGCCCCACGGGCGTCCCCTCACGCGCTCGGGGTGCGCCTCGCTTTCACGCGTGTGATGTGAACGGGTCTCGCTCCGCCGTGCGGCCCAATGATTGGACGAGGGAGAAAACCGGAAACCGGTTCCGGATTCAGAGGGCGGTTTGGGTCAGGTGGGAGAAGGATTCGGGGTCACGCAGCATCGATGGGGTCTTGTCCCCGGCTCACGGCTTTCGAGAGGGCACGGGCCTGACGTCAGCAGAATCTCTTGTTTTTTAAAAAAGGGCTCA
This sequence comes from Saururus chinensis, assembly GCA_035235625.1. Taxonomy (NCBI): domain Eukaryota; kingdom Viridiplantae; phylum Streptophyta; class Magnoliopsida; order Piperales; family Saururaceae; genus Saururus; species Saururus chinensis. The sequence goes on along the minus strand of CP141147.1, from coordinate 21,328,330 downwards.
TCGATACGTTTCCCCAGTTTAGTCATAAATTGGGTTCACGGACTATATTACTATGGAAACATTTCCTTGAACCGGTGGATACGGGACAAGGGTGCAAGGGCTATCGGGAAACGTGAGAGTAAGAGAATGAGACGTATCGGAGCATTGGCTAAGGTTGTGCCGTCATCCGTGTCGTGTCTCCCTTCGAGGAACCGCCACCCCTTCTTCCCATAGCTTGGCAATGGGGCAACGGAAAGATTTATTAAATTAATGCTTTTATTTATCATTTCAATAAAGGTTAAGATGAGTAAAGAAATTTGATTAGTTGAGAAGTACCGGGCAGAGAGCTTCCCAACCACAATCTGCCTGCATAAAGGGGCAATGGGTTTTCTGCCCTCTACTACATTGGCTATATTATTATGAAAATTATACGGCAGATTAATGGGACTCCATGTAAGAAATCACTTAATTTCTTGATTATCATACATGATAAGTCATAAAAAATGGCCTATGAACTCGTGCTCGTTCGGTTGCATTCCAAGCTATCAAATTTTGATCCGATAAACTATGTTATTTGGCAAACAAATAACTCTTGAACAATGTGCATTGTTATATCTCAATCGGACAGACGGCTCATAATGCAATGTGCATTGGTTATGTAATTGTGTGTGAAACTGTGCTCATGTAAAATTTTTCTTAAAAAAAAGTTGCTCTCATCAAATTTATAACTTGGTAAATTACAATTGCACCATCTAATTACTTTGAAAAAAATTTAATAACTTCTAATAATTGGTTTTTTTATTTTTCTAAGGAAGGAATCTACTGAGCCAATCCACCTTCAACATAATCAATAACTGATGCAAGTTAGGAAGCTAACTCGTGTATCACAATCCTAACGGTTCATTAAGGCCATCAATGTACTACTCAAAAGAGGTCAACATTCTAGAACCACATCACTACAAAATAGTGTAGGCCTAAGAGGCCAAGACCTTATCTAGGCTAATCCAGAGTACAGAAGTTGAATAATAGACTACTCCTATGGAAAAAAGTTATGAAAAGGTGAAGTTTTGTTGATAGGAAAAATATTATAAAATCTTGTTGATAGCGTAGTTGTGAACTATCTAACTTTGGGGGAGGAGCTCTACCAACAAGAGGGGAGTCTGATTGGCAACAACAGTAAACCGAAAGTGAAAGTTGAATTGCAGACAACTTCCACTAGGGAAAAAAGTTATGAAGGCGTAAATAGCATTAAAAAAGTCTTGTTGATAGAGAGCATTTGTGAACTATCTAACTTTGGAATACTTAAGTCTTACTTGAGCATTTTGACTAGTTGATAAACTTTAATAATACCCTTCTCCATCAGACCTTCAGTGACCAAAGATTATGCTTTTCATATACTTAAACTTGACAAATACACTATATTTTTATAAGATTAATTAAATTTGTTAAGTGCAAACTTTTATATTACCTCTTTCCTCCGTCTCCCTTAAATATGACTATGCAATAAATTTCTTCAAAATTGCTTATATATTACACATACTTTTTTCCGTCTCATATTAATTATCTAAATTTAAAAAACTAAATTAGACTAATATTTTCTCCATCCCACATTAATAATTTCATTTAATTTTTTAAAATAAACTAAAATTTCATTCATTTTTAAGAATAAATGATTTATTTTAACAACCAACTGAGTAGTTAAGTCCAAAAATTTAATGAGACATAGATAATCTTCCCACAAAATATATTTATGAAGATTTAAGTAAGGAGGATGATAGTGCCCAAAAATAAAAGAAAGGAAGATGGATTACTCTAAAAGTTATTTACTAATTCCTTCTAATATGATGATTATTCATATAGTATCAAGTAATAGAACTAAGTTCTTCTTACAGGCCCTTACTCGTCAAAAAAGGGCAGTGAGGGGGGTCATCTGTAATTTCACCCCACCTGTACCAAAAAACGGGGGTATTTTCCGCTTTTTTTTTCATACGCGTAAAAAAAAAAAAACCGGAATTACGGCTTCTCTCTGAGGATTGAAGCCAGGCCGGTGACGACCTTGCCGCCCTTGTTCGCCGCCTTGGGCCTGACCGCGGGCGGCTGCCACGCCGAGACCACGACCGTGATCTTCTCCTCCCCCTCCGCCGCCTCGTCGGGAGTCGCCTCGGCCGGGCTGCTCTTCTTCTCTGCGAACCTCAGCTCGAACTCGCCGGAGAAGGTCCTTGTGGCGATGAACCCGGTGTCCTTGCTGGGCTCGGAGAGGCGGTGGTGGGGGGCAAGCCACTTGGCCTTCATGTAGTCGGGCTTGCGCCAGGGCGGGACGTGCAGGCCCTTCTTCTTCAGGCTCCGCTTGGCCGCCTCCGCCACCAGGGCCACGATCTGCTGGACGCGCTCCGGCTTGCCGACGAAGATCGCCGGGAGGGACTGGAGCACGGCCCGGTAACTCTTGGTGGAGCGGGCGATCTTGAACTCGGACTTGAAGTCCACGTCCACCAGCAACCGCTCACCCTCCACCATCACGTCTATGTACTCATGATCCCCTGCAAATCCCCCCAAATTCCCATCAAAAACTCAGCAAACAGAATCCTTCAGGACTGTAATCAAAATCGACCATTTCCCTAAAAATCGTATTTTTAACCCAACAATCGGAGTGCAAGTGGCCGATTTCATTTTGGATCAATTAAGCAAATTTTGAAACTTTTGAATTTGAACTGAAACAAAGTGAATCAGTATCAGAGTCCTGATCACAACAATCCGACGATTTTGGTTCGTTTTCATACGATTGATCGAACAGGAACCGGAGAAAATCAACTCAGAAAATTTGAAATTGGAATCCGGAATTGCAGGAATCACATGGTAATCGTCGCAAAATCAAAATTTATGTCGTGAAGATGGAGAATTCCGAGCGATTGACAAAATTGAGAATCAATTATCACGAGAACGAAGAAATGAAAGGTTGGGATGGGGTCGTACCAGCAGGAAAATTAGGGGACTTCTCCCACCGGGACTTGCAGACGGACGCGTCGTAGCCGCAGGCGACCAGGCCGTCGGCCACGATTCGACGGAAGTCCTCCCTCCTCTTCCCGGTTTTGTTCTTCTCCACGATCTTCGCCGCGTCGGCTAGGACGCTCCACTCGACCGCGCTCGTGCACTGCACCAGATTCTGCAACCAGGTAAACAAAAAAAAATCAAATCTTCTTATCCCATTATCAGATTCAACTTCCATTATCGGAAGCCATCATCTGCAAGATGTTTTGGATTTTCAAATTCGAATTCAAAATTTTGTTTACCTTGAGGAGCTCGGCGCCGAAGGGGGAGTCGCCCAGGTCGAGCTCGTCGTCGGAGCTCTCGGAGCAGTTTCCGTTGAAACAGTTGCACCGGTTCCTCCCGCACTTCGCGGCGGCGGATGACTTCTCGCCGCCGCCGTCCTCCATGAAGTTCTGGACTAACTTCGCCAGGCAGACGGAGTTCGGCTCGGTGTCGCTTCCGCCGCTACTTGCCTCCCCACTGCCGCCGTCCGCCAGAGCAGCGGCAGCGACGGCCGGGAGCTTCTCAGTAGACGAAATGCGCAGCACGTTCGAGAACTGCCGCTCGAACAGCCGCTTGAACCGCGACTTGGCCGCCGCCACCTGCGGCAGCGGCGGGGCCGGCTTTGCAGCATCGCCATTACCAGCCGGCACTAGGGCCGATTCCAGAGGCTGGATTTTCATGGGAAACGGCATGATCGGACACCAAAATGAACCCCAAAACTCGAAAAAGAACCCCAAAAAAACCCCGATCGTCGTCCTCCTCAGTTCTCTCCCGCCATCAAAACAAACCCTCGCCGGCCCGAACTCAAACTCCCCCCAAACCCCCCAATTAGGCAACGCCTTAAAGCCACAGCGCTACCAGTTCTGAACTCGTCAGCAGGAGTTCCCAAACCGGGAAATGGCTCTGAACCATTAAAATCGACGACGACGACGTGAAATGGAAGCTGAGACGGGGCATTGAATTCCCTCCCAACAATCAAACGAATTTACTGCGATCGAATCGAAAGCCCGATTCGGCCGGTCGATCCCCCATCCATCCCCAGCCCGCGATTCCAAGCCTTCAATGCGAGTTTTCCCCTTCCGCCATTTCCACTCCAGGGCAAGGAATCGAATATCCCTTCCAGTCTCCGGGTCCAGGTCCAGATTTCCGTGCCGGGGAAACTCCGGCGCCGGCCGGTCGCTTTTCCGGTAAGATTATGTCTCTTCGCAATTTTCCTTCGTCGAGCGGAGAACTGCGAGGGGGCCGATGGGAGCGGAGTCGGTCTTATAGAAGCAGGAGGAGTTGCTGACTAGGACGGAGTAGACTACGTGGCGTCCGACGTGGCAAGGATTAATCCGGGGGGTGGTATTCCGTACGTGTCGCGGATGGAGCGGGTGGTGGCACACGTGTCGCGGGAGTGGGAAAGAAGACGACGCGCAGGTGCCCCGAGATCGGGTGTGTGGTGGCATGAATTGACGAAAATGTCCTACATTTTTTCTGTAATGCTAGCGATGAACATGTTCCAGAAGCGTCCAAACTGCTTTCTGGGCAACAGGGACACTTGTCCCCGAGGGAACTGTAGGGAGGTAATTTTTTGACGTAAATACCCTCACATATTTCGGTGAATGCCTGATCGTGTCCCCGGTTTATCCGAAACGTCCAAACCGGCACGCGGGAATGTGGGGCTCACCGTTTTGTCCCGGATTTCCCGTCGGTGGGGCGAAACTGCTCCCGGTACGAGCTGACGTGTGGCCGGCGGCCACTCTTCTAACCGAACACCGGCTCGGCCCACTCCGTCGGTGGTCGCCGTCGTGGCTTTTTGAATGGGACAAATGCATTTGAACCCGGTTTAGCAAGTTTTTTAATAACCGGTTCAGCAATTATAACATAGTCCTATAGCTCACACCATCAATATTATCCAATTAACTTTCCGTAATTGCTTTATTAAGTTCTTTGGGACGAGTAGGGCACACTTTTTTAGCCCCGTCCTCTATTTTCTATATTTTTTAAGCTTGGTTTATCGGTTTTATATTAATAGTTTTATTTAATTTTTTAATTTATTTTTAAATTATTAATAATTTTATTTAGTTTAGTAGAATAAGTTAATTTTAATACCATTTTCGTCCAATATTAATAATTTTGGTTGGCAAAAAAATTATTCTATATTAATAACTTTATTTTTTATAATTTAAATAATTATATACTTACAAAAGAGTATTGTAAGCTTATTTTCTCTCATAGATGTGAGTTTTATCATTTAATAAAAATTATAATTTTTTTAGATATAACTATTAAAATTAGATGAAGAGAATATATTTTAAAAAATTTAAAGCTATTAATGTGAGTCAGAGAAATTATATCATAATAAAAAGAAAAATATAGGTAAACATTTGAACAAAAATATTTACCAATTCGGACCTCCCAAAGTTTACATAACTTTTTTTAAAAAAAATTATATAATTTCATCCTTTAAATTTATTTCATCTTTCCAAAAAAAGAAATCAGTTTAACATTTTATAAGACATAACTTAATATTTTAAAAATTGAACTGGCTTGGACGGTTGAAATGAGCTCAATTGAATTGTTTAATCATATTTATCATTAAATTGGGTTTATGCCAACTGACCCATAAAAAAATGGTTCGACCACTAATTCAATTTTAAAAACAATGGTTCTATCATCTAAAACTTCTAATAAAAAAACGCCCAAAACTTGCCTCTCACTTGAGATAAAATTAATTCGAGTTGTTCACAATTAATATAATGTGATCTTCAAATTTATGATACATAACTAGCTATTTAATATGCCTAAATACACACATAAGAAATCTAAATTAACAATGGAGATGTATGAGGATGTGTGACATTTCCTTGTATAAGAGAGAGATCCACAATCTTTAATTGTCTGGATTTTGCTATAGTAATTATGTGCTCTTAGATGTTAATTGAAGTAGTGTGAGAATGGTTACACTTGTCCAGTACGACCAGCATTGACTTTGGGATTTTCACTTGAAAGGAAATTTGACAAAATCTTCGTATCTTTCAGTCGGGTAACCGACCACTGGTTCTTTTTGGCAAGATCATAATTTCTCATGTGATTTTTCAGAAATGACCCCCATTCCCATGGATATTACAACGTATATTTTGCTTGTCTACAGAATTTCTTGTAATCAATATCAAATTTTTAATGAGATTGTTTTAACTTAGATATTATAATTAATTTTGAAAAGGGTATCATTAGTATTTCATAGAACAAATTTAATTATTAGTACTTAATTATTGAAGTACATTTAATTACTTATTTACTTAAATTTAATTTCTAATGATAATGGTAAGATTGTGAACAAATCCTACTAATGTCTTTGTTAGGAAAGAGTTTTTAATGGTCTCCACTCACCATGTGGATAAACACATGAGGGTTGTTTACCCATGAGATCAGTGTTGTACACACTAGCGTATATCAGTATTAATATCACTTACGCTAACATGCACTAATGTATACATCATTAATCTTAAAAATGAATAGTTACCAAATGTTTCATACACTGGACTCATAGTGAGCTGGGAGAATGAAAAATTCTTCCTTTTATTTTTAAGGTAGTTTCATATAATATGTGAAAACTTAGGAGTTGGGCTTAGTTCCAAAATTATACGATGTTTGAAAACTTAAGTCTTGGGCTCAACTCTAAAACTATTTGTGTCAAATTGATTCACAAGTTTTTATGAAGTTAAAATAAAGTCTTATATCAAGATTTGAATATATTATATGAAAAAAATTTGTTGAAATGAAGATAATTTCATCCTATTAAGTATGTAGTTTTAAAATTTTATGTAAATATTTTATTAGTTTTCAACAATTAAATTTATTTATTTACATAAAATTAAACATATTAAACTTAAAATAAGATTAAATTCAATGTTAAACACTATTTTATAAATGAGTTTTTTTCTATATTACCTAGCCAAAAAGCAAAATATTCTATATTACCTATTTTTGAACATTAAATGCCACATAACCCGGACTTACACAATATTCAAGGAAAATCGAACCGAATACCCCAAAGTGAGGATTTAGAGTTTTATATCGTGTTATCTGGTCAAAATGCCACAAATACCTAGAAGCGACCTAGTGTGGAGTGCGAGTTTTAATTTTCAACTGGCGATTTCCAAAATCTGACCTGTAAGAAGCGAAAATGCAGTGGGAGATTCAATTTTTGACCTCACATTTCCAAAATCCGACTAGTCAAAAGCGATGTCGGCCTTGAATAGAGGTTCTACTAGAGGTTCGATTCGCACGCCAATTGAAGAAGTGATTTTGTGGTGAAGGTCAGTGGCCCGTCGAGGGGTTAATCCGGCTAAGGTTAGCAACATCAACCAATCAGTGACTTCCGTGGTAAAAAAGACATCTTCAAACTCTAGTTTTTTTTTCATATGTTTGAATACATGTGTTCGTATATCCCGTTATGAAGAACACAATAGTCACTACTTGCATATATATGCACAATACATGAATCGTGTTATCAATAATACAATACACAAAATATCATGTATCGATAATACAATATATGATGTATGACATTGATAAGTAGTATTATCGTATATGAGAAGACATATATATTGTATTATCAATAATATGATATATGGCATTGAAAAGTCGTGTTATCATGTATGGGAAGACATGTCTATCGTGCTAATGATAACACTATATATGAACATAATGTGTATTTGACCATTATTTGGGCGATTACTGTAACACCTTGACTCGATCTACCAACCCGAACCATTAATAGGACTTTATATAATTAACAAAAAAATTTAAAATTTAGACTAACTAGGAGCTGCAGACTTTGTGTGCGAGAGTTATAACGTTATTCTACGCACTGCGGGAACTTTAGCAGTTCATTGCGCGCTTAGAATAAACCTAATTTTATAACTAATTTAGATCGGGCCAATGTTATTGTACCATTGGTTGTCTTCGTACGTATTAGATATCATCTCTGACATTATTTCAATACGATCGGATCCACATGTAGTTTTGCCTATTATCCATTACATGCATCACACATCAGAAAATCATATACGTTAATATATATATATATATATATATATATATATAATCTTATATTTGAATAAATTATTCAGAATAAGACAGAAATCTCATAAATCATCAAAGTTGAACGGAAGCTCATGAAATAGTTATATGGTATATATGTTATGTCACATATAAATTTATCATTTTTTAAACTCCTAATTTGCAACAAATATACATGCATGAATATCATCAAATATTTAAAAAGTTTTAAACAATCTCAATTTTAGGCATGCTACATCCATACTTTTACAACATTTTCATATATTTTGCTTCTAGATTTTTTTATCATATTTGAAAGATTATATATCTTAATTAGTACTCTCTCCGTTCTAAATTAATAGTTCCTTGACAAAAAAGTTTATACCATATTAATAGTTTCATTTTGTTTAATATAAGTAATTGGGTACTTAAAAAAGAGTATCATAAACTTATTTTCCCTTTTTATAAAGGTGGGTTTTACTATTCAATAAAAACTATTATTTTTTTAAATGTAGCTATTAATATAAGACAGAGGGAGTATTGTCCCCATCAATTGTGTTCTAAATGGCTTAATTTCTTGCCAGATCTTGACACTATTACGGCCAAGTGCCGAAATCCTAATGCCAATTACTATGTTGATCACAAAGATAATTTTCCTATTTTGACAAGAATGAGTGATCTTTTGTAAGAAAGAAAAAACCACTAAAATGAAAAGCAACGATCCTTGTTTTACACAAGTGAGATCCCTAAACAGATCATCTAATGAAGCACATAGTTTCACGCTCACAATATGTCTATACCACCTACTTTATTGTGATTTTATTCACTTTTGCCTAATCTATTCATAAAAAGCTCTTGGCAATATTCTCAATCTCTCATAGTATTGACAATGACGTTCATTTTACCAGTAACACATGAAAAAGAAAACGAAAAAGGAGAACAAGTGTTAAAAACAGGGAAAAGATGACAAGTATGAAATGAAAGCATTTGACTTTGGTGAGTGGCATCTGATTTACTAATACTTTTAGTATGGTTAAATAATTTGGCATGATTAATATTTATTAATTTGTTTGTAGGATTTCTAGTTTGAACTTTGATGAGAGTGTACTCAAGGGATACTATGGATTTAGCCTATAGATATTCATGTAAGTGTTGAAGGGTAATCAGCCACTGGCGTGCTGGATAGGACCTCCCTTGTCAAGGGAGAAAGTCTCATGTTTGAGTCATATTTGAGTCGAGCCTGTGTCACCTTTTGGGGGAGGGGTGGGATTTGGTAGGTTTGGTGGAGATTGGGACTTGTATGGGTATGAAAGAAAGAAATATGTATAAGAGAAGAAAGAAATATGTATAAGAGAAGAATACTATGTGACATGATGAGACAAATGAATTTAAGATGGAGGATGCATAGCATTCTATTATTATGAGTGTAAACACTGTTAATTTTACCTTCATGATTACTAAGCATTACATTTTGGTTAATGATATAATCTCTTAGAAAAATGATAAGCCCATTTCTGGCCCCTTTTATGCCTACAACCAACCACCACAGTTGCCTGCAAGTCCTAAATCAAGAAGCATATAATTGGTACTATATATCATCTTGATAATTTTTATTTTTTATCTTAGGAAAAAAAAGGGTCGGATCTAACATGACCAAGCTCCCTAACCAAAGACTCGTTACTAGCCCACATAGGGCTCCAAACATGTATATAGAGAACAATTCGCTATCTATGTATAGCTCCCTCTTATGTACCATATTCTAGTCCCCACTTGGGCCGGTCACGGGGCTCCGGTCAGGGTATTGGTTAGAAAAACATTTTTGAGCAAAAAACTTGATAAGAGAACAACTCTAACTCTCTCTCTCCCCTCTCTTCCAAGCTTTCTATATTAATTACCAAAGAGAACCTAACAATGCAATGAAATATAAAAAAAACAAAGTAAAAGGCAAAAGAAAAGTCATAACCTCACCAAAACATAAAAAGTGGCATCTGTCAACTAATTTCTTGAGAAGCCAATCAAATTAGACTTCTTCACAGTATTCCTTCCGTGTATGCCACGATAATTGGAAAGTCTCCAGGCCAATACGTTTAGGAATATTGAATAATTGCACCCCTGGATTTAGGCTGCTTTCATGTGCACGCAAATGACTGGAACATGGCATTATTTGGCTTCCTTCGTAGTTTTAAGTAACATTCTGATACGTATCCATTGTTTTACTCCATCTATGTGCTAATGAGTAATGACTATCTTAGTACAAAACAAAGTAATGACTATCTTTGTAGCTAAAAAAAAGAGTAACGGCATTCAACTTTGTGGAAAAACAAAAATAATGAAAAATGATAGTCATCTCTAGCTTTGGAAGGATCTGTCGTGGCTTATCTCACTTGGTTAAGATCTTTGGGGCTAAGCAGACACTCAAAGGACGAGTCCCATCCATCTCAATCTAATGACATCTCTACCTTACATACTACTCCCTCCGTTGCGTATTAAGTGTCCTATCTGTGTTTTTAAAATAAATTAATTTTAATTTATTTAAAAACTAAATATGACACATAATATGGGACAGAGAGAGTAAAAAAAAATATTGACCATTTCTATGGTGTTTAATGGTAAACTCGCATATTATTTATTACTGCATAGAAAGAGCATGGATACTTCGATATGTCGATCACCAGAGTACAACCAATGACAAGCTGTACAGCCGGTGGCTTGAGCAAGTGGACAAAATATTCATCATAATACTGGACAAAATACTTTGCTTATAAACAATTTTGTAGTATCGTGTACTCTCTCCGTTTTATATTAATATTTATATTTTAAAAAATAGTAATTTTTATTAAAACCTAAATCTAAGAAATAAGCTTAAATTACTCTTTTTTTAAGTATCTAACCACTTAAATTTAACATAATGAGGTTATTAATATTGAATAAATTTTTTTATTAAATAGAACTATTAATTTAAGACAGAGGCATTATTAAATAGGTTGGCATTGATTACACTACAAAGCCACATGAATGTTCTGTTAGCTTGTTCCTGTAAACGAAAGTGATGCCCATGCGATAACGTAATCAAGTTTTGTCGTAACAGACGGTGATTTAGTATAATAATCAACGTTTATGACTTCAATAGCTAATTGAAGAAATTAGACATTTAGAACTCATTATTATACTGATTATAATTATTGTTGTTTACTAAGATTTGGTCGACACGGGTTGTCCTTCTCCTGTTGATACATGTGTTTTAGTTTTGGGGCCTAATTAACCAGGTCCTTAACCTGATTAGTGGGTCACCACGCTAATGACATAGAATAAAGACAAATGGATACCAAACTAGTGGTCATAAACAAGATTAATAATCTCAATTCTCAAAGGATCACGCAAAGAACTTTTTAGCTAACTTTGACTTTGTATACTTGCATATATACTAATAAGAATGCACGTACATCACACGTAATTATATATTAATTAAGAAAAAGAAATAAAATTGAAAATAAGTATGTATCAAATAGATACCGCCCTTGCACGCTACAACTATAATATATGCTTCTAGCATCATAATGAGCATAATAACATACATATATAATTATAAGCATTATACTAGCATAAATATATTTGCAGTAAGCAATTGTGAATTTGAATGCCACATGCTTAATATTAGACCCCAAGTTGGACAAAAGAATGATGCTGATGGACTTTGTACCCTGGAACACGTTGTTCTACGTGTTTAAGTCGAGTTTGGCGGTGTACATGTACCCCTTCCACTGGTAGCATGCAATGTATTTTCTACATGGGGGACATTAAATGTGTAGTATATGTACAACCAATTAAGAGAGAATCCGCACAAGTTTAAATGCCTAGATATTTATCTCATTTTGTTTTGAAGATCGTTGGGGTTAGTAGTAAATGAAGAAACCAAAAGCTACGTATTTATAGGTAAATACATTAGATGATCATGTTGCTTTCATTTATACTACACTATCTACCTAAAGTGCCTCTACAGAAGGGCAAATGCACAATGCACTCATATTAGGACTTTGTTGAAATATAAATTTCTCTATGAAAGCCACTCATAGTAAGCTAAATATCTCATGTAAGTTCCTTTTTTTTCCTTCTTTCTTTTGGCCAAGATAAGATTGACATTGTTTACATAATGAAGAGAATAATGTTTGAAGATTTATACAAATAAATTAAGTGCATTTGCAGTCTTAAAAGTCCCATATTTCTTTCAAACATATTTTCACAATTCTGAAAGTATGATAAATGTTGCTCATGAGCTCTTCGACCAAGTCCTCCCTTGCGTCCAATACCTACAATATGACATGATGATTTTATAGTCCTTCAATCCAATTGGAATAAGTGACATAAGGGTGGAAGAAACAATGGACACGATCCATTGAATCAAATTTAAATTTTAGTTAAAGCATAGTGGCTCCTTGGGAGTAAAACTTTGATATAGTAGTAAGCCCTCTTAGTATACACCTAGCGCACGTGGGTTCACCAATACCACACATGTTCATGCCACACAATTTCAATCTTGCATCCTCCAATTCAAAGGGAGGCATATTTTTTACAAATAACCTACCCATGTTCCCTAAAATCATGGATACATATTTCACATTTTCATATTTATTTTATTTATTACAAACACCTATAGAAGGGTGATCTTTAACCTAGTTGAATAGGCCGGAAGGCCTACGCTACATGTGTTAAAATGTTCAATAATTGAAAGTGAGTAACATTATTATGCACCGGGCACATGTAAAAGTACGTGGCGTGACAGAACACACGTGTGCTTGTGACATATGCTAGTGCACACGTGTGCATACATGTTCACACACATGTCACGAGAACATCTATGTAACAGTGCTCCGGTCGGATAGTGCGTGCAAGACAAGGGGCATACAGGATTAAACTTAAAATAAGCATCTAATATAAAGTCATCCTAAATCTACATCTAATTCCTCACAAACTTTCTCTAAGGAAATAATTAAACAATGTTAGAGCCTGTAAATCACAATTTTTTAATTAGTTACTAGAGTAGCCTCAAACTCTACTTGCAATTCCTCACAAATCATTCCCTTAGGAAACTAAACACTGTAGGAGACTAGACTAGCTCACTATTCCTTTCTATATCATGTGATCATTGTGGGACCATTTTCTAGATGTGCTAGCACTACCTTTTGATTAGAGAGTGCCCATGGTTTTACGCACAGCCATTGTTGGCGTGGAATGTTCTATTTTCAAATCACGGTCGTATCAGTTTGATGTATTTTTCTTCAGTTTATCGGTTGACACTTGACAGCACAATCTTCATATTCTCTGTTTGCCCCTTCTTTAAAAATAAGCACAAATTATCCAAATAAAAATAAAAGAAAAAACTGACATCTGATCTGACAAGCAAACGTTTTTTAAGAAGGTACAATAATTCTTTAAATTACTCATAAAATCCAAATTATTAAATTTTTGGACAAATGTACCCTCTCATTTTTCCTTCTTTTTCGATTTTTTTCTTCTCTAGATCTCCCGATCTCTTTCTTCCATCTTATTTTTTTCTTCCTTCATCAAAGATTGTGCTTCCACCGATCTTCTGTTGAATACTCCTCTATCATCTCTATCACTGACATCACCTCTGCCTTTTTCTCCTCCATCTTATTCTCCATCTATGGTAGTTTCAGTGCCTCCTCCACCGTGCCCTCCTCCCTCTACCACAAGTCACTCACCTCCACCTCTCGCCAAACACCTCTTCCCTGATGACGACCTTACTGTCACCGTCGTCACCTAGGACTTCGTCGACAATGGCCTCATTACCCTTGCCACAACCAGCTTCTAGCCCCTCTCTGTCAGCCCCAACTTCAACAAGATTTGGACCTTTGTTGCCCTTGAGATCATCATTCACAGCTCGTTATCCCTCTTAATAACAATAATAAATATTTACTCTCTTTGTTATATACAAAAAGAGTAAATTATTTTTTTTATATATAACAAAGTGAGTAAATATTTATAGTTTCTATTGATGAAAATTTGTAAAGACTCATAAATAAAATAGATATTTGGAGCTTTTTGGCGTGCAAAAGGGAGGATCAAATTTAAGGAACTTCACTTTTTGAATCAAACAAATCTATGTGATTTCAGAGAAGAAAATGACGCTTCTCCTAGCATAAGGTGGTCCAGCTGAGGTAGCTGATTAGGAAGAGGAAGAGGAGGATGGTGAACATGGACAGCAAGAGACCGGTCATGGATCTGAAAGAGGACTCCCAACAAAACCCACCGAAGGCGAGTCTGGCATCTAGGGCCCTCAGAGGAGAAGAAGGGGACTGGGTAGCCCATAAATGTCAAAACGGGTGGGGAACGGCTTCGAGGCTTATGGGCACTTTAGAAGCAGAGGAGATGACTAACAAGGCTAATAGAAAATGAAATAAGCTTTGGACTTTCTGGCTTGAATAAGTTGGAAGATTGACGAACTCCATGGAAGTGGCAAAATAAAAGTGAACAGGAGCAAAAAAAATCAGACTCGAGAATAGGGCAAGTGATAAAAGCAAAGGAGGAAGAGGGAGGAGCGGAGTGGGTGTGTCATAAGGGGGGCATTTTTGTCTAAATATAAAATTTAAAATTAATATCAAATTAGTAATTATTTTTGTAGTTAGCTCCTAAAACCCCAAAATAAAATGAACATAAACGCACCAACCCTTGCAATAACCTTATGGTTCATATTATTAAGAGGGGCCATTTAAAATGGAAGTTAATATTTTTATTTTATTTTTTTATATTAAAAGCCTACTTTAACCTCTAAATGAATAGAGACATTAAGTTACACCTAACAATAAGAAGATATACTTTTTTTAATCCAATCAAAGGCTAGAGTAGGCTTTTAGTATAAAAAAATAGAATATGAATATTATTTTTTTAAAAAAATAAAACAAGTCTACTTTTACGGTTTACCTTAGTGTCATTACTAAATGTAATTTCACCCCATTGGTTACTAAGACAAACATATACAATAATCCAACCTTTTTTTTTTAGGTGGGGAGGGGGTACCTTAAAAAAAATATTTATTAGATTAATCCAATTCTATTTTTATCTATTATTTTCTTCAATTGGGCTAATATGGTTGAGACAAAAAATACGTTGAAAAAATATATGGTCGTCTATCCTTACACCCAAGTATTTTGCTATATGCCATTTTCGGCACCCTTAATTCTTGCGCTTGGACACCCTCGTGTGAGAATTCCTCTCTTATAGTGGGAGGGGGCAATGTTCGACAGAGGCGAAGACGGTCTATTGGGATTTTGACACACCAATCTACCTCAAGCTACTTCCTAACCTCCTTCAAAATGTAATTCAGTTCTTTACCTTGGCCCTGGCTTATTTATCATTTTGGTCATCACAAATGTATCTTCCCTGTGGAAGGTCTGATGGATTATCATTTTAGCATATTTAATTTTCTTCCAAAATTGGAGGCCTATCACTTGATTTTTGGCTTCAGAATAAAGGTTTAATAGATGTGAATCAGGTGTTGGCCTACTTTGCAGTGCCCAAGCTGAGAAAGCTTCCTCCTCCACCAATATGTTGGACTGTACACCCCCATCCATCTCATGTCCTAATGCCCCATACTCCACACCGGAATGTTGGCAACACTTTTGAGTCCGACATTGGCAACAATTATGAGTACGATTTGATATTGGTAATGATACAAGTATGATTCATTACCACAAAATTCTTCAAATTTTGCCCACACCTCAAATAAATAATTAGGCAAACATTTATTCAGTTCTCCAAATTTTACAATTTTTATTTGAATATCTCTCTATCCTAAATTAATAGCTTTATTTGGCAAAAAAATTATTTTATATTAATAATTTTATTTTATTAAATTTAAATAATTGAGTACTTAAAAACTTATTTTTCTCTCTTATGTAGGTTTCACTATTAAAATAAATCACTAATTTTTTAAATATAACTATTAATATAAATAGATTATAAATTTTATCTTGATATACCTTCCATACATTTAAAAAAAAAGCAAACCGCCAAAGTTTGTAGGTCGTTTAAAAAAGCCTGTTCTCATGGTCTTGCTAAGCATACGTACAAAATGTAACCTCTGAGCTAAATTTATTTATTTATGTTATATAACATAAATTTAAATTATTTCGAACCAAACCAAACCTCACCAAACTGAACCCAATTCCAATTTTAATCTTATGAAAATAAAACGATTGAATAAAAAAGGAAGGGGGCTAGGTAATGGAGTTTTTGACAAGTCTAGGGGCTTATCACTCTATGAGCATTTTCTCTCTCTCTCTCTCTCTTGTGATGTTCCGTGGAGTTGGTAATGTGGAGGGATGGGACTGGGGACGTCATTTTCCTGTAGCTCACTGCAGTTGGGAGTTGATTAATGAGTGGGGAACCGTGGGACCCAAGTGGTGGATGAAGGGTCGACCTCATGTGGGGCCCCTTGGTGTCATCTTTAGCCTTCCTCAGTCACTGACAACCACTTCTTCGTAAACTTTAGCTTCCTAGCCAGTGAAGTGAAGTGGGGCCTTGCAGGTGTGGTATTTTTTTTTTGGAGTTCTTTTGGACGGACCAGCATATAAAAATTTATTATATTTTTTATGAAAATATTTTTCTAATTTAAAATTTTTATAATTTTGCTCCCTTATCTAATTTTAAAAAATTATCCAATAATATATGTCTGATTTGACATTTTGAAAGTCTCTTTACCTGTTAGTTTTTATAAATAAATAACCATTTATTCGGGAATTGACGAAAGTCATGCCATGTGTCACAGTTTATGCTATTTGCACACGGAAAGAGTATTATTTAATGAAACTCCAATTTAAATTAGGTCTTAATTAATAATTTAAGGTGGTTTAAAATTACTACTCCCTTTCTCATTTGGTTTTTGAACATGAACTAATTTTAATTTATTTAAATAAAATAAAGTAAGATTATTAAAGTGGGACAAAAGGAGTATAAAAATGTTTTTTTACAGAATAAAAAAAATGCTATCATTACCTCCTACTTGTCTGATGTACACCACGATGAAGGCATAGGGCCTCCAAATAGGCACGAACAACTAATGCATTGGGCAAGTGTTCTTGGGCACAAACAATTGTAGTATTACTCAAATTAATAAAATACTCAAGCAGCTATATATCAATAAAATAAAATAAAATAGAATATCACATGTTATGTCAAGTGATAGCTGAAAACTTAAGGCAGGATACATGAGAGATGTTTTTGCTTTCTTATGGATTCATCCAATCAAGCGAAAGAATATATTGGTTCAACCAATCCAAACAGTTTGTAGTCAACAAGTTTGCTAAACCAATAACCACTACGTTCCATAAGCAATCTTCCAACCTAATAAGTGCATCTCAATATATTACTCCATGCTAACTTGACGTAGGTTCTCCTCATAAGTCTTCCTCTCAATATATTACACACACAAACACACCTACTTCGTACAAAATGTTGTTGCAATAAGTCCATATCATCCAAATCTGTTTTTTTATCACTTGGGCACTTACCAATGATCTTGCATCAGCTGCGTAAAATTCATCTAACACAAAGAATTTTTCAGTCTAATTTGTCATTGTTTAGCATATACTTTAACCTTCATTTAGTTTAATTTGCTATTTTTTAAAAATAGTATGGATATTTGGAACACTGATCCAACTAAGGGTAGAAATATATAACAATCACAATAAAGTATTAAATGTCTAGAGTTAATACAATATATAAACAAAATTAAAACTTACATCGCTCTCAACAGAGCATTAGACGTCTAGATCTCAAATACAACACAAAGACAATCTTCTACAGGATAAACACTATATATTACTCAAAAATAATCCACTTACCCACAACACGACTGCGTGAGCTGAGGCCTCGTATATATTAACAATGGTTTAATGTTTAGGGTTTCAAAATACAACTTCCATATATTGTGAACATAAATAATGTGAGGGGCTATTAATTCATGGAAACCCTGAGCCACATGTCCTGCACTTGAATATAGATACAGACATGTATGTGTCTGAGCCCCACCATGTGAATGGTCCGGGGATCCATTAAGGGGAGGCACATGTGCCGGACATGAGTGGCCCTGCTAGAGCTTTTACGTCACTGTTCTAGGAAAAAGGAGCACATAACATATCGTTGAAGACAAATACATGTCCATCGAAATAATGAAAGACGTAAGTAAAAGCAAAGATGCTGTACATGCAACTTTCCCTTTTTTTTTCTTTGGTTTTCCCCACCAAAGTGCAAGGAACCTGCACTCATGAAGATGAAGCTGATGCAGGGAAAAGAGAATCTCAGAAGGTCAGGCACAACTTTGAGGACGGATTTCTTTTGTACAACTGCAGACATGCAGGAGCCTCAGGAAGCAGGACAATGCCGGAGCCTCAGGAAGCAGACCTCAATTGGCTATTTCGTACTGTGGACCATGCTGGCCTCTGACTAGAGAGGTGATGAAGAGGTGCTCAGCTTAATTGGCCCTAAATTTAGTGCATTGGGGCTACATTGGGGCCTTGGGCTTTCTCCATATTGCTTTGGAATTACTAATATTCAAAGGATTTTAGTTTTATTTTATTTTTAATGTTCTCTTTGTCTAATATTAATAGTTATATTTGAAAAAACAGTAATTTTTATTGAGTAGTGAAACCTGAGAAGGGAAAATAAACTTATAAAACTCTTTTTTAAGCCACAACGACCACTTAATTTGAACAAAATAAAGTTATTAATATAAAATAAATTTTTTGCCAAATGAAGCTATTAGAATAGGATGGAAGGAGTACTAAAAACTTTTCAGAATGAGTCCAACTTCTCAATTAAATTCTATAGTAAATAGCACTTACACCTCTTAAATTATAATAAAAATGTAAATACTCCATGTATTATTAAAACCTGAACATAACCCTTGTACAATCTTTTTCTCAAATCTCTATTTTATCCCTCTTTTTTCTCCTAGTGATTTGATTGTAGGCCCTATCTTCTCTCACCTTTTCTAGTCTCTTCATCCTTGCACGAACTAGAAGCCGCTTAGAGTCTTTTTAGTATTGATAGGCACCACCTTACTCCACCTATGGCTACTATCAGCCACAACATTAAATATCTTATCTACAGTTTTGGGCTTAAGTATAGGACAATTATAAGCCTCATCATCAACCTTGGTCAGACATCAATATTTACTTGTTCATAATGAAGGGTAAAAGAGGAATATAAGAAAAAAATGTTGTAGGTTTTTATCATGCAGAGTGTGTATATATGCGCATTTTCAACATAATCTAATGGGTCTAAGTGCTATTTACCTTAAATTTTATGATGGTTCGGAATTAGTATGACTACATGATTGGCTCCATTAAATCTGACTCCATGATTGACTCCAAAAATTCATAAAAATCGATCAGCCAATGTGACTCAATTTTGTCTATAATATATTTTTCAGAATTAGTAACTTATAATTAATTAAAAATATTCAGCTATAATTTTAATCCTACTGTTAATTATCCACTATGATGACATTATATTTATTTACATTTTTATTAGTTTGGAAAATAATGTATAATATTTGCCCAAACGTTAAATTTTACACTTTAAAATCCATTTATTTCTATTATTTTTATTTTAGCTAAAATAATAATTTTTTCTATAATACTACAAATCAGTAAATTCATCTTCAAAATAACCCTCGAGAAGAGGAGTATTTGAATCTTGGTTGTACATAGTAAATATAGTCCAAAATCAATGGTTGTCAAGTAGCACGTGGACTTCCATGGATGAATCGACGAACTTGTAGCAATTATTCCTTTATAGAAGAATGAAATATTTTATTTTTATTTTTAGTCTTTTAAGAATGAAGTGTTCTTTGATGAAAAATAAAATTTTCTTATGAAAAAAGAAAGAGAGAGAATGATATTAAACAAACCTAGCTACAACTAGAACTGGCCATAATATTCCCTTTGTCTCAAATTAATATCTCTATTTAGTTTTTAAAATGAATTAAATATATAATTTACTTGAGTAAGAATAGTAAAAATATATACGCATTATGCATGTAAATATAGACTAGATATGATAAAATAAATTAAATTAAAAATAAATATATATTAAAAAAAGGTCTTCTTTGCATGTTATAGTTATAACACATTGCTTTGAAGATCACAATAATAATTAGTTATACACACAAACTCTATATTAAACCATATACACATAGTAAGCAACCATGAATCTAAATTTTATAGGCTAAATATTATATCATAAGTTTGTGGAGTACGTTATTCATATTCAAGACTAGTTTAGCGGTGAGTTTTATTTGATAGAGCTCTTCCAGTGTTTCGAATGACATTAAAAATACGTAAATCTGAATATGTAAGTGTTTCTAATGACACTAAAAATACATAAATATGAATATGTATAATATATGTAAAATTATAAAAAAATATTATTAAGAAATGTGTTATATACATAGGGCCTACAAAATAGTTCATTAAAACTTAATAATATAGGATCTTATTTGATAAAGCTTGTTAAAAGTTTTTAACAATACTAAAAATGCGTGAATTTGAGTTCAGAGGTGCAAGATATAATATTGTAAATTTAAAATTAACATACCCTAAAAAAAATAAAAATTTGAATTATAATATCTTTGACTTTTTGGGGATTAAGATGGGTTAAATATAAGGTTGCGTTAAAAACCCAGACGTGACCCGATCTAGATGGAACCGACCCGAAATTGACCCGGGTCAAGTTGGGTCGGGTTCTAGAAAAAAAAAATAACTGGGTAAATCTCAGGTCGGATAAGGTCTTGCATGCAAAAAACCTAAGAACTAACTTGATCTAACCTGAGTTCCTAATTAACTTAGAAAACCATATATAACCTAGATTATATGAAATTTTGTAATTTTCATAGATAAAACCAACTTAAGATAGTGATGATTTGGTTTTAATTATTGGAACTGACCGGCAAGATAGAATTTCGGTTCTTATTTCAGGTTCTTGGGTTTTTCGGTTCCTATTTCCAGTAGAGTCAAGTCCAAGAAATTCAAATCCTATCTCAGGTCAGGTTGGGTCTAAGGAACTAGTTCTTATCTCGGTTTGAGTCTTACAGAACCGGACCTAACTCGACCCGAGATGCAGCCTTAGTTAAATGGGGGTTAAAATATGAATTTTATAAAACATGGGTTAAATAGTCAAAATTTGAAAGTTCTATCATATACCAATTTACTTTATACTCCATCCATTCCAAATTACTAGCTCTATTTGGCAAAAAAAGTTTGTTTCATATTAATAACTATAATTTGTTTAATTAAAATAATTTAGTACTTAAAAACAAGTATCATAAGCTTATTTTACCTTCTCTTAGATGTGAATTTCACTATTTATTTTTCTCAATGCAGTTATTAATATAGGATAAAGAGAATATTATAGTACGATATATGTAAAATTGAAATTAGGCTTAATCTAATTTTTCTAGCTAAGAGAGAGGACGAGATCATGTTGGAAAAGCATATATATTCTCACTTTGATTTTTGTTATAAAGCCCAAGTATACTGTTAAAACATTAAATACTTCAAAAAAAAAATCAATATAGACTATTTTTTTTCAGATTTAAAACGTTCATCTAGTAATTGTGTCAAATATATTGTGGAGATCCTGACAGAAAACAAAACATATTGAGGAGATGATTTCAGTCAACTCAAGGTGGGCTCATCTGAGTAGAATATTGCTCCAACATGGTGAAGAGTACCCAATCAAGGTGCCTGGAGGCAACCTTAAATGCACACAGAACTTCCTGTGGAAGCTGTGTTCGAAGTAGTAACTCATGCAGGATCAGTGGTTTCCAAAATAGTGATTCATGCATGATGTGTGGCTTATTACCTTGGAATAGCTAGGTTCAACTCGGCTCAATTTGTCTAGGGAGTTCGCCTTGATGACTCGAGCTCAATATCAACCCAGCTTATCATGTAAGTATGAGGCTGTTCCACCATAAACAATACGTGTTTTTCATATATAGATAATAATACCTTGTTTTATAAATAATACTCCATCAGTCCAATATTAATAGTTACTTTTAGAAAAATAGTACTTTTTATTACATGGTAAAACCCACATATATGAGAAGAGAAAATAATCTTATGAGGCACTTTTTTAAGTACTTAATCACTTATGGTGGAACAAATTTTTTTGGCCAAATGAAACTATTAATCTAGGACTAAGGGAGTACCACCTTTCTATCACATTAATTGTTTGAATTTTAAAAAGGGAAAAAAACTATCTAGAGCTATCTTTTTCTAAAAAACTTATTCCATATAAGTTGTCCTATTTTATACTATTTTCTCATAATAATTAATGGATGGAGTAAAAATAATTAGTAGATGGAGAAAAAAATCAATAAATTGACTTCTTTAAGTATCATAGTTTTTAAATATAGACAATTAATATGACAGAGGGAGCATTATCTACAATTAATCATGTATTTTTTCCTCAGCAAGATGGACCATTCGCCCAATTTCGTTAACCAAAAAGAGGAATAATTACATGAAAATCAGGACCCCCCCGGGACAAAAAGAAAAACAGAAAGAAAATAGAGTCACAGCTGTCGTTTATTTTTAAAAAGAAGACCAATTATATATGACTTATCTAAGAAAGGAGTAATTGACAAATAGGATCAAACTTCATTATCAATGGAACAATCTCATCTTCAGTACTGCATTGTTTTTTATGGCAATTTGTATCTAAGATACAAGAGACTTCTCTAACCAACCAGCTCATATGTGCAGCGATAAAGAACTAAAAGAAGGCCAGGTGATCAATAGAAGGCTGTTGAGTGGGGAACACTTTTAGCTGTATGTTTACTTGTATACAAGTGGAGCTTCAAGGACAAGAGTATATATCATGTAAACCTTTTCTATATCCATGTTAGCCCATCATGCCCCTTGAATGCATCCCTTATCAATTTTTGAAAACTCAAGACTCAGGCTCAGCTCTAAATGGTTTTAGTAGAATTGACTCGGTGTTTTTACCAAGTCAAAATGTTGTCTGTTAAAATTTGAATATTTTATATGAAAAAGTTTGGTTAAGATAAATATAAAAATATTTTATTAGGTATAAAAATGTAAGATATTGTGCAAATATTATATTATTTTAAAACAAGTAAAATTATTGATTTACATAAAGTTAAGATATTCAACTTAGAATAAGAATAAAAGTTTATATGTGCTGATGCACATTAAGAGTTCGATGGCTTGCATGTAGGGTCAAGCGGGCAGAGACATGTATTGATGGCTGCCACAATCGAAATCGCATAGTCTCCATCACCTTGGCATATCCTAACATGGTTCAAATTATAATTATACTTTAATATTATTTTATAAATATATTATATAAATTTTAAAACAACTATGTTATAGAATAGGAAGTTATATTAGCTAATAGAGTTTGACGAGTTTTGGAATTTAACTAGTTGAGTAAATAAAGTCAAATCAATAAATTACGCTATTTTTGTGTTAACAAGGAATTTGACTCGGAAAGTTAAAGAGTTGAGAGTTTTAGCACTATGTTCCTTATCTATAGACTTGTTAGGCCATCGTGCCCTTGAACGCATACCTTATAAATGGATGCTTCCAAATAGGCATTCCCCTAAACACATACAATGAATGAATGAACAGGAACCGAACATACTTCATCCTTACAAACAAACTCTGCTTCTGAAGGCTTGAAAAAAATGAACCAACAAAGCACTACAATGTGCCCAAGCTCACCCACGTCATATGCACGAACAAGTGTTTGGTGCACTTTTAGTACATTAGTCACCTCCCACATGTGTCTCCACATATTTAGAAGATGAATGCAGTAATTGCTTATCTACTCTCCCAAGTATATACAAAGTTTATTTTGTTTGTGAAGAAAAAACAAAACCTTGAATTTCATAAAATTTGAAACTCCTTCCTACCTGATAGTTTAAATTACTATACGTTTGTCATTTTTTGCTTTTTTCGGTTCTATTGGAGGCCTAACTAGTGGTCACATTATTTAGTGGAAATGGTCCCCAACTTCATCCTGCTTTTGGATGAGATACTTTTTTAGTGCTTTCACTGGCAATACACCTAGAGTAAGGAATGCATAGGAGTATTTGATATTTAAAATCAATGGCATAATATACTAGCATACATTAGTGTTAAGGGGTGCTAACATATACGCTATCGATCTCATGGATGAAGGGTTCTCATATGTTCTTAATACTTAATGCATTGTCAATAAAAAACATAGAAAATACTTTTCCATATGAGCTTACTTTCTCATTCATATTGACATGGACATTTGATCAAGTGGTATGAAGTAGGATAAGGAGGAAGAGAGTGGAGTATCAAAATCATTTCCTGTCAGCCTTTGGCCAATCTGTAACTGAATAGGGTCCCAAAGCACATGACTTTTCCATGTCTGGTTTCTACTGTTCCACTTTTCTGGAACAGAACCAAACCAAAGCAACTCGCTTTGGGACATCAAATGCTAAACCCGTGAGTGCCACTCCACCTACATGCCCCCTTCTTCACAAGAAAGAGCAAAAAAAAGTGTTGAAACCGTTGCCTTGAATTGTAATGATCTGCATACCTTGCTCACAACTTTTTCTTTTTCCAAAAGAGCTTTGAAACAAGTCTGTGTTATATTTCTCCATCTTTTGAAACTTCCAGGCATCTGAGATATCATGAAAGTGCTAAAGGGGCTTCAGCTACTTATGATTCTTGCATTTGATCGTTGTGATCAATAGCCATGAATGGGGTACACCATCATAATTGACTGCAACTTGGGTACTCAATGCAATCATGAATTTCATTCATTTGCTTAATTTGATTAACGTAGTGAGAAATGGTAGCATTATTCCCGGCGGATACTGCACATGAGGCATATTAAAAATTAATGGAGCATTAATCAATATTAGATTGATATTCCCTAGCAATTTTGGAAAAATATTAATTAGGTGGAATAGCGAGTTTGCTCCTTTCAAGCTTAAATTAGGTCGCAAAGCTGAAAATACTCATACTTATTATTTTGAGCCACATAGACAATAAGCACTAATAATAAGTACTTAAACTCATATTTTTAGCTCTATATCATATGTTTAAACAGCCTCTATGAGCATAAAAATGTAAAACCTAAGTCCAAATGGGACATCCAGAACGCTTGTGAGCTACTGCTGATTTTTCCTAGGAATAAATTATGGACTATATATGCCCTTATATTAATGTATTAGCATGACATATACGAGGCTGATTAAAATAGAAGGCATTCTTGTATGCTGCCAACTTCAATATGCAAGGTCAAAAGATGTAATATTGTTACGTACATATATGTAAATATGTTTATTTTTTCAAAAATATGTTGAATAGTTGTTTTTTAGGGTACATTTGCATAATGCACCAATAGTAAGGTAGTGAAATTTTAACGGCGGGACATAGTACTCTGATTGCCCCTTCTACTTGGGTCCTAATGACTAGGACACCCCTCGTTGTAAAAAAAAAAAGAGAAACTTTTATATATTTTCTTCCATATAAAGGCAAATGGTTCTTATTTTCTCATAGATATTTTTTCTTTCCTCTTTTAACCCCCATGAATTGGCTCAATGTGAGCCAAAAGCCAAATAAATCTTTGAAGTGATCAGATTAACTTAAACAATATTTGAACCCTTTCCTGTCCACTCGTGTGCTAAAATAAAATGGCCTATAGAAAGAGCTAAGACGGAATTTTTTATGTTTTTTCTTTTATTCTTACCTTTGATATCGTCATGAGTCATGCCCTATCTATCTATATATATATATGGAGAGAGAGATATAGATAGCCTACTTGACCTAAAAAAGCTTTTAGTAACCAATGCATATCTATATGTGATCATGTCCTCTTTTTAATACCCCACAAAGAAGAAGAATGATGTGCTTGTAGCCATTGTTAATAACAAAGTTAGTGACATACCTTTATTCTGATTGTTGCCATAAGGATATAATATTTGACTATATAATGACACAAAGTTGATGACATAGAAAAGACGAGATGATTTTGTCCCTGGGGATCTCATTTTAATGTGATCATGTAATGCAAGAAATGTTGTTTATTTTTTTGTTTGAATAATTAAGTCTACCCTGTCGTCATAATATCTACACCAACTTTTCCTTTTCATGTGGTAGACCATCATATCTCGTGAGCTGGGTGATAAGATATATAATCAAATTAGACCTGAAAGTTTAATTAAAGTGTTTATAAACCATTTGGAATATTAAATTATATATAGTCATATCTATCCTAAAGTCTGTCATCAAAAGTTGAATATGATGGAAAGGACAAAGCATATATAAATTTCTCATTGATATTCAGTATATTTAAGTGCTCATTACACAGTAGTAGATGAACACAAAGAAGATCCGGTCTCTATCTGTTATATCACTTTTGAGTGACATAGTACTGAGAATTAATATGATTCACTAATAAATTTTTTTATTCAAGATCCTTATTTCCAGGATGGAAAACATTATGTAAGACAAAATTAAAGCAAGATGATCTGCTTCTAATAATTCTGACTATTTATGCAGCATGTTGTACTAGTTCAACGTGATTTCACAAAAAATTAAAATCAATTTTAGACATGGCCCTCAACCAAAATATTATGAATGTTGTGGAAAAGTTCTAAAATCAAATATTTATCTAATATACCAGGATTAGTTCAACTTACCATGAGAACTGTAACACGAGATATAGTCCATACTCCATATGCATGACACTAATAATATTAACAATAATACATAATAATATTAGTATTATCATGATTATTATTAGTATTCTTATTATTATTCGAGTTTCTAGGCCCAATAATTGCTACTCAGTATTGCTTTGCCTAAAACTTTTAATTAGTTTGTGTGATAATTAAAGCTCATAGTTTTGAAACTCCATTTTGACTGTGACTCAAAATTATGTGACTCCATTCACTATGAGAGTCAACTGCAAAGCATGAAAAACAGTCCACTAAGTCAAAGTGACTCCATAGCGTTTACATTTTTTTTATCAAAATTTTTACTGTATAATCATATAAAAAGTGTAGTTGTAAGTTTAATCTCATTTTTAACAAATATTGTAAGATTGTTACTAATTCTAATTTATTTAGAAGTTGGAAAACAGTACATATTTGTGTATATGTCTATATGACACCTTTTTTTCAGCTAATAAGATAATTCTATTTTTATTTTTTATTATACTTATAATTATTATTTTTTGGTGTAATTTTGTTTAATGATTTTTTATTTGGTGTACTTTACTCCAAAGTTTAATGCATGATTTGATTTTGACTCAATTGACTCTCCAACTCAACTCGCCCCATGCAGCTACTTTAGTTGTCATTCCAACAATATGTAAAATATCTCTTATGCTATATGGGGGGACTTGGGGAGATGAAATATATAATTTGTATGATGCCTAGCTTTGTAGCTAGTTGCCAAAAATGCAATGAAGGGCGAGTTGGGTTGCTAGCCATCATGTTAGAAGCCTTGTCAGCTGGGAGATGGGGTTCTCCGATCCTAAGGGTTGATCGTTCCGCCTTATGGCCTTCTTGAAAAGATTAACCTTTATGTGCACTTAGTTGAGACAAAGGGTTCCGATGTCTGAGTTGTGTAAGTTGGATGTATGTATAGCAAGGTTGCGCCCCCCTTTGGATAGCATGCTTGGGGAATGTCCCAGAATGTTCACATGTTTGCCTTTGGACAGGTTCGTTACTTGGGTTTGTGGGCTAGATATTTGGTCAAAGGCCACGAGGTCATGACCTTGACGAAGAAAGCTGACTCGCTTAGACATTTGGCCTTGTGAATACCACATGGATGGTCTCTTCTTGGGCGCCTCCGTGGCAAGTGGAATTGGAGCAACCAAGATGAACATTTGGAAAAAGAGTTGGAAAGTGCTAAATGTGATGTTCTTCAACCTTGATGGTGTGAAACATGTGAAATGCAAGATGGTGAAAATGTGGGATAAAATTGGTGGGAATAGTTGATGGTTGATTAGGTTCCCTTCTTTGTTTCAAAATAAGCAAGTGGAATTTTCCATCACCGGCACAGTTTTTACAAGGACCAAGTGTAGTAATGTTCTCATTTCCTGGACATTGATGCAACAATGTTGTTGAAGAAACATAAAGCCATGTTGAGACTAAAAAAATAGTGCAAATGGTGGAAAGCTCTTACTAATGGTGTGGTATGGGATGTATTGGCGGTAGGATACCTTGCGAATCTTTGAACCTCTTTACCTAACAAAGTTGTGGGTGAAATAGTATATTGAAACTAAAGTTGACAGGTATGTGACTCATTGCTGCTTCAACAACATCGTCAGGTAATCAAGGGCAGGCAGTTTCTTCTTGCTAACAAGGTATGTGACTCATTGGCAGGTAGTTTCAGGCTGAACTTGGCACAAAGAGAAAATTCATGTTCACAACATTAGGCCTTTTGAATGGAACTTTATGGGCTGACTCATAGGAAACTGTTGGACATGAGCATAGTGGAACCTATCGAGTCCAAATGATGAGAATAAAGATAGTGGCAAGTAAAATAATCCATTCGGTGTGCACATGTGCCTACAAAATGTGGATAAGAGGAAAACAAAATAAAAAGAAAAGGAGTTTGGCACATGATGGCAACGGAAAGTTGTGTCTTTGGTTGGGAGCTCTTGTGGCAAGAGGCAGTGCCATTCGTTGGGGCGAAGAGGAGTAAAACATTCCCACCCTTGGGTTCTTTGGGTTAGTATCCATGCGGTGCATCCAAAACATGTTTGATTGTAGTGAGCAGGAACAAGGCGTTCCCACCTTTGGGTTGCTAAACATGGCCATGTATGGGAGTTTAATATTCAACTAGATGATGATAGTAGATCACTAAATTGTTCTTCAAACTTGTATGAATAAAGAGTTTTAGCTTCTATATGCAAGAATTTCTAATTAATAACGAAAATGAACTATCTATGTATGAACTATCAATCTACCAAGTAATCAATCAATCTAAGCATGCAATCCACACAATAATACACAAAGATTTAATGTAAAAAACCACAACAACCTCACACAGCCAAACCAATATACTAGAAAGATAGAACTTATAAGATACAAGAACAACCAATCAACCTCCAGACTTGACACAAACAAGAACACCTTCTCTTTGTTCAATCTTTTTTGTTATTGACATTCAATTCTTCCTCCTTAGAATCCTCAAAGTTTTCCCTCTTTGTGTTTTGCTTTTCTTCTTCTTCTTCTTCTTCTTCTTCTAGCAACTCAATCAAAGACTCCCTCTTCGATTGTTGATCCACCTTTGAGATTCTTTAACTCCATTGAAGTATTTGTTGTGTCTCCTCTTTTATTTGATGTATGAGAATCTTCTTTTTCAGTTGTGCATCTTCATGAATCCACCATTAACATGTGCTTGAAGCTTTTTACGAACTCTCTAGGAAAACAATGATAAAGGTCATCTCCTTTCTTCTCCAATATTTTCTAAGTTTTCCTCTCTTCAAATTCATCATACTTTAGCCTTTGTATAGATCTTTTAGTCGGTTAGAGAGTTTTACTCCAACTAGGAATAAAATCTCTTCTAGAAAGGCTTAAATTAGGTATCTAAAACTTCTAGCAATCGATCATTCACTATTTCTTTAGGGCATGATACTTCGAGTGATCGATCTTTCAATGCACTAGTCTATCAATAAACTCTCGACTTTGTTTTACAAAGAGTTGTTTTAGGTGTTGATCTATTGTTTGCTGAAGTGATTGATCTTCTGTGCTATAGTTCATAACCGATCAATCGATATTGTCAGTGTATGTTGTAATGATCAATCGATGATATTGTTCATTTATAGTTTTACCCTTTTTATCCTAAAGTAGTTTGAAACTTCAAAAAATACTTTTGAAACTTTTCCAAGTGACTTTTGTATAAAAGTGTATGTTGAATAAACATCTTTTACCTTCAACACTCTTTAGTCTTCTTCATTGATCCATAAGAACACCAATGCTCCTATTTTTTAAGTCCATCAATTCCAAATCTAACTTGACCACAACTATATCTAGTTAGATTCTTAAGACTATTTACATACTTGAAGGTCCAACATAGTTTTAATAAATAAAATTAGCCAATGACACATATGTAATTCCAATGTATGCCACACTTGGTTGGCAGGGCGGCACTCGTGGTACTTTGCTAGTTGTAGTTATGGCCTAACTAGCTGGGAGCAGTGGTTCTCATTCGTCGGTAGGCAACATACACAAAGGGAGTGCTACATTAAGAGTGATGTAATAGTTTGATGACCATGTTTGAATACCTGTCCTGAATTCAAGTTGAAAGCTTGGGCAATGTTATTGTACCTAAGGTGGAGTAGACCTTTGGAGGGTATAGCGAGAGGAAAACTTGACTGAATTAGATGGCTAGAACATTGTAAGCGGTGGAGACCTAGAAGTTACTGAACACGACGAGGATGTTGTTTTGCTAGACTCTTGGTTGCTGAAGGTCAAACACAAGGCTAATACTGTAATATAATAATGAGCTTTGGTATAAGTGGGGGCGACATTAGATTTTTAGAAAACATCAATGGGAGCAGACAAGAGTGTTGAAGTTTGACGTCATGATATCAACTTGTTGGTGGGAGCTATAAAGTGTGGCCGAAGTGTAGACATCTTGCCAGTGTCTCGAGTGCAGGGCCGACTTTAGGAGAGAAAGATATACATCATTTGGTTTATCCTTTCCCGGTCAACATATAATACTAACTCAAATAGAGCAGTTGGGCGCACCTTCTTATTGAAGCAACCTTTACAGCAGATTACTTTTGCCTTTGACAATGTGGGCAAGGCATGAGCAAATGAGTTTAATCATGCAATGCTTTAACCAAGGCAATGACCCAATGGGCGAAAGTTGGTTTTTCCAAAGCATATCATTCATGGGATTATCCAAGCCGTGGAGTAAACAACTTTCAAGCATTGTAAGAAAAATGTCAAACATTCATGACAATCACTTGCCATGGTTGGAGACAAGAGTTAAACCCCTTGGAGTCAAATATTGACGAGGGCCTCTATAGATCGAGTGGGGGAGAGTTTCATGGGGCAGCGAAGCATACTATCCTTGACACATGATGAGGCACAAACGCGTGTGGATGTATTATATACTAGGTGTGCATGCATTGCGAGAACTGCCCACAATGTTATGCACCCTATATGCATGCGTTGCGGGGAAGGCCCTCAACATTTCAGAGAATTCACACAATGATGCATACACATGGTTGGTCATATTGGGACACTTGGTTGACTCGCTTGTTGTTTGGAGTATTAACATATCCCCTCCCTATAAGATAGCATTGGAGAGTCTTGCAGAGCATTTTTGGGGCCATTTGGCAAACTTTGGTGGGACCATGCCCATAAAACCACTTTGGCTACCACTTCAGCAATATGCAAGAAATCTCATATGTTATATAGGGGGGACTTGGTGATCTAAAATTTAAAAAATGTTGGTATAATAACTAGCCTAGCAGTTGCCTGTCGAAAATGCAACAAAGGGTTGGCTGGGTTGCTAGCTATCATGTCAGGAGCCCCGTTGGCTAGAAGATGAGGCTCTTAGATCCTAAGGGTTGGCCACCCAACCTTATGGCCTTATTGGAAGGAATTACCTTTGCGTACACTTGGTTGAGACAAAGTGTTTCAATATCTGAGTTGTCTAAGTTGGATGCGTGCATCACAAGGCTGCACCCCTTATGGCTAGATTTCTTGGGGAATGTCTCAACATGTTCTCATGTTTGCCTTGGGATAAGTTAAGTTGCTTAGGTTTGTGGGTTAGATGCTCAATCGAATGGCATGAGGCCATGACCTTGACGAAGAAGGCTGACTCGCTTGGCTTTTTGGCCTTGTGATTGCCTCATGGATGGTTGTTTCTTAGGCACCTCCATGACACTGTGCCACCTTCGTGGGCCTCATGTCCAGTTGTCTCTTGGCATAATGCCGACCATTTGGGGGTTCTATTTTGGAGTTAGGGTTTGAAGTCCTATGAGTTGGAAGTGGTCTTCTGGGCATGACATATTGGTGTCTGACTATTTCTGTTGTAGCTCTGCAAATTGCATGCATGGTTCCTTCCTTTTGTGCGTGTAATGTATTAATATTTGTGAGGAAATAGTTCTGGTTTTTGGCAACCTTCGCATTTGTAGCAAGTTTGTTGTGTGGCTATGCATTGTTAATGAATTATTCCATTTTTCCTTTGGGACCTTTATCATAAAAAAATGTGTCAGTAAGTTTATTCTCACTTTTTAGCTAATATGATGTTACTAACTCTGATTCATTTAAAAGTTCAAAAATAGTACATATTTGTTTATATGTCTATATGACAAATTTTTACAGCTAATAAGATAAATTGATTCTCATTTTTTTACTATAAATGTGATTAATATTTTCTTGGTGATCTACTTTAAAGTTTAATTCATGACTTTATTTTGAATCTATTGAAACTCTGACTTAACTCGCCCATTCAAAGGCGTTTGCATTAAAAAAAACTCTGACTACACTCGAATGTAACAAATTTGGAGTTGCCCAAGTCTTAAATTTTAAAATATTGATACAACAATTTGATCTCCCAAATGTACAACAGGAAAATTTCTTTACAAAGCTAATATATTCATCTTGTGCATTTTTAATGGACCTTGATTATTTATGTGTGCTCGTGATTTCCATATCTGAAATAAACAATTGGATTTTGAGTGCCCTATTCTGCGTTATTTGTTTTATAAAAAGCCAGCCTTGTGTCATATGTATCTTTCAAGATGCTGAAATTATCCCATTTGCCAACAAAAAAGAAGATAAAACTATCCCAAGTGGGTATGATGCAACCACTAACAATAAAGGCCACAAATCAAGCTATAAACCTCTAAATAGGGCCCTTTGATGTAATATTCGCATAGCTGCCTAGCTATCTAACCCACAAATGTTGACATATGTGGCAGCCAAACTCCATTCTAAAATACCAATTCTTCTTGGATCAATCGAATAAGAATTAAGAAATCTGAAGTAATCCTAAACTGAGCTATTAATCAAATAGGAATCAATTAACTTCCAACCCAACCAACATTGTCGATAGAGATCGTACTGATTTTATATGCCTTAGTATGTTTAATTAACACCATTGCCCATACTACATGGCAGACTTCTGTTTTAATTAATGTACTTGTAACGTATGCGTGTGGCCTTGCAATTTGCTTCCTAAAAGCTAGCTAACATCAACGTGTTTCATTAACGTATTGATTTGGTTGCTTAATTTTTGAATTGATTAAGTGATGTAGATCACAGATTAGATTAAAACCATGTGGTGATTGCACAGTTTGTTTCCTGATTCCTTTAATATAATATATAAAGCATTAAATATTAGAGTAGTTGTTGTGTGTTATAAGCTACAATAATGGTATTGATACATCCCAAGTGGGGGTATAAGGCCTGTCTTCAGTGGTTCAGCTTTCAATCGTTTTCAATCTTCTCTCATTGTTCTTGACTTCTTGCTAGAGGACAAGAATTGCTATAAATGAAAGACAAGGGAGATGTCAAATAATTGGACCTCAATTATGCATAGTGGAAGTAGACAGATTGCATTACCAGCGTCTGTTTATACCACTGTGGAGCTTCAAAGTTTGCAATCTAAGTTTTCCACTATTTCGTGAAACATTGGCAACTGAGATGTCATTGGTTTGTTAGGATGTTGAAGTTATGCAGCAACTGGATGTAGTTTGGGTAAAAATGTCAAATTATTAAGGCCCTTACAGGAGGAGATCAAATCTTCCGCCAGTGACGCTTCACCGTTACCGGCCATGGATCAGGGAAATCCGATGATGCACCCACTAACACATGTTTTAACCAGCCTCGACGCTAATTAGTGTGTCATCGGATCTCCATGATCCACATTGAGGTAAAGCTTCACCAGCAGATTTGATTTCATCTCAAGAGTAAATAGAAAAGGCAAACAAAAAAACTTAGACATGAAATTGTTTGATTATGGTTGCGTCTAGGGACATTGACAAATGCTTGTTGCGACGAAGGAATAGGGCCCGCATGTTGGCATGGGGCCAACTCATCGTGGCACACATGCTGTTAGGGGCACATGATTAAAATTGAGTCCCCTATAAGGGGGCTGAATTTTGGCTGACTGCTCAGATGATGGTGCCCACATATGGACTGGTGCCAAATTTGCTGGGGCCTTATTTAGAGGCCCTCTTTCCATGGGAAAAATCATTTTTGGCTCGTCATGATCTCTATTGTTATTTTGAGGTAGGACTCATGAGAAAAACCCTTCAGCCTCTCAGTGATAGAAGGAAAGCAAGCAGGGCTTAGCAAGGAGTGACTCAGCCGCGGCCCACACATCTTCCCTGAATGGGCTGGATCTGAATAGGCTGGGTGTGGAAACAAGATGTTCAGCTTCACTCGACATTGGGCCCAGACTAATTTGTTCGAAGGCTGAACCTTGCTCAGAATTCATACATGATAGGAAGGATTGATTATGGGCTATCTGATTTGAATCAGCAACATGATGCCCTTATGGGATATACAGAACATATCATCGACCATTCTACCAGCTACTAGCCTACTATAGAGCATCTTCAACGCTAGACTGCATATTTAGCCTTTGGAAATCTCAGATGTTGGATATTGGATGTCGTATTCTACTAGGATATGGCGTGGTGTTTGGGTTGGACTTGGCTATCATGCCTCTTTTAACTGTTGATGACACCCTGAGGAGAAAATTTTCAGTATGTATCTCATATAGGAGTGTTAACAAGTCGAGCTGGGTCGAGTTTTGGATTAGCTCAGCTCAAACTCATAGTTTGGATATTGGTTAAAGCTTAACTCAAACTCAATTGAGTTATAAATTATCCAGCTTGAGCTCGGCTCAAGAAAGATATCATAAACTCGACTCGGGCTTGAGTTCAAAATTAGTAACAATGACTACATAACTTAACTTGAATTTAGCTCCGTTGTAAATCCAACTATGTGTAAGTTTGTCTCAAATCAAATCCAGCTAAGTAAGCCAATGGAAATTCAAAGAGATTAGAGATTCAAGAGCTTGAATTTGAACTTGTGACATTGCCAAAAAAACGCATACTCCTTAACCATTATGCCTACAACACCTTTTGTGTCAAAATATTTCATCAAATAAATATAAGGTTCTCATCATTAAATATTTTTTTATTAAATATAATTTTAGTACTCCGTCATCAAAGTTATACGCTTGGCCCATGTTATATTACATAATATTTGTACTTGTTTATATTGATTATATATTTTAATGCACAAAAATGAGTGCAAAACTTTATTAATATTTCTACCTTATTATACCAATATATTTTAATTGCTTGGTAAAAACAATATTATCAACTCCCTCCGTCTTAAATTAATAGCTCCATGTGGTTTTTTACGATAAATTTATTTAAATTTATTTTTATAAACTAAATAGAGCTATTAATATAGGACAAATTGAGTATTTATAGATACAATCTTGTACAAATTTCCATCATTTACTCAAAGCTCATAAGTTTATAAATAGATGACTAAAGTATACATAATATTATTTACTTATTTATTAACTTTCTTTTCTAATATTTTTATTTGTTGTTATGCTATATATTGTGTTTGTATGTTTAACTATATATGCATCTTTTAGTAGTCTTCTATAAATATGTAACTATTATTAGCATATATGTACTCCGAGAATGATTCCTTGTAGAACAATGACTCTCAAAATTATTTTCAAAAATATGTACAAGTATGATGATCGAGTTACTAAAATGGGATGAAGAAATGGTAATTATTTCGTTGGATGAGCTACCAACTATGTATTTGTAGTCAATATTCATGATGCTCCCGTGGCTTGTAGAGGTGAAGCTAGGGTTTTTGAAAATATAAACATTAGAATGAGATATTTTGAAAGAAAAACTGCCCTTTATGACTCTGGGAACTCAGGATTGCTTTATTTGTTTGGATATATTGTTGGGTGCCCTGATAAAGCTCTATAGATTAAATGAGGGCACAATCATAATCTGGTTTTGAATCAGATGCATGGTAACACTGTAGCCTGGTGAGCCCCTAACAAAGGGTGGGAACTTCAGTTAGCCCCCAACGAAGTGTAGGAATCATTAAGAAGGCTATGCGCGCTAGGGTAGACAATATCATAGGAAGACTTTCTATTCTCTTGATCCTGGCACCCCATGAGCATGGGTGTCTCTTCTCTCCATAAGCATGAGTTGTTTTTCCAATGATCCATGGAGGAATAAGAAGCTATTACTTTGTACCCGTAACAAAGTCCATAGGATGGGATAGGTGTCTAGGACACTTGTAGCAAGTCATGAGAGCTTGCAAACCCTGGGAGCATCTTCGATACATAGGAAGAAACTCTAGGGGTGGTTTTAGATGAGAGGCACACCCTATTTTTACATAAAGTATTATATGTTTTAAAACTGTCATATATTACTTTATGCATGATAGTATAAATTCTCCTACTGAGTATTATAAAATACTCACCACCCCCCAATATTGCAAGACCTGACGAAGCTTAGTGTGTGGGTAGAAGGGCCTACTCGAGAGTTTTCGAGATGATTTTAAAGATTTTCTACTACACTTAAATCTTAGTAATAAGTTTTTTTATTTTTTAACTTGTGTATTTGTACACATACAATATATTCCTAGGTAAGTGCTATTTTATAACATGCTTATGGTGAGTAGCTTCAGTAGTGGGCCCGGGGAAACTCCAATATTTTTATTAAAACTTTTATATGTGCTTCCGAAAATCCTAGGCTCGACATTAATAATACATCTTCTACCCATATGTCCTTTCTTCCCTTGGATGAACCCTTTTGGAATTCACTTCCCATATCTCCTCCTCTTTTCCTAATTTCCCCTTCTAGTCAACTTCGCTAGGTCTGTTGATAGCTCAAACCCGATAGACATTCAACCTCCCCTTGATGCTCAAACCCTATCAACATTCAACCCTCTCAACAAGTCAAGCAACTTGTTGAAGCCTTCCACAGTTGCTTTTTAAGTAAGAATTCTCACTCCAAGTGATTCCTTTCTCTTTCTAATCACTTCCCTTGCTTCTACACATCCTTATAACACTTCCTTTACTTCTTATAACACCACATAATTCATTAAGCTATGAAAATTAAGAAAACTTCTCTTTATAACACCACAATTTATTTACTTCTCTTTATATCATGTATAAGTTCATTTAATCTTAATCCTCAATGCCTTAACATAATTTTATCAACATGAGGATATTGATAGTCAATGATCCTACCTCAAATTCCTCTAGTTTTCGAGCTTGCAATCCTTCTTTCTCTCTCCAAAATGGTATTTTCCAATCATGGGTGACCTCAAATCCACCAAAAACCACCTCTCAGAAGCTCAATCACCTCCCAATTGGTTAGGGATCCAACTCTGGTCATAGAGAAACTTATATAGGAAAGGAGGAAACCCCATATGTGATGTAAGGTATTAGTTTCTTGGTTGTTAAGCTCACAACATCACATGCAACACATGATCATGCAAAAGTAGAAATCCTACATCAATATTAATTGCAATTTCGTCCTAACCAAGCCTCACCTTTTCCTCCTTTTGGATCCACACCCGAATTGTTTTTGGCTCCCTTAGTTGATTTGGCGAGCTTCCTCCAAACATGGGAAAATGAATGTTTCTCAAGTCAAGACTTTAATATCAATCACTCTTACCACACCATTGGGCAATGGGACTTTGGTCTGATGAGACCTAAATATGCTAACATCGTTTGAGGCATTTAAAGACCGAGTCCATGTGTTTTGCTACAGGCCCATATTGGGGCTTTGTAGGTCCATTATACATTTTCACTTAGTATATTTTGAGTTGTACAACTCCAATTTTAATGCGCAATGGTATGTTCACCTCGTTATTTTGAGGCCAAAAAAGTAGTAGAATTTCAAAATCAAAATAATTGATTAGATAAACTAAAACCCATGAGCTAAACAACTAGTTAGTCTCATGATATCTCAAGTTATACAACTATGATTTAACCTAAATTTATGTTGTTGGCTGAATATTTGATAACTCTATAACATATAAAAACTTCAAGGCAAAATTTAATTTGTACACTATTTTAAGCTGTTGTACTCTACAATGTGCACAAAAGATTATTCAAGGCAAAGTTTTGAGAAAGAAAGTATAATAAAGAATGGAAAATGCTCTTCCTTCCAAAATCTTACTTTAGAAAATGTTGTATGCATACCACAATGTTTTGACATGTGAGCCCCACAAATCAACAATGGTGATGCACACAATGGGTTTCAATATGAGATTTTTGAAGGAGATATACCAATGCTTATAAAAAATTCTTCAATTATTTTGCTATGAGCATAATAAGAAAATTCTTGGGCATTATATAAATGGGGAATTAACATATCACATCTTTTCATAAATACAAGGAGATGTGAATTACCTTGAAATTATCATTACTTTCTCTCAACTTTTTGGATTGTAGTTGCCAAAATTGGAAATTGGATGGGAAATGTCATGCTTAAGGGGTACAAAAGTTTGTGTTGCAACCACGGCTTTATGGCACTAAGCCTCAACCTACTACATTTGACTTTGGCAACAACATGTTTTCCTTTATACACTGCTAGCAATGAGAATGATGTTTTTTAGTCATTCTCATCCATGGTCCTTGGTCCTTCATATAAATAGGATTAACTTGTTATTATTACTCAAGCTTGTGTGACCAAGCTTGATATTTTTTATTCCTCATAACTTTTCCTGTGTATAATGTGTTATGTTGAATTGGCTAAATGAACATGAGACTGTGTTTCTCATGCTCTTCAACCACGTGTACATTTGACAGAAGGTCACAATGCCAATCACAAATGCAAACTCATGATGCAGCCTGGAGGGCATTGAGGTCCACCCATATGTGGGTTTTTAATGAGCACCTCATTAAGATGTTTTAACACAACTAATGGCCATTTTGCACAAAATCGAAAGGAAACTAGGCAAAACCTTCATTTATAATGCAATGGAAATTAAAATGCAATTAATTTAGTACTCAAACAAAAACCACATGCCAAGATTTTTACATGAAAAATCTAACATGGTATAAGACAACACAATCAATCTAAGTTGATGAACCAATGCATTAGAAAAACAAATGTTACAACTCGTGAATTTTTATTTTTTCAAAAAATTTGATGAAGTGCACAAACATGAGAACATTTTTCATGTCTACAAAATAAATCATAATGGAGACTATGCTATTACTCAAGTTGTGATCCTTGCCCTTTCTCATGCACAAATAATAAACCATATTATATTCATGAATAAATTCATTACAAACCAAGCCCAAATTCTGCAAGTGCAAGTGACAACTACTTCTAACATCATCAATTACAACATAAAATGGCACCACATGTGCTTACAAAACAAAATTAAACAGTAGGATTTCACTACCATCCTAATATTATCCTCTCTTTGGAACTGCCCACGAACCTCTATTACATAGCTACACCTCTGCTAAGGAACATGCACTACTAGGATGGTTGAGTACATCTATATTTACTCAATGACTATAAATAAAAACAAGAGTACAATAACATGTTTCTTATGCATGCCACACGCTTTTGTTCTTCTAGTATACTATTTAGTAATTGAAATTTGGATGACTTACTGTGAGTTTAACACCCTTCAACTGTGTATGGTCACCAATATGCCTCTAGCCCAAAAAATGTACAGGGCCACAAGATGTGGCCTCATTGTGCAGGAATTGATCTACTACTAATGCAAAAAATTAAACCAATAAATCACACAAAAATTCACACAAGAGATTTTTAATGTGGAAACCCTAACAAGGGAAAATACCATGCGAATTAAAATTTTACAAAAAGTCAATTTATTTACGAACTTAACACACTAGAAGTCCATCTCTATTTATTTTGGCCACCAAAGTCCACCTTGATTCTTACAAACATCAACCTGTTATCTTTTCCTTCCTTAGTACAACCTTCTTGTTTTTGAAGCTTTAATCAAAGTTTATCTTGATTTCCTACATCTTCAGCATGTGTGCAATGTGGTTTATGTCTCTCAAAACTCTTAATTCAATCATAAAAACATATGAAACAAATACTTTCACCTTTCTTTTATTTCTCTCAAAAACTCCTAAATGTGTAAGAAGAAATTTAGCAAAAAACCTCTTTTCCCCTCAAAGAATAGTTTTCTTTATTTCTCAATTTCATTACTTTTAAGTCCTTATATATAGGGTTAAGTCAATATTCAATTAGGTAATAAACTGTTATTGGAATGACTTATTTCAAGTAAGTAAGGAACATGTCATTCATCAGGGTGTTACCTAATTGAATATTGAGGCGTAAATTGTCTTAACCTTCTATATATAGACTTAAAAGTGACAAAATTGAGAGAAAATGAAGGCTATTCTTTGAGGAAAAAAAGAGTGTTTTTGTGCTAAATTCTTTCTTACACCTTTGGAAATTTTTGATAAATCAAAGAAAGGTGAGAGTATTTGATTCACAAGCTTTTTATAAATTGAATTAAGAGTTGTGCAAGACACAAACCACATCACACACATGCAGGAGATGGAGTAAATCAAGATGGACTTTTATTAAAGCTTCAATAACAAGGAGGTTATACTAAAGAAGGAGAAAAAGACA
This sequence comes from Saururus chinensis, assembly GCA_035235625.1. NCBI lineage: Eukaryota > Viridiplantae > Streptophyta > Magnoliopsida > Piperales > Saururaceae > Saururus > Saururus chinensis. Next base: position 21,287,581 of record CP141147.1, on the reverse strand, counting down.
AGCTGAAGTTCATAAGCGTCAAGATAGACTTTGGTGGCTAAGACATATAGAGATGGACTTCTAGAGTGTTAGGTTGGTAACTAAACTGAGTATTTGTAAAGTCTTAATTCTTAGTGCATTGATTTTTTAGCATGGACATGCTGCTTGGTTTTTCCCCTTGTTAGGGTTTCCACATTAAAAATTTCTTGTGTGGATTTTTGAGTGATTGTTTGGTTTAATTTTTGCATTTGTAGTAGATTAATTTTTGAACAACAAGGCCATATCTTGGAGTCTTCTACATTCATTGTTTTAGGCTAGAGGCACTGTGGACCTGTGATGATCCTCTACAGTTGAAGGGTATTCAACTCACACTTACAATTGCTCGAATTAAGTGTTTTTCACCGTAATCCCTTGTAACACATTTATATATGTATAACGTTCGAGAATTTTCTAAACTCCCGAAGTCAACCACGGGAAATTAGGGTGTTGGACCCCTGGACCTTCTTATGAAAATAACTTGATCATCAGTTAGAAATAGTGGCTGAAACTTGTATGGATAGAAATTAGACAAAAAGAGCTTCAAAATGCTACCAAGAATGCGCAAATCGAATTCGGATGAGAGAGATATGACTGTTCGAAGTTGAACATATTGCACACAACCCATTTACCCGAATTGGATGCGTAAATTAGCCATTTATGTTGTTATATGGGGGGAGCTTGGACCATGGAGGGAAGGAGGAGGAGTGGCCAAGAGAATTTTTTCGGTGAGGCTTCAACGGCAGTGGATTGACATCAACTTGGCCACAGAGGTAGGATTTCAAGTTGAGATTATTATGGATTTTGTTAACTGATTTGAATAAAAATTATAGTGATTTCTGCAAATACTAGTAATTTTTGCAAATACTATTTACGTAATTACGTGAACAATAATTTATTTTTTGGTTGCCTGAATCGTTGTAAAAAGGGGCTCCATTGACCCTAGCCACGGTAGCCTTGGCGGCGGCAGATTTGGCTGCCGCTGCAGACCGTCGGGTCATCACACATAAAAAAAAAGAAGAGCGGTAGCCGCACAACCCTTGGTTGCACCAACCATGGCTGTGCTCGCCTTGGCTACACTGGCCCCGGCCACACTAGCCTTGGCCGCGGCGGCGGTAGATTCTACTGCTATATGTAGTAAAAAAAGTGGCAGCTTTAGCCCCAACCTACCACCAGGCGGTGGAGGGGGCCAGACCCATTGAGATCACCGCCTTTCGGCAATTTGGTGGAGCCAAGGCATGGCACCACCAGAGGTGAAGATGACCTGCGTTGCGGGTCGTCGACCCAAACCGAACCGGCCCGGGTTAAAAAGAAATAATATAATAAAAAAATAGAAGGGTTGTGAACAGGGTCCGGTTCAGGGGGTAAAAATGTCAAATAAATTCTAGAAAATTACTCATGAACCTTGAGAGGTGTGGGAGTAGAGTAGTCTAACCAAGTTTTAGACCCGAAAAAAATCCTAGAGACTATAAAATGACCCTTTTTCTGCTTGTAGTTAAAAATTACCATGCGATATTTATCTACCCGACCTAGGGGCTCTGATTCAGGGGCCTATGAGTGGATTTAAATATTAGTAAAAACTTCAATAAGAGCGTAATGTGTAGCCTAAATATTCACCAAATTGCGTAGTGAGGAAAAATCCTAGTGCATGGATAATTAACCATTTTGCTTTTAGTTTGTAAACCATTAAGTCAACAAAGGTCGGTTCAAGAGGTTCACAACCCCGTCACATGCCAGGAAAATTACACAGAGTTCATGAAGTAATATAGTACCTTTGAGACAAATTTTGGACCCATTGGATGTCAATAAGGTCTTGAACAAAATGATAGAAATACGCCTTTCGCATACGTGTGAGTAGAAGCAGGAGTCAGTTTGAGAGAGGAGCCTTGTGAGATGTCAATGACTTAAAATCAATAGAAGGCAGTGAAAAGAGACCTAAAGGAAGGTACCATACCCTAGGTGGTAAAATTACCCTAATGCCCTTAGGTGCAATATATTCCCTTTCCATCGAAACGGATAACCTAATTAGCCAAGAATTAAGGTACCCTAGAATGACGTTAAATGGCTTCAAAAGGAAGGGGTGTGACCAATAAGTGACACGGAGAGCTTGACAAGTCATAGTGTCATGGGAAACAAGGGGAAGAACCCTAATTCTTAAGGTTTAAGGCAACATATTACACGTGTCTGCAACGAAGCGCATAAATTCATTAGCGTATTATATACATAACTCATACACGTGTTTGCATTAGTTATTTACATTCGCAGGCTTGAATGAACTAAACCCTAGCCCTGCAAATGAGTGCAATGGGCCTCCGTTGACGCATTTGTGTGATTGCATGTTATTTATGTTGCTTATTCTATTTAATGCTTTTATTTTTTATGCTTTAATTTATATCGATAACTTATGATTAATGAAGTTTAATCAAGAGACATGGGTTGCTGTTGGATTGGGAGGAGAACATCTAATCAAGATAAAAACTAAAATACCCTCAATAAGGTTTGGGACCTGTTCATGGAGTGAACGGGGCCTTGACATAGAATTTTACCTTGGTTAATGAACCGAGGGTGGTTTTGGGATATGTTTGAGTCATAGCTCAGTGGATGAGTTATTTATTGGGCCGATTCACGATGTGAGGAGGACCCAAGTTGTTGGGCAAATACTTGACTGGATGATAATAATCTAGTTTAAGTTTTGAATGTTTGGGGGAGTCAATGGTCATAAAGACCTGAGACTTCTATGGATACATTAGTAATGTCTTAGAAGACATTTTTTTCCCAGAGTTGGGGAATGGTGGAGATTGCGATACGCTTCTTCATCACTACGATGGTTTAGGTATTGACGAAAGGGTCTTTATCGCAGGTCTCCCACAGGTCTTCCTAGGACCACATAGTGCGTACAAAAAGTGAAGTTGTATGAGCATCGTGGATTTTGATTCTTGCCAATTTGCGTACAAAAAGTGAAGTTGTATGAGCATCGTGGATTTTGATTCTTGCCAATCTATGTCCATGAGCACAGTTGGGATCCTCTTCTCCAGATTTGTAGCAAGCTATTGAGAGCCTTGGGGATTTGGGTCAAGCTGCTGTTAAGCAGTCTACTCCAATGTTGGAGTCCTATGTTTGGGGATTTCTTCGAGAGCCGAGTTATCTCCGAGTGAGTACATATTATATTAAACTTAGAGTTGGGTTTAAACAATGTGGAGTATTAATTATTTAACAATGGTTGTGAAATAATTAATAACATTGTTTGATATTGCTTGTTAATTAGACAAGTGGAACAATTAAAGGACTTGCATAAAATGTAGGTTGAAAATACTTAAGCATTGCATGTGTGATGTCATGTTTCTTAGGATAGTGTAGTTTCTAGGCAAAACTATGTCTAGATCCGATCTTGTTGAAAATATTGGAGATGTTGTCTGATGAGTACATAGACAACTAACATTGGGTGATGTTGGCCCGATCTAAAAAATATTAATAAAATCTTTTGTTCCTTTCTGAAGCTCTTCTCCTGAGGGCGGAGAGGTTCCGTTGTTGTTGTTGTGGCTGTTTGGTTTGGTTGGTTGCAGGTTCTCCTGGCGACGACAAGTGAGACCAAGATTGTCGAACACATTGAAGTCCTTCGTTTCTGCAACTCTAGTATGTAAGTGTATCTTCGGCATGAGAATTTATTTAATTATTTATTTATTTATTTATTTTCAGACTGATGACAGACTTATACTTAGATGGATGAGTTGTTCCTATTGAATTTTGAGACTTGTAAAAATATATGATTTGATATTCGTATTTGTGAACCCTAGTTATCATGACTTGGATATTTAATCGAATGGTTTGTTTTGTATTTAAGAAAGAAAAAAAAATTTCTCGTGACTTATCATTTATGCTATTAAAAAAAGATTTTAAAAATCCGAGTCGTGACAATATGTGTAACACCCTGCTTTTTAATTACGTCTAACCAAGGGGGTTAGAGGTAATTATTAATTTTTCTAATAAATTATAGAAGGTTTTAACCATTGAAACCTTCTTATTTGAGTAGAGCTTGAAGAAACGAGCGTAACGAATCAAAGAACGGGCGAAACAGAGGTCGGGATTGGAAGTTACAATATTTGAGAAACGTGCATTATAGGTGGGACCCACTTATAAAGAGCATGATTTATTGCTTTAAGTGGGTTAGTATCGAAGGGCTCATCGATACGAGTCCAATGGTACCTAGAATGCGCGAATCCGAATCCGAGGTAGGGAGATACGCGCGTTTGAAGTTTTGAATATAAAAATAAATAAATAAATAAAGAAATGGCACGCGGCGTGCGACTGGCGCATGCCGCAGCACAATTTGGCACAAGCTGGTACGCGGCTGTGAAACTGCACATGCCCACGGTAATGCGGGCACGAGCGGTGCGTTACCGCAGGCACCACCGCCCGAAACTAGAGGTGCAGCCTCGGTTTCGGCGTGGCTCGGGGGCTGTAACTACCCCCATTTCGTTCCTTTTTGAACAAGAACTTCTCCACCCCCGTTTCTGACCGTTTTGAGGCCGATTAAGGTCGTTCAAGACCCATTTCCTACTAAATTAAGCGTGCTCTATGCAATGGAGCGGTCCATTCTTCGATTTGGAGTCCGTATGAAGAGGAAACGCCCCATGACAAAGAGAGGTTCTGCCCATTACCTTCGAGCATCGACCAACTTCCTTTTCTCTGTTTCTGGCCATCCTAACTCCGATTTAGTCGATTCAAAAGGTGTTCTTGACTAAATCGAGTATATTCTACACGATGGATGGTTCCGTTTTCTGAGTTGGCGATCGTATGAAGAGGAAATGCCCCATGACAAAGAGAGGTTCTGCCCGTTACCTTCGAGCATCGACCAACTTCCTTTTCTCTGTTTTTGGCCATCCTAACTCCGATTTAGTTGATTCAAGAGGCGTTCTTGACTAAATCAAGTATATTCTACATGATGGATGGTTCTGTTTTCTGAGTTGGCGATCGTATGAAGAGGAAATGCCCCATGACAAAGAGAGGTTCTGCCCGTTACCTTCGAGCATCGACCAACTTCTTTTTCTCTGTTTTTGGCCATCCTAACTCCGATTTAGTCGATTCAAGAGGCGTTCTTGACTAAATTGAGTATATTCTACATGATGGAGGGTTCCATTTTCTGAGTTGGTGATTGTATGAAGAGGAAATGCTCCATGACAAAGAGAGGTTCTGCCCGTCACCTTCGAGCATCGACCAACTTCCTTTTCTTTGTTTCTGTCCATCCTAACTCCGATTTAGTCAATTCAAGAGGCGTTTTTGACTAAATCAAGTATGTTTTACGTGATGGAGGGTTCCATTTTCTGAGTTGATGATCTTATAAGGAGGAGATGCCCAAGACAAGGAGAGGCACCGTCCGAACACCGGAATAAGAAAAAGAGACCCGGAGCAAGACGGGGTTCTGTCCGTAGGTACCGATACCTTACGAGACATTATGGGAGTAAGTATTCTTGATCTCCTATTTTAATTATAGAATGACATGTGATAGTTATGATGTGTGTTATGCTACGATCCATATGCTTGCTGTGTTATGTGCCTATATGCCATGTTGTGTGCCTATATGCCATGATGTGTGCTTTCTATGTCATGATGTACACTTATATGCTATGACGTGTGTGGTCTCGCTCTAGGGTAGAGCGAGACGTGTAATCTGTGTTTATGATCCCGCTTGGTGATAGAGCGAGATGTACGTTTTTGGCTTATTAATTTCTGCTTGACTTTGATATATCATGAATTTTTGTAAGTATCAGTATATACGTATGTTAACGTATATGATTTTGTGATGATTGTTGCATATAGTAGCCGTTAGGCAGAACTACGTTTGGATCTGATCGTGTTGGAATAATATCTAATACGTACGTAGGCAACCAACGGCAAGGCAACGTTGGCCCGATCCAAATTAATTATAAATATATGTTTTAATTCTGTTTTACACATAATGAACTATGAAGCTTCGTTGTGTGTATACGTTTGTCACAACCTAAGTCTTCGTACGATGAAGCTTTAAAGCTCCGTAGTACGTAGACGAACGTTGTACTTCTCGAACAGGGACGATGATTCCTGGCTCAAAGAAAAGAAAAAAAATTTATTAGTGATTTTGTGGGCCCGGCTCGAGTTAGATCATTACAATATGAGTGTTACCAACTTTGACTCCGATCTTAGGAGTCCTCTTCCTTTATTGGTGCTCCTCCCCTAGAGCATCTTGTAGGCTTCTTAACTTTGGTCTTTGGAGTTTTTGTAGTCCTCTTGACATGTTGGTAAAAATCCTTTTATCATAGTAAGGGCACTATGGCCCAGTGAAGGTTAGCAACCCTTAGCTAATGACTACTCTATTATACATGACAATGTTCCATTTAAGATCAAACATTTGTGCAGACCATTTTCTATCACACACCTTCTTTAGACTTAAATTGGTTTTCCCTTGTAACCAGCAAATGATCAAGAATGACATTGATCAATTGCGAAGGACATGGATCACCTTGATATGAATTTCTTCAAATGACATTGGTTAATAGTAGATTCTTCAATGCATTCTTAGAAACATCCTCATGACAATAACAATTAATTGGACAAATAATTTTTTATTTTTCTACAATTTGTCAAGATTTGAATTCATATGTAATTGTTCCCTTCTAAAGTATATTTATATGATGAAAACTAAGTTAAGTGTATGTGCTTAAATTACCATGCCATATTTCCTTCAAAGCTTTGACCACATTTGAATCTTCAACAATTCCTTTTTCCAGCTATTAATTATGAAGACTTGACTCGTTCCAACCACATACATTGATTCAATGCTTCTAGATTCAAAATTACACACATAATTGACATAGGTTTGTTCATAAAGTAAGTGAACATTCATATCTCACTTACATCATTGATTATATTTACCACTCTTTGACTTTTCATGGAGAAAATTGGGGTTAGGACATTGATGTCCATACCACCTGAAAGGTGAGTTGATAAATGTATTTGTTAGTCCTATCGATGGTCAAACAATATGTTAGAACATACGAGGCATATATATTGTAATTAGCTATATTTTGATAATAAAAAATATGTCCATTCATGTGAGTAATTCCAATCTTCTGAAGTATGCTTAGATTAGTAATTGTCAAGTCAAGTTTGGAATTAGATGTTTAGAAGAATTGGAGAAGAGGTGTTCTGAAGATTCAAGTTGGAAAACTTTTTACAAGTGATTGAAGTTTAAAAAGTAAAAAATAAAAACACAAACACTTAGGCTTTAATAGAAAACATATTATGTGAGTATTAGGAAAAGAATGGACAAACAAGGACAAAAATTGCAATTAGATTCAAAAGTGATTGATCATCCTTCAACAATGATCGATCAAGCTTGAAAAAGGTTTGACATTTTTTACAGGACATCAAATAATCAATCATTCTTGTGAATATTTTGATCGGAAAATAATTTATCAAGTATAAATAGTGAACAATTGATTACATTATTGAAACGATTGATTGATTATTCATAAGAATGATTCTCTTAAACTTCATAGTCCTTTGGTTAATTAGCTTATAGTGGTCTTGTAGTTTTCTCTTGGTTGGGTTTCAATGTAAAAATTTCTTGTGTGAACTTTGTGTGATTTGGTGTGTGATTTTCTAATTAGTAGTAATTTTATTTCCTGTACAAAGAGGTCACATCTTGTAGCCTTCTTCCATGTGGTTTTGGGCTAGAGACACTATAGTGACTGTTAGGGTGAAGGTTATTAAACTCACAAGTGCTAATTGAGGAATCTACTTTTTTTAATCAATTTTGATTAAATACTAAAGTTAGGTTTTTCTCTTTATTTATTGTCTCTCTCTTGCTTAGTTTATTAATCTATGACAAATTTCAATATGAATGAGCATGGTAACTTGGGAAATACCATGAATCGATCTCCTCTATTCAATGGTCACTTATTAAAAAAAAAATTGATGAGAGCCTTCATCCAAACCCTCAATGGTAACTCATGGAAGGTGGTGATGAAGGAATGGAATCTGCCAATGACTAAGGATAAGGTTCAAAATGATATTCTCAAGGTTGAATCCGATTGGGATGTATCTGAATAGAAAATATCAAATTATAAAAGGAAAACACTTACTCCTCTCTTTAATGCCATTGGAAAGTGCCAACATAGGCTCATATTTAAATTGTATTTCAATGAAAGTAACCTGAGATCATTTGGTGAATCCAATAAGGGTGCCGATGTTGTCAAAGTGCCATGGCTCCAGATGCTCACTCTTGAGTTTGAGAATATTATGATGAGTGAAGAATCCATTGTTGAGTATTATTCTAAACTTTCCAACATTGTTAGTACTTGCGATCAATTAGGTGAATCGATAGATAGCTAATAACTTAGTGGTGTGGAAAATTTTTAGATCCCTAAACAATAAGTTTAAAATCAAGGTGACTATAATAAATGAATCTAAAAAGATAGATAACTGAGATATTGAGGAACTTGTAGGAATTTGAGAGCCTTTGTGATGCAAGAACAATCTTATGAACAAAAAATGGAAGTTTTTGAAAAGAGAAAAGGCAACAAATAACTTTGGAGACATCTAGAAAATCTCATAAGAGAATCAAGAGCTATATATCACACCTTAGATTAGTAGAATTTTGATGATTTAAGTGAAGATGAGCAACTCTATTCATTAAAGAATTTAGAAAGTTCTTCACATGGAAAAACTTTGGGAAAGGTGTTAGGAATTGTCAGGGCTTCAGAAAATTTAGGCAAACTAAGAGGAGTGGAAAAAGAGCAAATAAAGTAGACAAGAAGAATGCTAGGTGTTTCATTTGTGACAAATTAGGTCATTTTTACTTTTAAGTGCCCTAATAAGAATGGTGATGCTCCTTATGATGAGAAACCTAGGAGAAATTGAGGTCAAGAAAAAAAAGAAATGAAAAGTTCTTCAAACCATTTTATCTGAAAGAACTTCAGTGAACTGAGGGTGAGTTATGTAATTACACAACATTCCATGTTAGTGTAGATCTTGATAGTTATAGTAGTGGATCTCAATAGTCAAATTCATTGGAATTGGGCTCTAAACCATTTGAGGATAATGAGTCTCATGACGAAAAGGAGAAACTTTTCAACAGGTTATTAAACTGAATAGGAAGTCCTAAAAAATTTAGAGAGATGTAAAAAAGAGAGATAAAAAGATTCAAATACTTTCTCAAGAGAGAGATGAGTTGGCTAAGTTAAAACTGAGGTTGAAGAAAGAGGTGATTGAAACTAAGGCTGAACTAGAGATTGAGAAATTACAATCTAGTACACTTCAAGGAGAACTTAAATCCTCCATGGAGAAGCTAGATACATTCAATGGTGGTAGAAAATCTCTTGATACTAGGATTTCTATGGGTCAAAGAGATAAAAGAAGTCTAGGCTTTGAGCTACACATGCATATATTTAAGATGATTCCCACAACCTTTGTCAAAGCTAAAGATAGTGTCAAAAAGCCCAAAGTTGTGTTTACCCAAGTGAAGCTTAAAGCATGGAAATAATGAAATTGAAATATAGTGCTATAAGGATTTGTCACATTTTCTACAATGACACACACACTAGAAACGAGTGCCTAACAACTACCCTTTCAAGAGAGACCTTAAGAGAAATAGAAAAAACGAACCTTAGGAGACAAGAACCTAGGCTGCCCCACCAAATTTATCATGAAAAAATAAAGAGTGTGGTAACTTAGAGTTCTTGATAGACCCAATTAGGAAGATCACCAAAAAGCTCTTAGATTGCCTTAGGATAAGATGATTAAGCAAGACTAGGGGTGTTTCTCTCATAAATTGGAGAAATTATTCTCTTTTATCCATGATTTGATTCTTTTTAACATATGGGATATTTTTCATGTTTTTTGTATTGATTTTATTTTGTGTTATATATATTTTTCATAGGCTTAGATTAAAAAAAATGGAAAAGCCAAAAATCATAAAAAAATAGTCAGACTTCATTTTTGTTGTTCTTGAATGTTCAGCTCAAAGCTTAAAGTTTGTTAATTTATAATAAAACTAAAAAATACCATGATAAGTGCTCTTTAATATTTAACTAATAGAGGAATGCACCAAGGGGAGTTGATTTTCTTCACCTTGATGTTACAATTCTCCATTTTCAAAAATGCTGCACACATCATGTAAAACTCAAGTCAATTCTAAGAATAAATTTCAATTGTGAAATCTTTGACACTTGAAGACTTAAAAGTTTAGATCTACTAGAGTCCAAGTAATGCTCGCTTTGTCCCAAAATAAATGTCCTAATTAGTTTTTTTTAAATGACTAAAATTAGTTCACTTTAAAAATTAAATGCAACACTTATTTTAGGATGAAGTAAAAAATTAGAGGAGTTCATTTTAAAAATTAAATGCAACACTTATTTTAGGATGAAGTAAAAAATTAGAGGATCTTGCTTGACTCTATCTAGGCTTTCATTTGATGAAATTCCCTGTAATAAGCTTGTAAAATTTATCAAAAAATTATCCTTAAAAAGATGATGGAGAATGACTACTTACTTGGGATATCCTAAGCTATGTAAAAGCTTCCATTTACTTGTCATTAGAAAGAAAAATGACGCATAAAAAAAATAATGATGCAAGTTGAGAGTATTTAGAAAAAAACAAGATTAAGGAAAAAGAAATAGAAAAGAAAATGAAAAGGCCATCCAATTGAAAAAGGCATGGGCATAAATGTGAAATTTGTTGCTTTGATTGATTTGATGTAATTAGAATCTAGCAAGTGAATTGAAAAATGAGAACATTTTCTTTACTCGAGTCTAGATAACTCTATCTCATTTGAATTAGAATGATCACGAGAATTTTATAATTGAACGGGATAAGGGATTATGTGGTGGAATTTTCAAAAACAAGTAAAGAGAATTAAAGTGTCAATATGAGTCTAGATAATTCTTTCTTATTTGCATTAGAATAATCATGATAATTTAATATTTGAAGGAGATAAGGGTTTATATGGTGGAATTTTTAAAAATTAATAAAGTGAACTAAAGTGTCAATATGAGGAGAAGAAACTCACAAACTAAGGATATGACCAATCAAGGAAAAAGAACACAAGAACATAAGTTCTTGCTTGTGTGAAGTTTAATTGTGAAATTGACAAAATTTACATTAAGAAGTTCAACATTGATTTTTGGCTTATTTTGAGTTAGATGGCTCTAAATGAGGTTATTTTAGTATTATTTGGTTGTATTTTGAGTTGGAATTTTAGTTTAACTTTTCATGATTTTTTTTTAATTTTTTTCAAAAAATATTCAAATTTTACTCAAAACTAATTGATTGGCCGATTTTCGGTTGGCCCAATTTCACAAAGAAGAATGGTCACATTTTAACTTTTCAAATGGTTCTACCCTCATTTTCACCTCCATTTACTTCAAAATCAAGAGTCTCCATTTTCACTTAAGGTGATTTTGGGAGAAATTTTCATCCAAACATTGGATTTCTTCACGGATTTGGAAAACCCCCAAATAGAGGTAATTGTCGTTCTCACCAATTTTTTTATTTATAGGCATTTTTCAATGAATTTCAATGAATTGTTAAAGATTGTTTATAGCCATTAGGATTGTTTCTTAGGGCTATATTTACATTTTGCGTGATTTCATCCATGAAAAGTCAAGTTTTCATGAATTTTCAAGTGAAACTTTTGAATACTCACCCCTTTTGTGAAAAATCTCACATTTGTGTAATTCTAGTAAAATTTTGTAGATATTGTAGTTAAAAAACTTGTTTAGATTATTAATATCTACAACATACTAAAATTTGAACTAAAGTGTGTCAATTTATGGGCTTGGATAGATGGCCCATATCTTATCCTTTGTATAAGGGCAATGAGCTTCCTGAGAATAGCGTTATCATTGGATGTCTACAAAGGAGAGATTGCAGGGGAGGCTTAGATACTTTGATCCGGGTACACTCTATGACTCCTTAATTCCAGATGCTCCATATCATTGCTCAATACAATGTCTATGGTGCACAAAAGGATCTTGTAGACTGTGTCGTTACCCAAAATTTGTACTTGTTTTCAAACACATTTTGTACTTGTTTTTAGACACAAACTGTCAATTGGATTCACCCTCCATTATCTTTGGCCACCTCTGTACATTCATTCATGGATATTCCCACAAAATTCTTGCATTCCCCCACATCTTGTTTAGGATATTTCAGGCTTAGTATGTTTGTATTCCATGTGGAGAGGTTTCAGAGGTTGGGACATGCCCCATTAATGCAGTTGTTCTTCATTAGATGTTGTTGCATAGTGGAGATTAGTTTGAATGTGAGGCTATAAAGGATGTTCGTGAAGAGAGACCTTGATGATAGAGATGAGCTTATGATGTTCTAGAGGTGATTGGGGAGCCATATTGTGTCTCTTATGAAGAGTTTCAAAATCAGATAAAAGGTTCATGACAGATTTGACGAGACAATGGGAATGATTCGACAAATTGCTAGTTATGTGGCAATATCATATGATGATGATGAAGCTTGATGTTTTGTATGTATTTTTCCATTATCTTTGGCAACTTTTGATATGTACTTTTATTGTTCTATCTTATGTATCTTGAAATTATTGGTAGACATATGATCCTTTTGTGGATATTTTTGTTATGTCTATATTGTTGATTTACTTGACTTATTGTGCTTTCATTCTGATTTTAATCTCTTGATCACTTTTTTATTATTTCTGACAAAAAGGGGGAGAGAAATTATGAAAAATCAAGATGTGATTGATTAACACTTATATGGAGCAGTATTATGTAAACAATTTTTGTAAGTGTGCATATTAATATAGGTTATTAAGACTTTTTAATATCAAGTCCAAATAGTCATTAGAGGTCTTAGAAAGTCTAAGTTGAGTCAATAATTTGTACAAGTGAATCAATGTACTTAATGTCAAGGAGTGATAATTTTTTATTTTCATATTTTTATAAAATTTTGTCATGAAATAGCCAAAGGGGAGATTGTTAGAGCATACAAGTCATATGTATTATATTTGACTATATTTAAAGGTCAAAACTATGTCCATTCATGTATGTAATTTAAGTCTTGTGAAGTATAACTAGATTATTGCTGTGTCGAGTTAGATTTAGAATGGAATGACTTGAAGAATTAGAGTAGAAAATTTCTACAGAATTTATCTAGAAGACTTTATATATATAATGATTGAAGTTTGAAGAGTAAAAGATAAAAGCATGCACACACGCGCGCGCACACACACACACACTTAGATTTCAATAGAAAACATCTCATGTGAGTGTTTAGGAAACAAATGGATAAAAATCGCAAATTGATTCAAAAGTGATCGATTGTCCTTGAACATAGATTGATCATGCTTGAACAAGGTTTAAGATATTTTCCTAAACATTAAATGATCGATCATTCTAGTGAATAGATTGATTGGGAGATAATTCGTCAAGTCCAAAACAAGGAACAATCAATCACACTACTAAAATATTTGATTAGTTTGCTAGGGTTTCTAAATAGATCAAGGGGCGATTGATCACCCTATGGGACAATTGATTGGGCTATAGCGTGGTTCCTTAAAATAAGTCATTTCGGGAATAATTTTTTTCTATTAAAGTACAAAGACCTATCACTGACTTAGACCACTATTTAGGGACCTAAAGAGAACAAATTTGAAAGAGAAAGAAGAATTTTTTGTGAGGAAAAATTAAGATTTCTATACTAAATTATTTCTTATACCTCTGAGATAATTAGAGTGAAAATAAGTAGAAAGGTGAACAATTGATTCATAAAATCTTCATGAATTAATTTTATGAGTTGTGAGAGACACAAAACACATCACACAAGAAGAGATTGCTGAAGCTACTCATAAAGGACCTTGACTGGAGCTTCAAGAAGAACGAGGCATTATATTAGTGAAGACAAAGACGAAGTCTGTAAGCATCAAGAAGGACATCGATGGCCAAAGAATTTTGGAGGACTTTTAGAAGGGGGTTTAGTAATTTAGAGTCTTGTAAGTTCTTAAACTTCATAGCACATTTGTTAATCGGCCTAGAGTGGTTAAGTGGTTTTCTCTCGATTGGGTTTCTATGTAAAAATTCTTGTGTGAACTTTGTGTGATTTGGTGCTTAATTTTCTCATTACTAGTAATCTTATTTCTTGTGCAAAGAGGTCATATCTTGTAGCTCTCTTCCTTGTGGTTTTAGGTTAGAGGCGTTGTGGTGACCTTCTAGAGTAAATAGTATTAAACTCACAAGTGGTAGTTGAGGAATCTAATTGTTTTATTAAATTTGATTGAGTAGTCATTGCTAAAGTTAGGCTTTTCCCTTGATTTATTGTCTCCTTTTTGCTTGGCTTGTTTTCTTGCTTGATTTTCTATGACAAATTTCAATATAAATGAGTATGGTGAATCCCATGAATTAGCCTCCTTTATTCAATGGTTGAAAATTTTCTTATTGGAAAAATGTAATGATAACTTTCATCCAAGCTATTGATGGTATGTCATGGAAGCTAATGGTGAAATTATGGAATCCCCAATGACCAATGATAAGGATGAGAACAATATTCTCAAGGTTGAATCTCATTGGTATGAATATGAAAGAAAAATGGCAAATTATAATAGTAAAGCATCTACCATGCCTCCCTTTTCCCGGCCTAGTCCCGCCTCCTCCTTACCCACCTTGCGTGTGTCTAAACGCAAAGTTTTATTTCGTCGGTTGGGGGAAGCAAGGAGATGCCATCTGGCTTTTCCCCAGCTCTTTATCAGGTTGGCATGGATATGGAGATAGGCTGCTCAGAGCCAACATGGTCACCCCTCCTCTCTGCAATGCCCAAAGGGGGGGACAAGATCAACCTCCTTGCTTCCCCTACCGGGGAGAGGAAACAATTCTTGTTTTTCATCATTGGTTAAACAAGCAAAAGATTCACTTGTCACCCCTTCTTGGTGTTGCAATAAGATGGCAAAGGCTAGGGGCTAACTGATCAATTGTGAATCTTTTACTTGGGGAAACATGTACTATTCCTACTTCCCAACATCGTGGGTCAAGAGATGACCCACCCCCTTCTCGTCATTAGGGCTGCAAGGGTTGGTGTGGGTCAATCAGACTCTCATCGGCCCTACCGCTTGACCCCAATGAGGAGAAGGGGGCTTGTTTCTTCTTCCCCTTTTCTAGTGTCTCCATGGGCATCATATGACATAGGTTCAACAAAATTCTTGTTTTCCCCTATTGGTTAAACAAGGAGAAGATCCATTGTTGCCCCTTCTAGGTGTTGTAGTAAGGCAACAAGGGCCAGGAGCAGACTGATCAGTGGTGAATCTTTTCCATGCTTTCCCCAGTTGGAGAAATACAAACTTTTCTAGCTTCCCGGCATTGTGAGTTGAGAGATGACCAACCCCCTTATCGGCATTGGAGCCGCAAGGGCTGGTGGTGGGCCGATAGACCTTCACCGGCCCTACCACTTGACCACAATGGTGAGAAGGGGACTTGTTCTTTCTTCCCCTTTGTTAGTGTCTCCACTGGGCAACATAGGGCAAAGGTTGCTAGGGTGAGATGGGGCTTGGATGGGAGGATGTTGGGCATTGGAGTAGGAGAAGGGCTTGTCATGGGAAGCGTTTTTCTTGCTCCGCTCTGACCGTGAGCCAAGAGTAAGGAACGCAAGGGGAGCGTCCATTTTCAAGATGGACGCTCCACACGCTAGCACACATTAGCATATGTATTTGTGCTAGCATGTGGAGCGTCCATCTTGAAAATGGACGCTCCCCTTGCGTTCCTTACGCTCGGCTCACAGTGGCCATGGATGGGCTAGGAACATGTAGAGTGATGGAGAAAAATAAATTTATTTTGGGTGGAAAAGGAGATATTTTATTGCACAATTTTTGGGATCTCAATAGTGATGCTTTAATCATAATCTATAATAATTTTAAATAGCTCTTAGAGTTAGTATGAAGGGTGTTTTACATATCACCTAGACAATATTGTGGCATTCACTCATTTGAATTATTTTGGAAATTACATATTACTACTTTTGGACCAAAATACTCTCTCTTCTTCAACCCTAACCCAAATATATAAAAACCCTACTTAATACAACAATACTATTGAATCGATAACCCACCCCCTTCAACCTTAACCCTAGTCTAACCCCTCTCTCTTTTTCAACCATGATCACAAGCAACCCTCGTTTCTCTGTTGTGCACGGTGACTAGTTTCCCAGATGACTCGCCCAAACTCTACTCTATTGCTTTTACTTAGTTGCATTAAACTATTTATTCTTGTAATAGTTTAGTAATTACTTCGTTTGGTATTTAGATATAAAACTGTGTTGTTTCAGTTAGTGGCCCGGGCTAGCCGACCCACTAACTGGCATATTTCCTAGGGAACCAGGCCGGCCTGGTCTAGGTGCCATGACTCCCTAGGGGACTAGTTGTCCCCTATATGGGGTGGCTCTCTCTTGTTTGGATTATGCAATTGAAATTATTCTGTGTTTCTCCCCTTTCTTCCTTACTTCTCCCCTTTCCCTGAGTAGATCTCCTAGGTACTGATTGTGCCTACACCAGACACTTCATTGGTATCGGAGCTTTTACGATCCCCAGCTATGGCTCGAGGCAAACAAGCTGCAGTTCCAGAGGTTCCTTCAGAGAAGGAGGTCCCTGATTCAACGTTAGTGGACAGCTTGAAGGCCATTCCAGTGGCACATGACGCCAGACTGTCAAAACTCATGGTGGCGATACAGACTCTCACTGTGGACATGACCAGCGTGAAGACGCAGCAAGCAGCCCACACACAACTCCTGGTTGCGCGCATAGTGCCCATCCTGCCTGTGCCGCCCACTGCCACCCCAGAGAAGTGTGGGCCATCACAGCCTCTAGAGCTGACCCTCCCTAACCCCCCAGCTCTGGCCAACCTCAACACGGGGGTGTTCCCATACCCGACGCACTATGGCGCTGGCCACCCAGAGTTGGGAGGGAGGCGCCATGCCTGGGACATGCAAGGCATGCCAGGTGTTCGAGAAAATGCCCCTATGATGCCTCCCCCTCCAAATCAGTTCCAAGATGCAGAGGACGAGTGGGATGAGTATCCTGGGCATCGCGGCAGACAATGAGGGGGTGTTGAGCCCCGTTTGGCTAGCCTACAATTTCCTTGCTATAATGGTGAGGACGACCCTTGTAGAATGGTTGTACAAGGATGAGAAGTTCTTCGCCTACTAGGGGATGCATTCAGAGCCTGAACGTCTAAGCATCGCTGCTTTCCATCTCGATGGGGACGCTTCGGTCTGGTTCTAGAGTTTCGAAAAGGAGGTGCGCTACCCTACCTGGGCGGCATTCTCTGACAAGCTATGTGTCCAGTTTGGGCCAAATGAGTTCCAGGATTTCAACGAGATGCTTTCCTCCCTGCACCAAACCACCACTGTCTATGCATACTATACCGAGTTCATGAAGGTGGCCAACCGACATCCAGATTGGCTGGTGGCCGCCTTGGTGGGCACATTCAAGCGTGGTCTAAAGCCTAAAATATCTGAAGAGATACTCCACATTCCTTGCGCTAGCATGAGGGACGTTGTGCGTCATGCCTGCATTGAGGAAGAGAAGCTAATGAGGCAGCGTTGAGGTGGGCAACTTGGACCTCTGCCCTAGCCTGTTGTTAGCACCAACCCATTGGCAGCGGCCATAAGCACCCAAACAACGGGCCGGCCTGGCTAGCAAGCCACACTGCCCAACCAGATTGTACAATGCCTTACACCAGCCTAGATGGAAGAGCGCCGGTCCAAGAGGCTGTGCTTTTGCTGTGATGAGAAGTTTGTTCCGGGGCATCGTTATTCGGTTAAGGGCAACCTGCTTGTGGAGGAGGTCAAAGAGGACAATGACGGAGGGAACGAAGTTGATTTTTGTCCCCAGGAGGACGTGCTGCCCGAAATTTTAGTCCATGCCTTCTCGGGGGCATTCACTCTACGCACGATGCGAGTTTAGGGATTCCTTAAGTGGGAACAAGTGGCTATCTTGATCGATAGTGGGTTTACTCATAATTTCATTAATGACAAGGTTGCTCATCGGCTGGGTTGTTTCGTTTCATAATAGAAGCCATTTGATGTACTGATTGGCGATGGTAAGCATCTTCGGAGCGCCAGGGTGTGTGTGCTTAGGTGACTCTATCTGTTCAGGGCCACATGTTTGTTACCGATCTATTCTTGCTACCCACAAAGGGGGTGGACATGGTGTTAGGCGTGCAGTGGTTGTAGGAGCTCGGTGATGTAGTTTGGAATTTCAGGGACATGGTGATGGATTTTGTTTTGAACGGGTAGCAGGTTCGGATTGAAGGTTCGCAACTGGGCAACCTTCTCTGTGCCCAGTCCGTGAGCTCCTTCTTCCATTTGCACCCGAGGGACTACTCTTGCAGCGGCGTGCCACTATAGAGGTGCCTCAGGATGAACTGCTGTCTGACCTCGAGGAGTTATTGATAGACCACCAGGACCTCTTCACAGAGCCACAGGGTCTTCCTCCGGTCTAGCCTCATGACCATCATATTCCTATCATCCTCGGTGCAGCCCTAGCCAAAGTTTGCCCCTACCACTACCCCTACATCCAAAAATCTAAAATTGAAAAGCTGGTGGCAGACATGTTGCAGTCTGGGATCATCCGCCCTAGTACAAGTTCGTACTTGTCTCCAGTGTTGCTGGTTCACAAGAAGGATGGGTTGTGGAGGTTTTGTGTGGACTATCGTGCTTTGAATGCAATCAAAGTGAAGGACAAGCATCCCATATAGGTGATTGAGGAGCTGTTGGATGAGCTAACAGGTGCCACGGTCGTCAATAAGCTCGACCTTCATTCGGGCTATCATTAGATTCAAGTGCAGCTAGTGGATGTGCACAAGATGGCATTCTGGACTCATGACGACCATTTTGAGTTCCTAGTTATGCCCTTTGGGTTGTCCAATGCCCCCTCCACCTTTCAGTGTCTCATGAATGATATTTTCTAGTTGTTCTTGCGTTGCTATATATTGGTTTTCTTTGATGATATCTTGGTATACAACCATTCGCGGTCGGAGCACTTAACACATCTCAGGTCGGTCTTTAATATCTTGCGCTCTAATTCTATTTTCCTGAAGCGTTCAAAGTGTTCCTTTGGCAGTCTACAGGTTGATTATTTAGGCCATATTATTTCGAGCAGTGGTGTTGCTACTGACCGGCCAAGGTGGCCACCATGCTCTCTTGGCTGCCACCCTCATTTGTTCAGGCACTCCGTGGTTTTCTGGGCCTTACAGGTTATTATAGTCATTTCATCCATCAGTATGGCGAGTTGGCTAGACCCCTCATAGAGCTGCTTAAGAAGGGGGCTGTCGTGTGGTCCGCGGAGGCCGATTCGACATTTGAGGGTCTCAAGCACGCTATGGCCTCCGCCCCGGTTCTGCTATTACCTGACTTCAGCCGGCCTTTTGTGGTGGAGACCAATGCATCTGAGGCGGGTTTGGGGGTGGTGCTTTTGCAGGACGAGTGCCCCATTGCTTATTTCAGCAAAGCACTGGCTGGCCGCTCCCCGTCCCTATCGGTATATGAAAAGGAGATGTTGGCCATCGTCCTCGCTGTGGACAAGTGGCATCCTTACTCGGTCACGGGTTCCTAATTCATACTAATTACCAGCCACTGAAATACTTCTTGGAGCAGCGCGTGTCTACCCCCTCATAGTAGCGGTGGGTAAGCAAGTTGCTGGGCTATGACTATGAGGTCATGTACAAGAAGGGATCGAAGAACATCATGGCCGATGCGCTCTCTCATAGTCTGGCACCGGGATCTTGTTTGGCTTTCTCCACTCTCTCTTGCCCCTTTATTGATGAGATACGGAAGGCCTATGGTGAGGATTCATGGGTGCAAGAAGTCATTTCTGGCCTGCAAGCCGACCCTGCTGCCCGCCCTTTCTTTGTGTGGCGGGATGATCTTCTCTTCTGGAAGGACCGCTTGTGGGTCCCTAATGTTGCTGACCTCCACCGCCGCATCCTGTCGCACTTCCATGACTCTCCTATGGTTGGTCACGAGGGCACCTTCTGTACCTACAAACAGGTCAGTCAGAGCTTTCTTTGGCATGGCATTCACAGGGTAGTTCAGGACTATGTGGTCGCTTGTGATGTTTGTCAGCGGGCTAAAGCCACCACGACCTCACCCGCTGGTTTTTACAACCCTTGCCCATACCCGATAAGGTTTGGGAAGATGTTTCCATGGATTTTGTGGAGGCATTGCCCGTGGTGCAGGGCAAGTTTGTCATTATGGTGGTGGTGGATTGGCTGTCCAAGTATGCTCATTTTTGCGCACTGGGCCATCCCTTCACTGCCAAGACCATATCTAAGCTCTATGTTCGCGAGGTGGCCCGACTTCATGGTATGCCTCGTACGATTGTTTCTGATCTTGATCAGATTTTTCTCTTGCACTTTTGGCAGGAGTTTTTCACTCTACAAGGGACTTCTCTCCACATGAGCACTGCTTATCATCCCCAGACGGATGGGCTGACTAAGGTTGTCAATCGTTGTTTGGAGCAATATCTTCGATGCTTTACTATGAAACAGCCCCTCCGGTGGCTTCATCTCCTTCCATGGGCCGAATGGTCTTATAATACGGCCTATAATACGCGCACCAGGTTCACTCTGTTTGAGGTGCGCTATGAGGTCTATCGCAGAGGTGGATTATATGTTGCAGACGCGCTATGAGGTCTTACGCCAGCTCAAGGAGAACTTGTTGTCTGCCCAAAACAGGATGAAACAGGTTTATGATCGTCACCATATTGATCGTGGGTATGCGGTGGGTGATTTGGCCTATGTGTTGGTCCTACCTCATTGCCAGACCTCCTTGTTTCAGCCTGAGAACTCCAAGCTTGCTCCCCGCTTCCATGGTCCGTATGTTATTGAGGAGTGTGTTGGTCCTATGGCATACCGCCTGACTCTCCCCCTGACTCATTGGTTCACCCTATGTTTCATGTGTCCCATTTGCGGTGATTGGTGGGTGCTCCTCCTCCTCCCCTGATGGGACCTATTTCGCCAACTGACCCTGTCCCTGCTTCAGTGCTTGAGAAGCATTGGGTTCATCGCTCCAGTCGTATTATTACTGAGGTCTTGATTTCTTGGCAGGGGCAGCCTCTCGAGGACTCTACATGGATGCGTGAAGATGATTTTATGGCTCGCTTTCTAGCTTGGTCGCCTTGAGGTCAAGGCGAATAGCGAAAGCGTGGTGGAGTGTTGTGCACAGTGACTAGTTTCCCAGATGACTCGCCCAGACTCTACTTTATTCTTTTACTTAGTTGCATTGAACTATTTATTCTTGTAATAGTTTAGTAATTGCTTTTGTTTGGTATTTAGATATAAAACTGTGTTGGTTCAGTTAGTGACCCGGGCTAGCTGACCCACTAACTGACATATTTCCTAGGGAATTGGGCCGACCTGGTCTAGGTGGAATGACTCCCTAGGGGTAGCTCTCTCTCTTGTTTGGATTTTGCAATTGAAGTTATTCTGTGTTTCTCCCCTTTCTTCCTTACTTCTCCCCTTTCCCTGTGTAGATCTCCTAGGTACCAATTGTGCCTACACCGGGCACATCATTCTCCCACCCTAATCTTTTTTCAGCCATTCCCATTCTCCAACCATACCCCTTCTTTTGGCTTGCCTCCCCTCTAGCTTTAACATTTCTCCAAGTCTTTCTCCACCCAAAAACATTTGGAGCATTGTTAGTAGAAGTAAGTGAGTTTTGAGATATTTTTGCCACACTCGAATTATTGTGAGGAATTTGTATGTTGGTATTCATGATTTATCCTCATGGTTTGTTTGTGACCTTGTGTTCTTTGAGTCAATGAACCTCTTTGATAAACATGGAATTATGGAGTGTTGAACTTAGGAAAGTAGTAAAAAAAATAAGCATGAAGTTTGTTTAATCTTAGTTTGGAGAAAAAGTTTTGTTGACAAGCACTAACACATCGGTGAACCTACTAATGAAACAATATTTCACGTCAGCGAGGTTCAATACATCGGTCAACTCATCATGAAGTAGTGAATACACTGTTGGCAACCTTTGTCGTGCCAATGGTCGTAAAATAGTTTTACTGATGGGTTATTAAACTACACGAAGAAGCGGTTTTGTGGATAGTTAGGCACTAGAATTCGGTTATTTGATTATCATATAAATACCTTGGACAAATCCTTGACCCCAATATTACGAATTCCCTAACTTTGAGGAGAAAGTAGTGAACTAATGGTGTGTCAAAGTTTAGTGGAAGGGGAGAAGAACCTGATTTGTGGAGACCTCATTTGATTATAGAAAGAGGTCTGATTTCTAACCTTGTATTGTGATTAACATCATATGTATACATGATGAATTTAAATTACAATGCTATTGTGATTGAATGTGTAAAAGCATAACTTTTTAGAATACTCATGTTATGATGATGATTAAGATCATGATCCCTGTGTTAAATGAGTATTTGACTTCATGAGATTATTTTATTGCCTTGATTAAGGAATATTAAATGTGAAATATCATGTTACCTCATGTTTTTAGATGAGTTTAAAACAAAAGTGATAGTTCTATTCCTCTTCCCGGCCATCAGCAAGTTTATTGAAACTTCGGTGACATTGCCGATAGAATAGAGAAGATAAAGACATGGGATATTGACATGCATCGACATGTTAGTGCGTTGTTGACGGGTCATGACAGTGAGGTGGAAGTGTGGATGAAGCGTCAATGAGAATGATTGTATTTGCCATTCTATTGTTGACAGGGGTTTGACATGTTGATGAGTTACCGATGGTCATTGGTGACTTGACTGACATGCTGATGAGTCTATCAATAATAAGTTGGTTTGGAATAAATTCGAGCAATAAATGCTACATGTGTTAGGCCATTATTTTAAGATATAATAGCATGATTTTAAATGCTTGAAATACAATTATATGTGAAGTTGTAATTGATGATATGTGGGTTATGTACCCTTGTATGTGTGGAAATCCTTGTAATGGATCACACCCAAATAATTATTGGACAAATGCACTTAAGTATAAGGGATCCTTGTGTAATAAAAATGGCTTGTTATGAGATAGGACCAAGGTCTTCTAGCTCTCTAAGGATAGGAGTTATGTAGAATTGCTTCCCTAATACGAAAGATGTGTTCGAATTGACTAGAGCATTGAAAGATGATTGGTCATCCATAGCGCAATATAAAAGGTTTCGATGATAGTGGAAGTCAAGATTTTAACCACTTGGGCCAATGAGCCCTTGTGGGCCTTAACTTCATGGCGTGGATGAAGTGGGAAGACCTCAAAAAACTTGAGGTCTGTAGTGAGTAGTTCATAGTCTAGTGAGGCGAGGTTGTACTCTTAGACGTGGCTACCGTGTCATAGAGAACCTTTTGGCTTATACTTATAAAGTAAGAGTCTCCCAAGTGAAGTCAATTATGATGTTTGAAATTATGAGAAAACAAATATGAATGTCTTGCTTATTCCATTTATGTATGATGATGATGATAAATACTATTAAATATGATAATATTGCTGCAGTGATGATGTCATAAAATCTTGTGCATTGTTATTACATAGTACTTATTTAGGCATCCCACTGGGTATATTTATATACTCAGCCTCCTCATAATGCAAGTTCACCAGAAGAGTAGCTAGGTTGGGATCGGTGAGAAGGGAAAGATGTCAAGCTCTAGAAGAAATGTATGATTTCTTATCTTGTTAGTTAGACTTTTAGTGCAATGTTTGTGATGAATTCTTGGTATGTATTTGGGCAATACCTTGTGTGATTTATGTGTGATTTGACCTTACACTACTATGGATATGATAATTTGAATATTCTTATGTTCCAAAATGAGTGAGTCACCCAAGGTTGTCGTTGATTGATAAAAAGAAGTTTTAAAAAAAGGAATTTGTTCCTATTGATTTTATTGTGATAAACAAGTTTTAAAATTCTCAGGTGTGACATTTTCCCTTCATGCACTTTGCATACCCTTAATGATATGCTCCTCCTATGGTCTAGGATCAACAAAGAAGCAACCTACAAAAACATTCTTAACATGTTAAATAGCTTAAAATTGATTTAATAAGTACATAATAATTCAACAAAAATGTTGGATCAATTCAACAATATTGTCATGTCAATTTAACAGTATGCACATATTGTATAGTAGGTTTGACAATAACATTGAATTGATTCAACAATGTGTGCATATTATAGAATAGATTTTACAATTTTATCGAATTGATTCAACAATATTTTTGTATTTTTCTAACGATATGTACGAACTATGAAATCAATGTATTATTATATGGCCCTTTATGTTGAAACCCCATCAAACTTTTAATCAAGTATCACCTATATGAAGGGCCTCAAACATACTATACTACAACATCAATCAATTTAAAAATAGTGTTTGTTGTAAGAATATCATATGCCACCATGACAATCGATTTAAAGATATTATTATGCAATTATATTGTTTTGACTACAATGATATTAATTGGTCAATATGGTCATAACATCAAATTAATTGGCAATGTGTTCATATCATTGAACTGATTCTAGTATATTGTTAAATTGATTTAATGAGATGATGATATCTTTAAGAACGATGCTATTTAGACCCTGGTTTTTTTCTAGTGTCCCCCAAAAAGTGTAAAAAGGTGGGTTTTTTTTGCTTTGTCCCTCATTGTTTCCCCCTCATTTTTTCTCTTTCTTCCCCCATGTTTCTCCCTCCATTTTTTTTCTTCCCTCTTCCCCCATTTTCTTCGGCAACTTCGACACCGACGACACACCTCCAGCGGCCAGCGACTTGAGGCCATGACTAGATCTGGCCGTGGCCACCGGCCTGGCCGCTGGTTGGTGTCTCCTTCGGCCAGATTTGGTCGATGGGGGCTATGGCCGCCGGACTAACTAGATTTGGCCACCAGATCTAGCCAGTACACAGCCTCCGTAGTCGTGCGTAGTCGCGGCCACGACCAGTGCGGCAGTGAATGCTCGGCCTGCGCAGCCGCGCGCAGTCACGGCCACGGCCTGCACTTGGTTGCGGCCATTGCAAGGGTGGCAAAAAAAAATGCCAGCGCCGGTGATTACCGGTGCCAGAGAAGAAGAGGGAAGAGGAAGAAGAAAAATAGGAGGAAGGAAAGGAAACTGAGTAAAAATAGGGGACGTGAGAGATTTTAATAAAAAATAATGGGGTAAAAAAGTAATAGGGGATATAGGGAAAAAACTGGGTTCAAATAGCCACGTTCTATCTTTAAACCTATTGTTTAATTGCAAGCATGCATAAAATTAATTGAAAATAGGGAGAGGAACATATCCATGAATTGATTTGGTTTTTTAAAAATATGCATAAAAACAAAAAAAGGGGGAGGGGAAGATTCATAAAAAAATAAAAAACCAAGGGGAGGGTGTGTGGGGTGGGTTGGGAATCAATATGTCGGTGTTACTTCATCCAAATTGCAGGGGAGGGCTCTACGCCAACAAAACTTTGATGTGCTTCATCTAAGTAGGAATGGAAGAAGAGGAGGGGGTGGAGCTGGTAATGGAGTGGGGGTGAAGCTCATTGTCAGAATTGGCAATGGAGGAAGAGGGGGAAGGATAGGTGGAGTCCATGATAGATCTTGTCGACAATACCCATAATGGAAGAGGAGGGAGGAAAGGGTGTTATTGAGGAAATGGGAAATGATTTTCACATTCTATCACTAACCCACCCTAATTGGGAATACAAACCTGGTATTCACTAAGAAGGGGAGGGCATTTTGGATATAAAGCAAATGATTCATAATTTTTGAAGAAAATCCAGGTGATGTGTAAATACATCTACATTGACTTGGTAATATGTAAATCACCCTAGTATTTATCCCTTAAATAAATATTAAAAAATTCATTATATACGGAGGGACTTCTAGCCGTTAAAACTTAAGGGATGCATATGACATTAAGGTAAAAGTTGTTGGAGGTTATTAAATGATACAAATATAATAAGACTTCTTAATTAAACAATAATAAAGGCATTATTGACTTCTAACTGAGTTGGAACATAATTTTCTAAATGTTTCGATCCAAATTAGAATATACAAATACCAAGAAAGAAAAAAATTAGAATATACACATATAACAAAGCTTAACGTGAATGAAGTTTCTAGTTGCTTGGAGACTTGGTACTTTCTCCATAAATTGAGCATAGAGCATTTATAAAATAACTCTAAAACAAGTTTATAAACTTTTGCTAGCCAATATGAGTTTAAATCAAAGGTAATTCTTATTTATTGTGTTATACATTGAAGTGACATTATTGATATTGAAGGTTTGAAAATTCCTATGACACCAATTAATACAATCATTGTAAATTTTCTTTATTTTTAGGATCATTTGCAAGAAGTGCATTTTCTACCATTGACTTGCACATGTTTCAACCAAATTTTGATTGTCCTTATCAATATAAATTAATGGATTGGCAAAAAGATACTAATACATTATGTTAATATCAATTTCAAAATTATGCTTTTTTTTTTTCATTACTTATGTTCAAAAAGTCAAAGAAATAACTTTGTAGACAATTTGACAATGATGTGGTCACGACTAATGTTAAATATGTTTAATAGTGTGATAATAACATAGGGGGGATGATGTATGATTGTTGAATAAGGGGAGTAGAGAAGCATTTTTAATGCCCCACTCTTACAATGCACCCATGTGAGAATAATAGGCAAGCAGTCAATTTTAAAAATCAACGGCACATACACTAGTGCAGGTTGATTTCTATGTGCTCCATCACTATGAGTTAGAGCATTAAAATTGTTTCATGTGACAAGACTAGGAGAAAAGAAGATGAAAATAAACACATTCAAAATGAATGATGCAAGCATTTTGGGTCTAAGATTTGGCATTCCCTTCGATTTCCATGATCCAAATGAACACATTCAAAATGAATGATGCAAACATTTTGGACTTCTTTGGTATCCATGATCCATCGTTGGGGCCACGGTGCACGCCATGCCCTCCTTCCTCGGACTCTTGTACAGAATCACACCAACATGTCCACTTATCCCAATGCGCGGGACCCACCGCGCACGTGAGAAACACACCTTCGGTCATCCGGGCCGGAGCAACGCCTTCTTGGGCTGGCTTCCTGCTGCTTCCTGTCCGTGCGACGACTCTGCTCCTCTGGCCACCCAAGGAACCCCCCGGCTCACTCTTCCTCCTCCCTTTGCCTCTGCAAGAAACTGGCTTCTGGGTTCCCCTCCCTGCCCAAGAAAGGCCTCCAAGGCGGGTGCTTGACCCGCCCCGCATTCCATTCCTTGCGTAGATCTCATGCCTCCTCTTTCTAGATCACTGCACGGCCTGGGCATGGTTGTATCGGCGGGTTTTCGGCAGACCCAACTCGTTCGTTGTCGTTAGTGTTGGAATTCGCATGTGGGCGAAAATGGCGAGGCTCTTGACTTGGGTGCTTCTGGTGTGGATCTCGGCTTGCGTTTTGGCAACTGGGTCGTCCCCCATTGGCAATCTCCGGCAGGCGTGAGTGCTCATTCCTTCGTCTGAGCTTATTATTTGGTTTTTACTTTTCAGTTGCTAAAGAATGGATGCTTTACTCTTCTTTAAAAAAAACAAAACTAATCTTTTCTCCGCTATTCTGTTATGGATGGAAATATTGACTTTTAATTTTGATATTGACTGAAATTTAATAACTGATCATAGAGGGGGAACTGGGCATTTCAAAAAATCATTTTTGTTGTGTAATTGATGTGCAAAAAGATACAAAAGCTGCTTCTATCAGCTGTTTTGATAAATAATTTTATCGTTTGTTGTTTTAATCCCAGAAAAGTGGTGTTTTTGTTTGCTCAGAATGGCTGTTACTCTGTGTTGCGAATTGTGAACTGTTAAGTTGTTAATAAGGGGAGTCAAGTGCATGGCCGATTGAGAAACTTGTGGCACACCTAGCCGTTATGGGTAATGACGGCTGGTTCACCTGTGTAGGCTTCTTATATAGAACATCCTAGGTATAAACAGGTTTTTCCGTGCATGTTTTTCACCTGTGAGCCACATGGTTAAAAGGACGAGGCAGGCATCATAGGCTGTGTGCCATTAATGATTTGCAGTTTGTGTTCATGAATTTGGTCACCTATCAGTGGATCAATGTGGAGATCTCTGAGCTTTGGCCTTGGTAAAAATCTTGTGCGTGCTTTCTAAATTCCATTTGTGTTGTTATATCTTTTTTGATATGCATCTTAAAAAGCTTACAAAGCATTAAATTTTTGTTCAGTCTTGTCTATTCTAATGCTCAAGTTGATCTATTTTTTAAACATGCACTAGCTATGGCATACATTTAAGTGCGTTATGATTCCTTTGATAAAATTGTTTTTTAACTGGTATTTCTACTTAATGTAACTATGATTATTGGATAGAAGATATGTTGGTTAAAGCTTGAGAATGGAACTTTGTTTTATTTCAATCTAAGATGCCTGAAAAGGTCAAAGAAAACTCACCACATACCTAAGCATGTTAAATAATGTTGTAGTAATACAGTTTAGATATATGAGACAAGTTTAAGCTCTACATGTAGCTGCTGGGAATGGAGATAGTGCTAGAGCTTGTTGTTACACACAACACTAATTATACTTCCAGAGAAACGATGGTTGTATTGTTTTTGGGAAAACTTTTGGCACAGTTTTTTTTTCTTAATTTCAATTACTAGAATGTGTTATTAGTGTGATTTGTTTTTTTAAAAAAAAAAGGAATATTCGACCTCTTATTCAGTTTCTGGTATACTTAAGTTATTTTTTTTCGGCTTCTGCTAATCTTGTAACACTGTGCTGGCAGCTTTCCTATTGTGGAGCCAGATCCTGGTCATACTAAACTTCGACTATCCTCTGAGGGATTAGAAGCAATTCGAAGAATAACCCACCCAATTGCAGCTGTTGCTGTAAGTATCTTTTTATATCAGTGCTTTTTCTGTCTTTTTTCCCTTCCGATATGTTGTGCTTATCAAAGCTATTTAGGTAGCCTTTTTCATTAGCTTATAATAATTGAGTATCATAGTGAATTAGTGAGTAAATTACTTTGGATTCTCCTTGAAGTTTGTGCGTGTGAAAATTGCAGTCCTTAAATTACCTTTAATGCATTAATGCTATCAAGTTAGTAAAATGTTTTGAGCATGGCATAGAACGGCTGAGGTTTATTTGGTGTGGTTCTTTTTCTCACCACTCATTATGTACGATGCGGTAATGGATTCAATTGAAACAATTTGTGAATTAGTGAGAGAAAGGATAGGGGACACTGAGAGTTCACAAGAGCTTCGAATAAAGATTGCAGATGCTTTTTCACTAATATAATTAAGATGAAATGAACTTATAGAGCTCAATGTGATGGGCTGTGATCTTTCACTCTCCTTTATACAATCTTATTATCTGTTTTTATGTTCTGAAAGTAGGATATTACATAGGCCAAAGAAACACTAATACAACTAAAATGTGAGTTGTACTTGCTGCTATCTTCACCATAGTAAGATGTTGATCATAGCTGAGGAGCAATGAGCAAACTAAAAATTTTGATGATTAAATACTTGAAATTTATATATAGTAAAAAATCTGGTCTTTACAGATTTTTGACAATATTGTTTCGGACAATTTTGAATTGTATTATGTATGTTCTGCTAGAAGATGCAAGTAAAACCTTTAAGTTGATTTTACATGTGTTGTTGTGTTGATCTTGATTCTATCTCTTCTTTATTGTGCTTTTCTTACCCCTTGTGAAGGTGATCGGCCCATACCGCTCTGGCAAATCCTTTCTTCTTAATCAACTTCTCTCTCTTTCATGTTATGAAGGTGGGCCTCATTTAGTTTGTAATAAATGAATTACAAGTGAAATTTTCTCTTAATTTTTTAAGCCTTTTATTTGTAGGGTTTGGGGTGGGTCATATGCGTGACACGAAAACAAAAGGTTTGCAAACTTTTATCATGTTTTTATGATGTTTGTGTTTTTCAATATGGTTTTGTGCTTCCAAAACCAGTTTTCTTGCTTTCCAGGTATATGGGTTTGGGGGACCCCGCTGGAGTTGGATGTTGATGGAGTAAAAACATCTGTGCTTTACCTTGATACCGAAGGATTTGAAAGTATTGGCAAATCTAATGTATATGATGACAGGTACGTTCTCCGTCATGATGTGTAAGGGTGTAATTGGCACTAAGTGCTAGTCATTGTGTCAACTTAGTTATATTTGGTATCTAAAACTTATGATGATTTTACTTTCTGACAAGATCACAGGATATTTGCTCTGGCGGCAGTAATGAGTTCTGTGCTTATATACAATTTGCCTGAAACGGTTTGTCCTTTTGCTGATAGCTTATTTGAGAACAATCCTTTAAAATAGATAGTCTTTGAGTTCAACTAGGATTGCACTCTCTGGCAAAAGCATTACCAGTGACCCATACCTTTATTACTCTTAATAAGAATTGTCAAATACCATTTTTTAATGGTGCTGTTTCTTTTATCAAAAGCTTCAACACTTTAATATTCATAGAAACTATTGGTTATATTCATGTGAGAATGCACAATAGTTTATTCTTGTGAAAATATGTTAGTAATGCAATTTTTTTTTACTTTCTTTGAGATTCTTTTTAGATACGT
Source organism: Saururus chinensis (assembly GCA_035235625.1). Taxonomy (NCBI): domain Eukaryota; kingdom Viridiplantae; phylum Streptophyta; class Magnoliopsida; order Piperales; family Saururaceae; genus Saururus; species Saururus chinensis. The sequence continues at coordinate 21,256,972 of CP141147.1, read as the reverse complement.
GAAGCTGATATATCTCGGTTATCCTTTGCTGTTGAGCTGGCAGAAGAATTTTATGGAAGGTTGAAAAATTCTTTACCATTTTTTTTCAAATATTATTTAGGAATTGTATATTAAGTGACTAATTTCTATCTTTGACTTTCTTTCTCTCACATGTTTTATGGAAACAGAGTGAAGGTAAAATTCATCATTTTCTGTTGCATTTTGTTTGTATCATGCGATAAGAAATTGTTGTGACTGTTGTTGAACTATGTGTTAGGGCCAAGATGTTGCATTTGAACCAGCAAAGCTCTTGTGGCTTATCCAGCGTGATTTTCTGCGTATGTTTTCTGTCAAGAAAATTTGCCTTTGCCTTTTCTTTTCATTTGCTTTAGAAATAAAATATTATGATTTAATGCTGGAATTTGAAAAATCGTGTCTTCATAATTCTTTTATTGTATAGGTTCATATTGGTTTATGCCACATGGTTGTTCTCTTGTATAAAACTGGTAGAAATATTTTAAAGGTCTAATTTTAGCATCATTTTATGATTTAATGCTGGAATTTGAAAAATCGTGTCTTCATAATTCTTTTATTGTATAGGTTCATATTGGTTTATGCCACATGGTTGTTCTCTTGTATAAAACTGGTAGAAATATTTTAAAGGTCTAATTTTAGCATGATTTCTTGAAAAATTAGCATTATGTGGCATTGTTGTGTTGTATGTTTATTTCTTATAGTCCAAATTTTGACAGTTTTATTAGCTATTTACAGAAGGGAAATCTGTTCAAGAGATGGTTGACGAAGCACTTCGGCGAGTACCTAATGTTGATGGTTGGTGATTGCTTCCATTCTTTTCTGCTTTTTATGTGTGAAAGTTTCTTTTCGTGCGGTATGCGTTATGCCACGTATTGATTTCAATTGTAACTGTGCACAGGTGACAAAAACATTGATCTGGTAATTTCTCTTTCTTTTCTTTTACATGTAGCACTTTATAGTAAAGATTGAGCCTTGTGACTGATTTGGGTTGAAATCAGGTTAATCAGATTCGTGAATCCTTGGCGATAATGGGTGATAACAGTACAGCTTTTAGCTTACCGCAGGTGAGACTTGTTTTCTGTGTATGACTTATGTTCTTTCTTGCCATGTGGGATATAATATGATAAGCATTTGTTTTTACTTAATTAAATTTTGTTTATGTATGTGTGTGCATGTGTATATTTTGTGTATGTGTGACAGAACCTAAGAACTGCAAACTTTACTATCTGTAGTTTTTTATTTTTCTCTTTATAGTTGCAATCTTTTAGATTAAAATGGATAACAATATCATGAAGTAGCTATTAATTCGATTGAGATATTTCTTGACTCTGTAGAAGTATCTTTTGAAAAGCCTTTTGCAGGGAAGTTTTGAGGTAATTAAACTAGTGTGAAAATGTGCACGTCATGTTTTATGTTAGGAACATGGCTTTGACATGGAATACATGCATCATTTTAGTTAGTCTAAACTAGTGCATATGATGATTGACAATTTGCTTTTATGTTGGGTCCTATCCATGACGTGATACATCTGTGTTTGTTTTCTTATGTCCTTGGGCTTCCTGCCCTCCTTTAGCAACATGGTCTCCTCTTGGTTCTCTAGCTAGCAGCAGATTGCAGCTCTTCAATTCTAGAAGTTGTTTCCCTTGCTCATTATTAGTACCACCTCAATTGGCTTTCCCACAGTTTATCAGCTGTGGCAGCTACTGTATTAATTAGTGCATTAATTTCCTACTCGATCTCTGCTAGTTGCTCTTTGGTAACCTTAGCTAGGGGCTGGTCATGAACTCGGCAAGACATGGACTTGCAGAATCCGAGTCCAAGTTCGAAATCAGAATGTGAGTTCAAGCCCAATGGAGTTTGAGTCAGATGCCCACTTCTGACTGAGTTCAAGTCTGCCAAGTTCAAGCCAGACTTGGACTTGAATTTAAACGCTTGAAGTTTGAATTGGGATTTTTTTTTTAAAATTGAGAGTTGGAAATGAAAATAGTTGTATTTTTTACCAAAATTGAATGCAGAAAAGTGATCAGACCTGATGGTTAAGATGGTAAATTTCTTGCTTGGCAGATGTGTGCACTAATTAATGATGCTACCATGGAAAGTCATCTGGCTAAAACCTCAGATCTCTGTGCGATGTGATAAAATTTCAGGGAAAGGATTTCAGCCGACATCCTCTTCTTGAGATTTTTAGGAAAGCTTTAAAAAGAGGTTTTGATATAAGAAAAGTCATAAAGAAATTTTTTAATACAAAATTGATGGAGGGAGTAGGAGAGAATCTTGGCCAAGATATTCTCCATGTAAATTGTTTTTTAAAAAAGAAACTTTCCTTGTACATTGCATCATTATTGTGGCGTCCTTGAGACTCCCAACCAAGGTTCTCTTCCTCTACCTTACCTTGCATGCTGGACCTTCCCCTTATTTTTTTTTTTTAAATTTCTTGATTTTGCTGGGATCTCGACGAGATCCCAGAATCTTGGCTGGCTGAGATGGATATCCTTTATTGCCATTAATTTTTTTACATTGGATGTTAGACAGTTAATGCCAGGGGGCACACCTATAAGACTCGAACTCAAACATCAACTTGAACTAGGACCCTTGTGCTTGATATGCATGCTGCTTGTTAAATAATACGTCCATGGGTATTTTCTAACAAACCTTCTCTCAAATGGATTTCGGTGTGGACAAAACCTGTTGTTGATGAAGTTCCCACAAATAAGCAGTTAATGAGCAATGTGGGGAGATGTATATCTTCCAGTAGCTGAGAGCCAATTTGGTATGTCTTTAAGGTTTTCCCTATAAATGATCTTAGATTTCATTTGACCAGATTTGAAGGAGGTTGATCGGGATTTATCAATTATTTTCATAAGATGGTTATAAAATTTTGGTTTATGGTACCATAATCTTAGTGATTAGATGCTGTTGCAATGTAGTGATATTCATATCTTTTAGTATTAATGAAGTCCCCCACAGATAAGCTGTTAATGAGCAATGTGGGGAGAATGTATGTCTTCTAATACATTTGACAGGATTATATTGGTGAAACTAGTATGTAGTTAATATTATTGATGCTTATGTACCGCAAGTAGGATTAGGAGAGAACCTTAAGAAGCAATTTTAGGAGGAAATGAACCTAGTAATGCAAGGGATACCAAACGGGGAAAAGGTTACTATAGGGGGAGAGTTAAATGAACATAGGATATTTTGGGGGGGGGGGTACATAGAGAGTAGTTTGGGGAAGAGAAATGAGATGGGAGAAGCTATCCTTGAGATTTCGATAGCAAATGGCCTAGGCATTGTAAATACTTTTAAAAGGAGTAGCATTTAATAAACTTTAAAAGTGGTCTTAATAAGAGCCAACTAGACTTTTTCTTAGTTAGAAGTGAAGCTAGAAGAAAGTGTAAGGATTGTAAAGGTATTTCCGGTGAACCTTTAGTACTGCAACATAAATTAGTTGTTTTGGATGTCCGCATGATGGGATGAAGCAAAGAAATGATAGAGTGTAGAGCCTAGGATAAAGTGGTGGAATTTGAAGGGTGAATTCCTCAATATCATTTTACAGAGATTGAGAGGCAAGGAACTAGTAGTTAGATGAAGAACAAACAACAATGTAGGGTAACATGGTTAATTGTATTAAAAAGTTGGGAAAAAAAGTACTTGGGGAAGCGAGGAGAAAGGATGAGAAGAAGGAAACATGGTGGTGTGAGAAAGTGCAAAGAGTTCTCAAGGAAAAAGAATGTTCTTTCAAGGAGTGGCAAAAATGTAAAAGTAGAGATTTGGGAAATTTATATTAATGTTAGAAGAGAGGGGAAAAAAAGTAGTATGTGACGCTAGATTCAAAGCGTTTGATGATTTGTAATAGATTAGGATCGAAGGAGGGGGAGGGACATATATAAGATAACTAAGTTAAGAGAGAAGTGAAGTAGAGACTGATATCAAGTTAGATACATTAAGAGTGACGACCAAAGGGTTTTAGTAAAGGATGAGGAAATTAAGGAGAGATGTTTTGAATGAAAATTATGGTGGTGGTCTTGATATTGAGTCTAATCTTGTTAAGGATATAACTTATTTTAAGAGATTTATAATAGAGGAGGTAGGAGATCGAATTCCTATTGAAGTTTGGAAGTGCCTTCAGGGTGTTGGTTTAACTTGGTTGACTAATTTGTTTAACAATATTTGGAAGTCAGGGAGGATGCCCTAGTGGAGAAGTACCCTTATACCGCTTTATAAAATTAAAGAGGATATCCAAAGTTGTATAAACTTAGGGGTATAAAACTTATGAGTCATACTATGAGGTTTTGGGAGTGGTTGAAAGACGCTTGCGGAAAGTAACTAAAGTAATTGAGAATGAGTTTGGTTACATGCGAGCGACATCAACAATAGAGGCTATCTGCATTTGACAATTAGTTGAGAAGTATAAGGATAAGAGACAAAACCTCTAAATGACCTTTATTGATTTAGAAAAAGCTTATAATAAAGTGCCTCGAGAGCTCATTTGGAGTGTCTTGAAGAAGAAAAATAAAAGGTTACATCGATATTATTAAAGATGTGTATAATGGGGTAGTGATGAGTGGACAAACAATTTGGAGAGAAACTAACGAGTTCTCGGTCATAGTAGGTCTACATCAAGGGTCAACCTTAGGCCCTTATCTTTTTTTTTTTTTCTAGTTATAGATCAATTGACTGTACATATATAAGATAGGATACCTTAGTGCCTTTTTTTGCGGTTGATGTAGTTTTAGTTGACGATATGGTAGCAAAGTTAAATGCCAAACTAGACTTGTGGAGGGAAGCTCTAGAATCAAAAGGTTTTAAAATAAGCAGGACGAAGATGGAGTACATGGAATTTAATTTTAAGGATAATAGAACTATAGGTAGAACTTTAGTCAAAATAGATGGGCAAGAAGTGCCAAAATGTGAGCAATTTCAATATTTGGACTCCATTATCCACAAAGAGGGAGATGTCACTAGTGATGTGGTATATAGTGTTAATGTGGGGTAAGTAAAATAGAGGGCGACATTAGGAGTTTTGTGTGATAGGCAAGTTCCAAATAGGCTTAAAGGTAAGTTTTATAAGATTACTATTAGGTCTGTAATATTTTATAGAGCAAAATATTAGGCATCAAAGAAAAGTCATATAGATAAACTAAATATAGCTTAAATGAGGATGCTAAAGTGGACGTGTGAATAACCAGGAAATATAGGATTAAAAATTAGTAAATATGTGAGAATTTAGGGGTAGCACCTTTAGAGAAGAAGCTCAGAGCATGTAGGTTGCGTTGGTACGTAGAAAGAAGACCAATGGATGCCCCCTCTAAGAAGGTTGGAAGGGTTTTACGTAAATAATATTAAAAGAGGGAGAGGGATGCCTAAGAAAATTTGGATGAAATTAATAAAAAAAATGACTATGTTATCTCTTACAAAAGAGTTGGCACAAAACAAGATAGAATAGAGGCTTAAGATCCATGTTGTCGACACCAAAATGTTGGAAAAAGTGTTAATTATGATTTGATTTACAAGATGAACTAAAATTAGTTCATTTTGAAAAACCAGTAAACTAAAATTAGTACATTTTGAAAAACCAAATGTAGCTATTAATGTGGGATGGAGGAAATATAGATATATAGGTATTGGTCACTTCACAAATACAATATGAGATATTGGCAAAATATTGCACATATTCCCAATAACTGGGACCCGTCATTTGTGAATTTTTTCTCATTTGTAACCCCCTGGCCCTTGTCCCTTTCTCCTTCCATTTTTTGATCTGGCAGCCGGAACTAATCAATATCTTGCATCATTTGCCTAGGCATAACTATGAGAGGCATGTGAATGAGTACTTAAGTACCAGACAATGATGACGTGGGAGCAATATTGTGCCCACTTGGATTTTTTATATGCTGAGTCCAGCTTTCCAACCTCCATGTCACACTCCAGCTATTATTGATATATATTCTAGTATGGCTTATAAGTTTTATTTAGATGCACACCATCATGTTATCCACCTAATCATAGACATTATTTTCAAACTTGTTCTCTATTATTATTGATCATGTTTTCTTCTTGACGAGTGTAAGTTATGTTAGTATAAGTGTATTCACACGGTGCTATGATTATTTGAATTAGTATTAAAGCTTCTAGACGTTCATACTTGATTAACTACATGTGAAAGCATCATATTTGGTTTACCGATATTTTTTTCCTTATATCTCTTATATATCTCATTTACATCTCTAATATCTTATCTTTGGGTCACCGATATTTCTCCCATGAAAGATATTGCGAACCATGCTTGAGTACATAAAATAAAAATGTGATATGACGTCAATATATGTGGATTTGGATGATTTTCTAACTTTTCTAAATTTTAGAGTGTTTATTTTAGAAATTTTTTACTTGTATTCTATAGGCAGTTTTTAATGGGAATGCTAATTCAAGATTTCGTGGGTGTAGGAAGTATTAATTTAGTCCATTTAAGTTGGTAATGCAAGAGTTGTATATATTGCTCTGCATAATTTACATTGTCATATATGTTGGTTATCATGGTATAATCTGTTTGTCTGTACGCCTGTCAGTAAAAGTTACTGTGATGGCATGTTGAATTTTGCAAGTTTATCACACGCCACTCTGTCTGAACTGTCGACAGCCTCATCTTCAACGAACGAAACTTTGTGACATGGAGGACAGTGAACTTGATCCCCTCTATGTGAAGAAGCGGGAGCAATTGAAAAAGGTTGTTGCATCCATAATCCATCCCAAAATTGTGCAGGGTAAACATTTAAATGGGAAGGAGTTTGTATCATTTCTGGAACAGGTACCATGTCTTAAATTCCAGTTTGTGACTTTTTTGGTAATGACTAAATTAATCTTTTGTTTTCTGATGTTTGTGTTGCTTTTTAATATAACTATAGTTATCTTAGGTTTTAAGCTGCAACCATTTCAATCATTGTGTTTCCTTTAATGTGATTCCTTTTTCCAGATTCTTGAAGCTTTGAATAAGGGAGAAATTCCATCTACGGGGTCTCTTGTTGAACTTTTTAATAAGGGAATTCTGGAGCGGTGTTTAAAATTGTACAATGACAGGATAGCTAGGTTAATTTTACCATTGTCAGAACTCATGCTTAAGGAGGCTCATGAAGAATCAAAGAAAGAAGCTATGAGATCTTTCGACGAACAGCATTTTGGCCGCCATCATGCGAAGCAATCTGTTATTAAATTAGATGAAGAATTAGATAAGGTATAATTTCATACTTCATTCAGAGCTTTGTTTTCATTGCATGTGGACAGGAGTGATTGGCTGTGACTAAATTCTTATCTTTTTTTCTTTGCAATATGGGTAGTCATACAGAAATTTCTACTTGCAAAATGAATATAAATCATCTAAGCTATGCGAGGCACTATACACAAAATGTGAGGATAAAATGGATGAGCTTCAAGTGTTGAGACTTCCTTCCATGGCAAAATTTGATGCTGGGTTTCTCCATTGCAATCAAAGCTTTGAGCATGAATGTGTGGGCCCATCAAAGGAAAAGTATGAACAACGATTAGCGAAGGTTAGATTTTTTTTACTTGTTCAACATTGTTGTTTACACCTTTCCAAATGTGATAATGGGATATATTTTAAAGTAAGATCTTCTGGCGTGCTTGTTTTTTTTTTAAAAAACAATTTTGTTTCAAGATGTCATCAAATGAGACCTCTCTTGGTTTTTTTTTAATGAATGGAACACAAATTTGTTTGCCCATAATAATATGCTATAATTGGTGGACAAATAGTTTTATCATATAATGCACATTAAGAATATGGAATGAGGAACATACTGTAATATAGATTATCTACTTTAAATTAAAGATATGCAGGTATTTCAAAATTAAGATGTTATTTATTGTGAACTTGCAGTTCTTTGTTATAAGTGAGCATTATAACTTGATACATTATTACATTATTAATCTGTATTGTTACAGAAATGAGAAATGCTTTTTAATGTGTCAGGCGAAACATTTAAGAAAAGACCCTAACGTTTAAATAGAAATTTCTGTGATTCAGAGACGTGAAACTAGGTCAGATGTTGAAGTTTTCTCGTCTTCAGATGTGAATCCTTCTGGGAAATATGGTCCTCAAGCTTTTAAAAGTCTTGTTTTGTTTTACTTTTATCTGTTAATATGCCCAGACAACCTAATTTTATGTGTGTGTTGTCTTTATACAGATGTTAGGAAAGTCTAGGTCTTTGTTCATCAAAGATTACAATCACAGGCTTTTCAATTGGTTGGTAGCCTTCTCACTTGTTATGGTGGTTGTGGGTCGGTTTGTTGTTAAATTCATATTGCTGGAGATTGGAGCATGGATACTTTTTATATTCTTGGAAACATATACAAGAATGTTCTGGTCTGCCGAGTCTCTATACTACAATCCTGCATGGCACTTTATAGTGGCAACATGGGAAACCATAGTTTACAGTCCAGTTCTTGATTTGGATAGGTAAAAAAAGACTTTCATTTACTGATTAAAAAAATATTTAATAATTTTACTAGCATTAACGTTTGTTGTTTTACTTTTCTCCTTTCAGATGGGCTATTCCTATAGGTGTGTTAGTGTTGGTATTGCTCCTTTATTGGCGGTGTTATGGGAGGAGGAAACATGGGTCACGCTCACTATTACCTATTTACAACCACAAAAGTGGAACTAGTCGCCCAAGATCAGATTAAATTTTGAGTTTCTTTTACTATAGCAATACTGGACGTGAAACGTCTCCATTCAATCAGACATCAAGCGGTCTACCTTTTTAGTGGCGCCTTATGATGGTTTTTGGATTTTCTTTTAGTGATCCATATTTGGGGTTGGCAGGAGGCAGTGGTGGCTTTAAATGTAACTTATAGCAATTATTCTTTTTGTATCATTTTCCATTACATTAATTGTAAGGAGTTTGTTCATTCATTTCATAAAGGAAATGGGAAGAAAGCATAGTAGAGGAGACCTTTTGTTAATCCTTATGTACAAAGGCCTATATGAGATGTATTACAGTTTTAGTTTCCATTAGGTGTGCTGCTTGCAACTGGTAACAAGTTAATGCCATTATGACAGTTTATTTCTCCAGGAAAATGATAATCACCCTACTTTTATTGGATAAAATATGTAGGCCTAAGTGAGCTGTGTGAGATGCACATGTTGTGGCCAACAAAACTCTAATTGTAGGGTTTTGTTGGATGGTTTCGGTGGGTGTATATCACTATCTAAATCTGAATAGAACAACAGCTATGTTATTCAGGCGGACAGAACAGCCAACGGCTATGTTATTCATGGACCCAACAGCTATAGTTGGTCAAACAGTTTACTTTCTGCCCCAGCTGCATATCAGTTTTGTTTATGCTCATTCCCCTATGGCCTAAGGGTTCGTGACTCATCTTCTAATCATGATTTTGTGCTTTTGCAGGTTTGAAGCTGAACCCGTAAAGAATATAGGGGTATCATCTATTCATCTTGAATTAGACAACAAAATGACAAGGGAAACCAAATATTTGATTCTACAATTCGCATCATTGGGCATGCCACATATTTTTATAAGTAAAAGAGTTATGTTTATATGGGCCTAAGCTCACATACATTAGAGTGAGTTTGGGCTCTATGGTAGTTGGATTAAAATTTAACGTTGCACATAACTAACTCAATGGCTAGGCATGTTGCTTATCCCCTTATGTTGTTGGATTTTGATTTGATGACTCTCAAAGCAAGTGAGCTTGGGATCACACTGGCTCGCGTGATCTCGGGCTCACATTGGCTCGCGTGAACTTGGGATCACTGCTCACATTGGCACGTGTGAACCCAAACTCATATTAACTTTCTCGTGAGTAAAAGTTTATTAAGAATATAAAAAAAATACTTTATGTACAAGCATGAGCAAGCAAAAGAAAAGATGGACATATGGCCCGAAACAAAAGAGACAAAAGGCAGGAGCCAAAATACTTATTGGATTGTTTTGTAGAGTGTTTTTGAGCTGCTTAACAAATTTTGGAAGGACCATGCCTGTATAACCACTTTGGTTGCCACTCTAGTAGAATGCAATAAATCTCTTATGTTAAATAGAAGGTGATTTTGTGAGCTAAAATATATGAGTTGTTGGAATGATGGCTAACCTTGCAATCATAGATGGCAGTGAGGGCTTGTTGGGTTACTATCATGCCAGGAGCCTCGTCCGCTGAGGGATGGGGTTCTTCAACCCACGAGTCAGCCGTTCGGCCTTATAGCCTTATTAGAAAGAATGACACTTGCGTGTACATGGTTGAGGTGAAATGTTCTAATATCTGAGTTGCATAAGTTGGATATGTGCATCTAGAGATGCCACTCGGGTCGGGTATATGGTAAAACCCGATTCGACCCTAATAGGTCTGGTTTGGTTTTTAAAATTTAACCCGAATAACTATTTAGGTTGGGTTCAGATTTTAGGTGTACCAACCTGACCTGACCCAAATATAATTATAAATATAAAATTTTTATTATATATATTAATATATTTTTTTTGAAAAAAATAAAAAATAATTTTTAAAAATAATTTTTATTCTATTCGGGTCAAATGGGTCGAGTTCAGGTTGGGTTTATTCGGGTTAGGTCAGGTTTGGGTTATAGTTTTCTTAAGTGGTATCGGGTTCGGTAAAACTAGACCCCGACGACAACACTATGTGCATTGCAAGGTTGAGTCCCCCTCCGGCTAGCTTAGTTAGGAAATGTCCTAGCACGTTGTACGTTCGCCTTGGGACCAGTTCTTTGCTTGGCTACGCGGGCTAGATGCTTAGTCAAATGGCACGAGGCCATGACCTTAATGAAGAAAAACTTACTCGTTTAACTATTTGGCTTTGTGAGTGTCGCATTGATTGTGCTTCCCGGGCGCCTTCATGACAATCGACTAGCTAGATGAAACCCTCTAGAGGACACAATTTTCAAAGTAAGAAACCCATTTTGAGAGCTAGCCAATAAATGAAACAATGACGATTTACCCTATATTTGTACCAAATCTAAGTGGCACCACTCAAACATGAATATGATGGGGTGTAATGAGTTCTAAGCAGCCTTGAAGGAGAGCTTACTTGTTGAAGAAACCCAACCATAAGAATCATAACCTTAAGATTTGGTTTGTGAAGTTTCAAGAACTACATTGCCTCCGGAGTTTGAATTGTAGAAGCCTCGATTAATTGCCACAAACCATTCTGGATGGATTGAGCTAATGTGTCTTGCATATACCCACTAAATGGAGTGTAATACACCTCCCAAAATGATGTTAAGAGACAAGAGGAAGCAGCTCATGGATCTAACCAAGTGAAAACATTCTGGTCATCTCCCACCTTAAATTTGCACCTCACGACCAATTCTCTCATAGAAAGAAGAGGAATTGACCAAATAGCCTCCTACTTTGGTCATATAACCAAAATGTGAGTAAGTTTTTTGTATTTACTTAAATAAACTTATGTGGGAATTGAGGAGCATGTGACAGTAATAGACATTCATACCCCTATGCATATAACCCTTTCTACACCCTTTTCCCTAGACACCATATATTCTCATCCCTTCAATGTGTGAACTGGAGTCGCCCTCTTCACTGGCCAGATCACCCTCCCCACGGTGCCCCGCCTCTAGGACTCTTATATCTTGCAAGCAGCAAGGCCCGCTGTCACCAACCGCCTCTTGCCCTAGCTCCCGCTTCCTTGACTCTCCTTTGTCTCTCAGTCTCTCAAGACCAAAGGTTTTTTGTTCAGCATTTTGCTCACTCAAGGCCAATTTCTTCTTCTCCAAGGTTACTCTTCCATGGCCATGGAAGTTCCTCTTCCACGGTGGCTGATAGTAGCTTCTTCTTCTCTAGTGGGTTCCCATTCTAGAGTGTCACCCTCTTCACTCCATCCTTGCTACTCACCACGTTCCAGAGGCTTACTCGCTGCCGATCATTGCCTCTAGGCCTTCTTTCATGCGAGAGGACGATCATCCCCCTCTTGGAGCCATCCCTGCCACTCACCGACTCCAGCCTTCTTTCATTCCCATCGATACCCACCTCTCCCTTTGCTCATTCACTTGTGTAGCTATAAAAGGTACAATCTTTCTCCCCTTTTTAGCATCTATAGTACTTCTCATGTTTGGAGATTTGTATCAATCACTACTTTTGTTGTTTGGTTTGTTCTATGTGTTTCTTTATATTTCTATGGCTTCTTGCATTTTGGCTCTTGTTTCATCTCCTACATTAAGCTTGATTTGAATCTAGCATTCTAACACTTATTTCATCTCATGTGTTGTGCTTGATTTGAATGGAGGTATATTTTTCTCCTAGCATTCTAGCTCTTGTTTCATCTCTAGTTTGGAGCTTGATTTGAATGTAGGTAAATATTTATGAGGAATTAAAAAATTGGATAACTGAAAAATTGGAAATTTAAGAAACCTAGATGACTTAAATTATTTTCCTTTGCAAATTCACGTGCATGTTGCACAAGTCAAAATAACAAGTATCACCTGAATTACATTATATAGGATGGGATAGATAACAAGTTAGAGATGTGGCCTAAAGAGAATCTTCATGACTTGGGATATGTTTTCGTAGGGTTTAGTATGGGAGAGATAACAAGTTAGATTAGCACCTGATAGTCTGTCACACCCCGGGATTTTTTGAAGCATATAAAAAATCTTCTAATAAAAATAACATTTACCCGGGCCCATGACTAGAGCCATTAGCCATAAGTGATAATAAAGTAATTAATTTCTCACGAACTATGGTCCGTGTACAAACACAAGAGAAAAATAATAAGAGTTCTTACTTTGATTTTTATGCAGTTCAAAATCCTTGAAATCCTCTTGATAATACTCGAAGTAGGCCCGTCTACCCGCAAACTAATGCTTTGTTAGGTCCTACAAAGTCTAGGGGCTAGTGAGTATTTTAAAATACTTAGTAGGAGACTTTATACTATCAGGCATGAAGTAAACACATGACAGTTTCACAGCACATATTATATATATATATATATATATATATATATATATATATATATATATATATATATATATATATATATATATATATCATATGTATTATTTTTCATAAAAACAAGGTGTGCCTCTCACCCAAAACCACCCCTAGAGCTTCTTCTTACGTATTGAAGATGCTTTCAGGGTTTGCAAGCTCTCATGGCTCACTACAAGTGTTTCAGAAACCTACTTTATCCTATGGACTTTGCTGTGAGTACAAAGCAACATCCTCTTACTCCTCCATGGATCATCATAAAACGTCTCGTGCTTGCAGAGAGAAGAGCTACCGGTGTTCATAGGGCGCCGAGATCATGAGAGAAGAATCTTCTTATGATACTCTCTACCTAGCGTACGTAACCTTGATAGGTGCCCTTTGTTAATCAAGAGTCTTTCTATTTGTTAAGGGCTCACTAGGCTAAAATAGGTACCGTGCATCCAATTCCAAATCGGATTATAACTGTGCCCTCATCTAATCCATAGAGCTTTATTAGGGCGCCCAACAATAGCTTTGGACAACCAAAACATTCTTGATTCCCAAACTCACAACCAAAATGTTCTTGAGTTCCAAGACTCATAAAGGGCAGATTTTCTCCTAAAATATTATCTCCCATGTTTATCCTTTTAAAAACCCTAGCCTCGCCTCTACAAACCATGAGAGTGTTAATATCAACGAATACAAAGGCAAGGTTGGTCACTCGTTCCAACGAGATAGCTACCCCTTCTTTGTCCTGCTTCAGTGACTTGATCACCATGCTTATATGCATTTTTGAAAATAATATTGAGAATCCTCCATTCGACAAGGACGAGTTCTCTAAAACCATCTTTCAAAAATACTATATTCATTCGCAATGAAAACAAATGCGAAGCTAGATTGTCTCTATCTCACATGCTTCAATGTGTATAATTCATACTAAATTCTATGGATAAAAATTCGATCAAACTATTATATATGAGACAACCGTAACAATCACAATATATATAACATATCCTCTTCCAATGGATAATCATTAGACTAATCGAATATACATAATAGAATTATAAACATATAGTTTATAATTCATATCCTATCTCAATGATTATTCATTAGACAAATTGAATATATATGTTCGTAAATCATAAATCATAAATCATAACTTGAAAATAACTCTAACGCATAACAAGCAAGAGTTATATAAATATTAAGTTAAAAAGACAACCAAAGTCAATAAACACACCTTAAGAAAGAATAAAAACCCCTACCTTGCTCTTTGCGTGAGTTCGAAGATGATGCGCTAGACTTCACAAACTTGGATTCCTACTTTTGGGACTTTAGAGGTCTCCAACCATAAAAATATCCCCGCCACAATGTCTAACATGCTTGATTTAGGTAAGAATACCTCTTGAAAGGCTCAAATCGTACTTAAAACAACTCAGAATGAGAGAAACAAAGTTTGAGGAGTGTGTGAGAGAAGAAACTAGAAAACTAGAAGCTAGAATACATGCGAATACCTGTGTGAGGCAGTTTAGGAAATGCCATGCATCATGCACATGACATGTGACATGGGGCAGTGATCGTTTATAATTAAACTCTTTGTAAGTGTATAAGGTAATTGTACTATGATAAGTATTTTGAGGTTGTCGAACCTCAGGGACAGATGAATTTTATTAAACATCATCACAAAGGAGGAAGATGACCCCTTTATGGGGAATTGCGCCCCACATTGGGAGTCATGCCCCACATTGGGGATCGTGCCACTAGTGGGCCCGGTTCACCCGTGGTCCACTAGTGCACCCATGACAAATCATCCAGAATACAAATAATAGTCATTGCTAATCATAAGGGAAACTAGCCTAACGAACATAATTAAAGTATTGAAATATAAAGGTAAATACTAAGCCTAGTGCACTTGTGCACAACACTCCACCACGCTTCCGCACACGCCTTGTCCTCAAGGCGACCATGAAGGATACTGGAGCAAAAACTCATCCTCAGACAACCATGTAGCAGCCTCAAGTGACTGGCCCTGCCAAGAGACTAAAACCTCCGTGGTAATATAACCAGAGTGGCGGACACGACGCTTATCAAGCAGCGCTGCAGGAATGGGGTCAGACGAAGCTACTGGACCCATCAAAGGAAGAGGTGGAGCATCCATAGCCAGTGAAGGGTCACCAATGCAACAGCGCAACCTGGAAATATGGAAAACAGGATGGACCATCGAACCCGGTGGTAGAGTGAGGCGGTAGGCAACTAACCCAACGCGCTCTTCGACAACATAGGGGCCATGAAATCGTGGAGCAAGCTTAGAGTGCTCGGGCTGGAACAAGGAGGTTTGGCGTTGAGTAAGAATGAAGACATAAACCAAGTCCCCCATGGTAAACTCGCGCTCGGTGTGATGGCTATCATAAATTTACTTCATGCGGTTCTGAGCCGCAGACAAGTTCGCTTTAAGCTGGCGAAGAACCTCATCCCGAGTCTAGAGCATGTAGTCAACCTCCGCCACTGATGACCGATGGGGCACATAGGAAAGCACGGTAGGAGGCGGCCTGCCATATAGGACCTCGAAAGGAGTGAAACCGGCACGAGTGTGGTAGGCGGTGTTATAAGACCACTCCGCCCACGAAAGAAGCTGAAGCCAACGGCGTGACTGTGACATGGTGAAACAGCACAAATACAGCTCCAAACATCGATTAACGACCTCTGTTTAACCACCGTCTGAGGGTGATACGCAGTGCTCATGTGTAGAGAAGTGCCCTGTAAGGTGAAAAACTCCTGCCAAAACTGAGAGATGAATACCCGGTCGTGATCAGAAACAATAGTTCGAGGCATACCATGTAACTTGGCCACCTCTTGGACATAGAATTCCGCCACGGACTTGGCGGTGTAGGGATGACCCAAAGCACTAAAATGGGCATATTTAGACAGCCGATCCACTACCACCATAATCACCGACTTGCCTTGAACCAATGGTAAGGCTTCCACAAAGTCCATAGAAACGTCGTCCCAAACCTGATTTGGAATGGGCAATGGCTGAAGTAACCCGGTAGGAGAGGTGGTGGCTGACTTTGCACGCTGATAGACATCACAAGAAGCCACATAAGCAGTCACAACGTGACAGATGCCCTGCCACAAGAAGCTCTGACTGACCCGTTTATAGGTGCGAAGGGCACCTTCATGATCCGCCAAGGGAGAGGCATGGAAGTGAGCTATGACACGCTGTCACAGGTCAGTAACCGCAGGCACCCAAAGTTGGTCCTTCCGTAAGAGAAGGCCATCCTTCCATGCAAAGCAAGGGCGCGCTGATGGGTCAGCCTGGAGGGCCGCAATTAAAGTGGAGGCCGGGGAATCATCTTGATATGCTTGCTTCAATTCATCAAGGAATGGACAAACAAGACTGGAAATAGCCAAACACGAACCTGAATTGGAGCGACGAGACAGTGCGTTAGCCACAGTGTTGTCAGATCCCTTCTTGTACACAACATCATAGTCATAGCCCAACTGACCCACCGCTGCTGCGTGGGTGTGGACACCCGCTGTTTGAGAAAATACTTGAGCAGCTGATGGTCAATGCGAATGAGAAACCGCTGACTAAGCAAATATGGGCGCCATTTGTCGACAGCGAGGACAATGGCGAGCATCTCTTTCTCGTAGACAGAGAGGGATAGGGAACGGCCAGCCAAAGCCTTGCTGAAGTAGGCAATGAGACGCTCCTCTTGAAGTAGTACCGCCCCCAGTCCGGCATTTGAAGCATCGGTCTCAACCACAAATGGCCGGCTGAAATCAGGAAGAGTCAAAATAGGGGCAGTCGCCATAGTTTGCTTCAACGCCTCAAAGGCTGCCTGGGTAGTGTCCAACCAGCAAAAGGCACCTTTCTATAACAGCTGAGTGAGCGGGCGAGTAATTTTGCCATAGTGGTGAATAAAGCGCCGATAATAGCCAGTAAGGCCAAGGAAGCCCCGCACCTGGGCGCAATTAGGAGATGGCCAAGACAGCATGGCGGTAACCTTAGAGGGGTCGGTAGCCACGCCATCTTGAGAGATGATATGTCCCAAGTATTCAACCTGTGGGCAGCCAAACGAACACTTCGAGCGTTTAAGAAACAATGAGTTAGCTTACAGGATATCAAAGACAGACCTGAGATGCTCCAAGTGGTCACCCCATGACTTGCTATAGACAAGGATATCATCGAAGAACACCAAAATGATGCGGCGGAGGAAGGGCCTAAAGAGGTCATTCATAAGACTCTAAAATGTAGAGGGCGCGCTTGTGAGGCCGAACGGCATAACCAGGAACTCTAAATGACCATCATGAGTGCATAAGGCGGTCTTGTGCACATCTGTGGGCTACATACGGATCTGATGATAACCTAAACGAAGGTCAAACTTACTAAATACGGTAGCACCAGATAGCTCATCCAACAGTTCCTCCACCACCGGTATAGGATATTTGTCCTTCATTGTGATAGCATTCAGCATCCGATAATCAACACAGAAGCGCCAAGTACCATCCTTCTTACGGACCAGCACACTGGGGAAGAAAAGGAGCTCGTGCTAGGCTGAATGATACTTGAAGAAAGCATGTCTGCCACTAGACGCTCGATCTCAGCGATAGGGACGGACATTGGCTGGAGAAGCACCTGGAATAATAGGGATAGAGTGGTCATGAGCCCACACCAGAGGAAGGCCCTTTGGTTCAGCAAACACCATGCCATACTCTACGAAGAGGTCAAGAAGCTCCTACGGCAAGTCATCCTGTACCACATCCACCGATGCCCGCTGCTGGAGGAGGAGTCCTTGCGATGTGAACCGGAGGAAGGACCCCGTTGTCTGAGCAGAAAGGAGAGTGCCTGGCTGAGAGCCTTGGAGACGTACCCGCTGTCCGTGCAGTGCGAAATCCATCACCAAGTTCTTAAAGTTCCAGAGAATGTCCCCATGCTCCTGGAGCCATTGCACCCCCAACACCATGTTCGCCCCCTTCGTCGAAAGTAAGAAAAGGTCGGTCACGAATGTGTGGCCCTGAATGGAGAGTGCTGTCTGGGTACAGACGCTAGAACTTCGAAGGTGCTTGCCATCACCAATCAAGACATCAAAGGGCATCGAGTCAGACACAAAGCAGCCTAGCCACTGAGCAACTTTGTCGTTGATGAAGTTGTGAGTAGACCCGCTGTCAATCAGAATGGCGACCTGTTGCTGCTTGAGATAACCCTGTACTCGCATGGTGCGCGGAGTGAATGCCCCTGAAAAAGCATGCACAGAGATCTCGGCAGTGTATTGGCAGGGTACAAAGAATCAGGCCCCTCTGTCACCCCTGTCTCCTCATCGTTCTCCTTCACTAAGAGACTGCCCTTGATGGAACAACGGTGCCCCGGGATGAACTTCTCATCTCAGCGAAAACAAAGCCCTTTTGAACGCCGTTCCTCCATTTGCGCTGGAGTGAGACGACGGACAATCGGGCCGGCCTGAGGGGGTGCTTGGCCAACGCGGCCAGTCACTGAGTTGTTGGCTGGAGCGGCAAGAGGAGAGGCGGACACAGCAGCCGAGGAAAAGGTCCGATCCTGCCCCCACGCCTCTGTCTAACCAATTTCTCTTCCTTGATGCACGCATGATGCACGATATCCCTCATGATGGAACAGGGAAAATGATGCATCTCCTCAGAAATCTCTGGCTTGAGCCCTCGCTTGAACATACCCACCAGGGCAGCCATAGGCCAATCAAGGAGGCGGTTAGCTACCTTCATGAACTCTGTGTAGTATGCTTGCACGGTGGATGTCTGGCGCAGGGAAGAAAGCATTTCCTTGAAGTCCTGGAACTCATTTGGGCTGAACTGGATACACAATTCATTGGAGAAGGCGGTCCAAGTGGGGTAGCGTACCTCCTTCTCAAAGCTCTGAAACCATACCGAGGCATCCCCATCGAGGTGGAAAGCCGCTATGCGTAGTCGTTCAGCCTCCGACTATGTCCCTTGATAGGCGAAAAACTTCTCCACCTTGTACAGCCACTCCATAGGGTCGTCATTCCCATTATAACACGGAAACTGTAGGAGCGCCACCACGAGGTGCTTTGCAGTGTCTTGGGTACTCCACTCAGTCATCCTCCATCTCCTGGTACAAATTTTGGGGAGGCGGCACCATTGGGGCATTTTCCTGAACAACTGGTGTGCCTTGCGAGTCCTAGGCCTGGCGCCTCCCATCCATGGCCTAGTCGACAATGCCAAAGCGAACACCGTCTTGGGCAAAGTGCATATCGCGGTCTGCCTACACTGGAAAGTCAGAGCGGAGAGGTTCGGGAGCCTGTGACGGACCCCCCTTTTCCATGGAAGCTGGCGGCTTGGACATAAGAGGTGGCGCGCGCTCTGCCTGAAGCTGGGCAACGGCCAATCCCAAAGCATCGATCCTGGCTACTCCAACGCTCAGAGCCTTGATCTCCGCCATGAGTTGGGCCATCGTTAACTCGCCGTTGGCCTCTAGCACTGATTTGGGACTATTCGCATAGATGAGAACCTCTTTCTCGGGCTGACTTTCCGGGGCCGTGGCAGCTTGCTTGCCTTGAGCCATGGCTGGGGATTTTAAGAGCTCTGATACCAATGTTGTGCCCAGTGTAGGCACAATCGGTACGCAGGAGTTCTACGCAGTGAAAGGGAAAGAAGTTGGAAGAAAGGGAAAGGAAGTTCTGGAATTTCATTAAACATCATCACAAAGGAGGAAGATGACCCCTTTATGGGGAGTCGTGCCCCACATTGGGAGTCACACCCCACATTGGGGATCGTGCCACTAGTGGGCCCGGTTCACCCATGGTCCACTAGTGAGCCCATGACAAATCATCCAGAATACAAATAATAGTCATTGCTAATCATAAGGGAAACTAGCCTAACGAACATAATTAAAGTACTGAAATATAAAGGTAAATACTAAGCCTAGTGCACTCGTGCACAACAATTGCATTTTTCTTCAAAATCACATTTACCCGATTGATCCCCAAAATGCTCCGTTCGATCGGCTATACTTTTCCGCAATCTAGACAGTTTTGTTCAGTTTCATGTCGAATTTTTGTTTAGAAAGCTAAGCATGTTCATTAAACTATTTTTTTCATGTCCATATTAGTTTTCAACTTGTTTATAACTCCGAAAAGTTGTCTAAATCATTTTAAAGTGTGTCAAGACTATTTTGAATTATTTCAAACATCGTCCAATGTCCTCGATAAGCGCACTTTACCTACAAAACATAAAAACTTCACATTTTAGACATGTATAATATAATTAAAATCCCAAGTTGATTTAAATACATGCCTAAACTACTAATAACTCCCAAAATTAATTAATAATCAAACTAAAATATTAAAATTTATCTTAATCTAAATAAACTATAACTAACTCTTAATTAACCTAATCTATACTAGCAAGTAAGGTAAAAATGTATTTAAAATAGATATATAGTTCATACTTATCAGGCAGCATGGTGCGGCATGAAGTATAGCATAGCTGCGGTTGTGTGCTGCACACTCCATGTGGACCGGGCCCCTACGAGCTGTAGGGTGAGCATACCATGCGCTCCATGCGGGACCCATCTGATGCGCGTGACATGCATTTTGCACATCACGATGCACCGACGCACGATGCAACCCCATGTGCAACGCGCGTGGTCCTGCAACTTGTTGTAGTTGCCATCAGTGTGATGCAATAAATCCTATTTATTATTTTAAAATTTT
Organism: Saururus chinensis; assembly: GCA_035235625.1. Classification (NCBI taxonomy): domain Eukaryota; kingdom Viridiplantae; phylum Streptophyta; class Magnoliopsida; order Piperales; family Saururaceae; genus Saururus; species Saururus chinensis. The sequence goes on along the minus strand of CP141147.1, from coordinate 21,236,289 downwards.
CAAAAACTTTAAATAAGCGGAACTTTTTCTCCTAGACTCTGATTTTTGCATTCTTGGTACCGTTGGGCTCATATTGATGAGCCATACAAAACTAGACCTTACATGGGTAGGTTATCCAGAACTTTATTAATGGGTCCCACCCATATAGCATGTTTCCCGGAGTCGTAACTTTCGATGCGAATGTCCAATTCTGGCTTTTTGGGCACGTTACGCTCATTTCTCCGAGCTCTAACACACCTATAGGAAAACCTACCAAATATTTACCTCTAAATAAATTTAAATTATTAAAAACTTATAAAATATCTTTATTATAGGCAAGAAATTGTATTGAAATTCACGGTCGTTACATAGTCAAATGTTAAAAGTTGTTTAAAATTTTTTTTGGCTCAGTAAAATTGTTAATTTATTATAGAGACTACTTCGCACTCACTTTCATTGTTGTAAAGCTATATTGTACACAATGTTGTATCCTTTCCCAACATGTTCCATACCAAAAAAAAATTATCTATGTGCTTGATTCATTTAATTTTTATCTTTGTTTCTATGTTGTACTCCCTATTTTATCTTTGTTGATTGTTCCCTCCTTTTCCTTTTCCCTCTTACTCATGAAATTGTTTTGAAAGCCATTTATGTAAGTCCTTTTTATGCGTGGTGGATAGTACTTAAGGTGTTTTATTACCTTATATATAAACTTAGTAATTTATTGAGGTTCTAAATTTTTCAATTTTTTATAACTACTTGATATTTAAAATTGTATCTACAATCATGCCAACATTTCATCATATTTAGGCTTCATTTCCAATTGCTTAAGGCATTTCTATTTACATATGTTGAACCATTATAAGTGTGTACCGAAAAAAAATGAAAAAAAAAATGAAAAAAAAAGAATGAAAAAAAAAGTTAAAAAAAAATTGATTGAATGAAAAAAAAAATGATGAAAAAAAAAAGTAAAGGTTTGTTTCTCTTTTTACCGAGTAACCGGACCTTGTGCCTAGGCAAGTATAAGGGATCGCGTCAAAAGGTGAAAAGTTGAGATAAATTCTTTTATGACTTGCTTGGTTCTGTAGCCTTTATAGTTCGAGTTATTAAGCCTGAGGGGTGTTTCAACACCTAGTGCCTTGAGCCAACTGGATTAGGGATACTGGCCTAACACTTGTTACATGGACTATTTAGAAAGCTTAATAGAACTAGGTATTGCACAAGTCATATTTTGAAGAATATTATGCTCTTATTCCCTGAATTTAATTGAATTTGATGGCTATTACATGAGGGTTTATTATGAGGTGTTAAAGATGAAAGATTGTCATTGTTATTTTTTTTTAGTTAGTGAACTTTAATGAGCTTAGTTAATGGGTCACATAAGATATGCTTGTTAATAAAGAATAAAATTCTATGACTACAAAGTTTCTACACTTTATGTTTTTAAAATGTATATATGTAGTTGCACAATTATTTCTAAGATGGGGTTATAGAATGGATTATTCCTTACTTGAAAGTGATCAGATCTTAATTGTTTACTTGTTTCAAGTATTTGTGGTTGGTTCTTTTTAAAAATAGTCATGTGTTTTTAAGAGAAGATTGTTTTTCAAATTTTTGTTTTCTTGTTTATTTGTTTTATTTTTCTTAGGTTTTAATGTTTGTGGGTATCATTACTGCAAACCCTCACGAGACACAACTCGTCCAACTAGGGACACCTAGGGGTTTAAAGGCTTGTTGCATATGCTAAATGCAATCGTGATTCCGTACGAAAGTGGCTTTTATTTATTTTTATTTTTTAGATTAGTTGTTTTACTTTGTTTTTGTTTTGCTCGAGGACTAGCAAAATATAGGTTTGGGGGTACTCAATGATAGTATGGGCTGGGCTAAGGCATATTGTGCATGCGTCTTGAGTGAAGGGAGTGGGCTGATGGGTTGAAGTCATAAGAAGGTCAAGTTTCCTACTCAAAGTATCAACTTTGGAGGAGAGGTCTAATGGGTTTTTGACTTCATACAAGCCACCCCTAGAGGGGGCATTGTTCAAGGTAGATAATCCACTCTCATTTCTATTCAACGCAGCATGTTGAAGAGAATTTTCACTCAAGTCCTCAAAAAGTTTCCATGCCTCATTTTCATTTTTTAGCAAAAAGGTACCCCCACAACTTGCATCAACAAGATGACGGTTTTGTTCAGTAAGACCCTCATAAAAACGTTGCACTAATTGCCACTTAGGGACAGCATGATGAGGACACCTCCTAAGAAGGTCCTTAAGTCTATCCCAACTCTCATGGAATTGTTCAGTGGGAAGTTGGGCAAAAGTGGTTATGGCCTTTCTCATTTGGTTGGTCTTACCTATGGGGAAATATTTTTTTAAGGAACTCTTGTTGCATTTGGGCCCATGTTGTGATAGTGTTTGGCTCTAATGAGTGAAGCCATTCCTTAGCCTTATCTTTCAATGTGAAAGGAAAAAGACGAAGTTTAACAGCCTCATCGGTTAAATTTGAGAGCTTAAAAGTTGTGCATAGTTCTAAGAAGTCATCTAGGTGCCTATACGGGTTTTCATTATTAAGCCCATAAAAGGATGGAAGCATTTGAATAACATTGGGCTTAATCTCATAATTTTGAGCAGCGACCGCTGGCAACCTAATGCATGAAGGAGAGGTGTACTCATTAGGAGTGTAATACTCCCTTAGAGCTTTAAGTGGTGCATCTACTAACTGATGTTCATCCATGATGGGGGTAGAAGTAGTGTGAGTGGAGGAATTGGTGGGAGAGTTTGGGGGTGTAGCGATGTAGGTCGAGGGCAACTCAGCTCTCCTAGATGTCCGCTCAGGCTCAGGGTCAAATGGTACTAATCGGGGGAGTAAGGAGCGACGACCACGCATACACCACAAACACACCACACAATTTTAAGTGTAAAAAGGGGAAGAATAAGTAAAAACTAACTAAGAAAAGAACTAAAAATTAAGAGAGAAAAAGAGCTTGCAAACCGAAGAGAAGCACTATGCTTGTCGATGTCCACTTGTGGCCACAAGTGTAGAGAGCACGATCTTCAACTCAGCCTACAAAATCAAATTAACAAAAGGTAAGAAACTAAAAATTAACCTAAAAACTAAAGCAAACTGAATCTAAAGTAGCTAGAATTATCCTAATTCTAATTTAGTAACAAGTCAACACCGTCCCCGGCAACGGCGCCAAAAACTTGATCGTTTCTAATTAAACCCTTTGCAAGTGTACAAGGTAATTGTACTAGGATAAGTATTTAAGGGTTGTCGAACCTCAGGGACGGATGGGTTATTACTAAATCTAAAGAGAAATTTGCTGATTAAAAACTAAATCAAACTTAAACTTAAATTAAGCAAAAGAAAGAAATCAAATAGTTTAAAAGCAAGAGATTAATTTAATAGAATTTACTTAGGAAATCGAATCCACTATAGAACCATAACAATTCCTTAACTTTTAATCTAAATCTAGTGTGAACATGAACAAGTATTCTCAGCTACAAGCTAGAATTACTTCAAAAAGAATCATTAATTAACTTCCATGGCATGAACTATCTTCGACAATAGCACGAATCATCTACACTAAACTAGCTATAGGCATGACCCGTCTAATCTTAGTATAACTCATCCAAGTCATTAATTATCTGAACATTAAAACTATTGTATGAACATCTCATCTAAATCACAGAAATTAGAATCGATGCAAATATCAAAACCATATCAATCTATCATCTACAAGACAATAAATCAACATAGACTTGAATAAACATGAAAAGCTCTTCCATTAAAAAGGAAATCCATATCATACAATTGTCATCATTCACAACTGAGATCTAAATTAAAAAGAAAAGAAACTGAAACTTATCTATAGCTTCATCAACTCCTAAGTAAAAGAAAAGTCTAGCCTTCCATGGTAGAAGAAAACACTTGAATCTCCATTAAAAGCTTTGAATTCTCTTCCATCTTCTTCTTCCTTTTTCTCTGAAGAAAATCTACTGGAATCCCCCCAATTATAAGCCAAATATGTCTTTTTATAGGCATAAGTTCCGTAGGAAGAAGTCCAATATGAAAAGGATTGAAATTTGGGTCAAACAAGGAAACTGCGCGTTATGCCGATCGATCGCCCTGCATGCCCGATCGATCGGCTACACTGTATTTTCATCTGAATTCACGTTATCCCGATCGATCGCCCTACATGCCCGATCGATCGGCTACAGTGTTTCTGTTTTCCCGGACTGTTCATATTCTGTTCATTAAGCTTTCCTTCGTGTCCATATTAATTTCTAACTTGTTTATAACTCCGAAAAGTTGTCCAAATCACTTTAAAGTATGTGAAGACTATTTTCAAGCATTTCAAACATCATCCAAGTACTTTGATAAGCGCACTTTACCTACAAAACATAAAATACCATACTTTAGACATGTATAATATAATTAAAATTCCAACTTTGTTTAAATACACATCTAAACTACTAATAACTACAAAATTATTAATAATTAAACTAAAATACTAATATTTATCTTAATCTAAATAAACTATAATTAACTCTAAATTAACCTAATCTATACTAGCAAATAAGGTAAAAAGGCATATAAAATAGATATAGATTTCATACTTATCAGCCGCCGGCCGCCGGCAGGCCACTAGACGCCGGCACGGGCTACGCCCTGGCCGTGCGACGGCAGGGGAGCCGCCGTCCCGGCCCCACGGCCGCTCCGCCCCCACTTTTTCGGTGAGCCCCTTTTCTGTGTATTTTGATTCCGCCGCCGCCGTAGGCCGGCGAGGGCCGGCCGGCCGCCCACGGCTCCGCCATGGGCCGGCGACGGCGGGAGGCCACTCCCCCCGGCCCCGGACGGCCCCAGCTCCGCCGTCCCGCTCCCTCTCTCTGCTGCCCTGTTTCCGCCCCCACTGTGTTTCACTCCGTTCCGCCGCCGCCACGGCTCCGCCCCGGGCCGGCGACGGTGAGGAGCCCCTCCTCCCGGCCCGGTGGGCCTCCGTTCCGCCGCCCGTCCTCATTCCCCTCTCTGCCCTATTTTTCCGCCAGCGAACTGTTTGGGCGATTTGGGGCTGCCGGCGGCGAGCTGCGGCCGATCGGACCTCCGTCCGGCACCGCCTTGCTCCGGCGACGGTGAGGAGCCCCTCCTCCCGGCCCGGTGGGCCTCGGCACCGCCGCCCCACCCTCTTTCCCCCTCTGTCCACTGTTCCGCCGACGGACTGTTTGGGCAAACAGTGGCCGCCGACGGTGATCTGCGGCCGATTCGGCCTTCCCCCAGCCCCGCCTTGCTCCGGCGAAGGCAGTGGACTATACCTCCGTACCTGATTCAGCCGCCGCCCCCTTGGCCGCTCCGCCCTTACGGGTTTTCTCCGGTCGTCCCCTTATTTTTGGCCTATGTCCGTTTTGGACGCGGTGACTGACGTTATCAGTCGGACGCCGGATTTGATTTAGCGGACCATAGTTCGGCTCCGCCCCAGCCCGGCGACACAAGTGGGCCACCCTCTGGGTCTTGTTCAGCCTTGCGGCCTGTAGCCGCAGCTAGTCCGCCTTACCGGCATGTGTGCCGTTGACTCTTTTGCCCATTTTACGCCGTCGGTACCGGACGGCCTCGGGCAAGAGATTGTATGTCTTACCTTGACAGAAGGTGGACGAGTTCACCTGCTCAGGCCTTGGCCAGTGACGGCCTCATGGCCTTTGCTCGACCGTGAACCCTCCCCTTGCTCTCTGCCGTGCGAGATGCACAGCCGCCCGCACCATGGGTTTTGGTTGTGGGTGGCGATCGGCGATGTCGCCACTTAGATTGGCCACCGCTAAGGGCTTTAGCCCTGTTGGCTTTTGTGGGCCTTGAGTCGCCCATTTCCCTCACCCTTTGGGCCGCATGCGCATGTGGCCACGCGTGTACTTCTGGGTTTAGGCGCTGCATTCGTGCCGCCTAACCATCGGTTGGCGTTGCCACCGAGTGGAGTTGACCACTAGAGCCGTCCTCCACCTCTTCTTTGATTCTCGAGCGTTGCCCCACGCTCTCCGCCCGTATGTGGGCCTTTGTTGACCGAAATCGTCGCCGTTGGGTGCTGTCCACGGCCGATTTCGACGTCTTGTGGCCGGCTGTGCACGTCTTAGCCACCGGCTGATCTTCAAAGTGTACACCCTTGACATCTGATCGCACCGCCACATATGTTGGCACGACTTTTCTCCCGGCCGCCCTAGGGTGCCGCCATGGATCGCGGGTTTTGCCGCATTGATATCTGACACTCTGTTTGGCCGTGATAGTTCCGGCGCATCTTGAAATCCTCGGGACAGCAGCTCTCTCAGCCAGGCAACGGTTTTGACCGCCAACTCCGCCGCCAACGCCGCCACCGTCGTGTGCTCGCCATCGAACGTCATGATTACGAGGTAGGGGAGCTTTGAACTCGTAAATTCATGAAGCATGCTTTGAATGAGTAGCAGCATGCTAGGATTGTATGATTCCGTGCTTGGATGTTAAGTAACGATCCGATTGCATGAGGTGCGTGTAAGCATGATTGTATGGTATGATTGATATGCATGAGATGTATGCATGTTTTGTGGATGTGGATTATGTATGCGCTGGCGATGGCTAGCAAATATGTCAGTATGCTATGTATGGGTTATGCATATGCTAGTGATGGCTAGCGTGCATGTTTGAAGTATGTAAGAATGTGTGTGCACGTGCTAGAGATGACTAGTGTGTACGTTTGATGTATGCATGTGCTAGTGATGGCTAGCGTGCACGTTTGACGTGTGTATGCATGTGCTAGTGATGGCTAGCATGCATGTTTGTAAGTTATGTATGTATGACCATATGTGTATGTTGTACGTATGTGTGAGACATACATATGTATGATGGCTTTTGCCTATGCTTTGGATGTGCGTATGTGTTTGTGGGCAGAGGTATGGGCGATGGACAGTAAGAGGTGACAGAAGCTCTGTCTGAATTTGGATGGGCTTGTGTAAGCGTATGACAGAGGATATGAGTATGACGGGCAAGGATTAGAATGGATCAGTTTGGGGTGGATTGTATGTTGGGCATTTGTCAGACAGTAAGAGTGTTCATAATTGTACAAGCATAACGTATAGATTATGAAGTGAAAAATAAGTATAATAAGTGAGATATAAGTAAGAGGGCGACAACTGGGTTGGCTCTGAGGAGCGTTACTTGAGGATGTCAGTGTAAGCTGATTTGGCCATAAGATGGATGGCGAAGTATGTAAGACTGTAAGGGTTTGGTGTACGATGAGTTTTGTCCATGATGTGGACGGGTAAGTGAAGTCTGCTACCCTGACGAACTTGGGTTTCGGATCGGGCTCAGCTTCAATTTGACCAGTCGAGGACTGTGAGTTTGTGTGGCATAATTGTACCGCATAATATACTTAATTCAAACTTGAATTATAAGCACAGCTAATGATAGCGTTGTGAGTTTGAGACCTGAGGGTTCGACGGATTAAGTTTCGTGTTTGAGCTGGCCGCTGATGAGTTGGCCGAGCGTTTATCATGTCTTGCCATGGTGTTTATCCTGCGGGATGTTGTCTGTGTGCTATGTAGAGCACCGGACGTCTGATGCTCTGCTGTGAGCGATGTTGTTTCTGATTTGGTCTGCGTGCTGTATAAGCCCAGACGTTTGATGCTCTGTTGAGAGCGATGTACGTTTCTGACTTTGTCTGCGTGCTGTATGAAGCCCAGACGTTTGATGCTTTGCTGAGAGCGATGTACATTTCTGATTTGGTCTGTGTGCTGTGTAAGCCCAGACGTTTGATGCTCTGTTGAGAGCGTTGTATGATTCTGCCCAAGAGTGGCACTGTATGTTTCTGCCCAAGTGGCACTGTACGTTTCTGCCCAAGAGTGGCAATGGCACTATAAGACCCATTATGGTGGGCAATTCTCTGGCACTATAAGACCCATTATGGTGGGCAACTGTATGACCCCTTATGTGTGGGTGTTTATGTTTGCGCGCTCAGGTAAGTAGTATCATGGATCTACTCTTACCTGTTTGATCTAGTGCCCCATGAGCATTGGTGTGCCTTACCTTCGGAAAAGTCCATGGCGTCTAGTCACTCCCCGAAGGTTAAGGTGTTGCCCCAGTGGCATTCTTTTCCATTTCGACGCTGGAGCTTATTAGTTGTAATGAGCTTCAGTGGTCGTTGATATGTGTACGATTATGAGTCCGACTGTATGAGTGTGAGTACGACTGTATGTGTATGAGCATGACTGTAAGTGTATGAGTATGAGCAGGACTGTAAGTGTATGAGTATGAGTAAGACTGTAAGCGTATGAGTATGAGTAAGACTGTAAGCGTATGAGTATGAGCACGACTGTAAGAGTATGAGTACGATTGTGAGAATATGTTTCTGAGTAAGACAGTAAGTATGATTTTGTGCAGACTGTACGAGTGAGGTCGTACGAGTCTGATTGTACGAGTAAGGTCGTACATGTATGGGTAAGCTGCATGAGCGAGCATATGATTGTACGAGTAAGGTCGTACAAGTATGCGTATGTTGTATGAGTATGCGTACGGTGGTACGAGTAAGTTGTATGACCCTGGATAAGGGTGTTTGTGTAAGTTGATTGGACAGTATGATATTGGCACGATGGTGCCTTCGATATGTTTGTGGCACGATGGTGCCTTTGGTATGATCGTATGTGTACATGCACGATTTGATTATGTTATGTTGACTGCTTCATGTTTAAGTTGCATGACGCATGCATTTTTGAACTTGTGAGTTCACCGTTTGGGATTTCCCCTACTGGGTATTTTCCTACTGAGTATGAAAATACTCACCCTACTACTTTTAGCCCCGTTGTACGGGAGGTTTTGCAGGTTGTGCGGAGAGCTCCTGGTGATGGACGCTCGTTTCAGCGGTGGATTGATTCCCGTTGACTCAGGTATCAGCTCGACTCTCTGCGAGTTTATTTGTGCCACGATCTCCTGTATTGGGTGAGATGAGACATCATGATGTTTATCTGGACTTTCGATTGGATTAGTCGGTGGACTGTTATGGGACTTGTACTCAGGGATGTCTGGGAGTGATTTGTATTTAAAAGTCTATGATCATAGCAAATTTTTTCGTATGTGTTTTCGAGTAGCGCCTGATGATATTTGCTTTGGCCGTACGATGATTGACCGTATGTGGATGTTTAATGTTTTAAATTATAAACTGTTTTATCAGGTTTTGGTTTCGTCATTTTTCCTCCGATTTACAGACGTTATATTGAAAAAATTTTCCGTGAATTTTAAGGAAAATGTGTAAAAAATCTCGGGCGTTACAATAATATACCTATTAGCATATGGAACAAAATTTACCAAAAGGTGAAAAAGATGTGTATATCACATGTAATATATATATATATATATATATATATATATATATATATATATATATATATATATATACACACACACACACACAATGTGCATATATCAGTGAAGATAAATTAAATGATTCTGAGTCAGTCCAGCTGAACAACATTTTGATGTGTTTGCTTTCCTCTGGACGTGGTTTAATTAGAAGTGAAAAGGCATAATGGGCTGACCATATATCCTTTTACTTGGTTCCTAATGATGACAAAATTGAACAAAAGCTGAAGTGAACAAAAGATGTAATGAGTATTGACAGACAATGTGTGTATATAATTGAAGATAGATGAATTGAGTCTGAGTTATTCCTTCATCGAAAAAACATTGACGTTGTTTTGCTTTGCTTCCCCCTAGAGTCCGATTAGAAGTGAAAAAAAAATCTGGGTTGATCATATATCCTTTTACTTGTTTCCTAATGCTAATGAAGTGAATAAAATTTGTATTGAGTATTGACATAATTTTGTTATGGAAAAAGTTTATATGAGCTGGGGCTCATATAAATCTACGTGAGCCCGGGCTCTATGGGCTGTTGGATTTACATCCGGCGGCCCATAATACTCAAAGGTTTAATCAATGAGTATAACCCATGAGTATTATGAGCCGCCGGATATAAATCTGACAGCCTATAGAGCCCGGGTTCATATAAACGGGTCTCTCTTGTTATATTATACTCCCTCTATCCTAAATTAATAGCTCCTTTTAGCAAAAAGTTTTTTCCATATTAATAGCTTAATTGGGTTAAATTTAAGTGGTCAAGTACTTAAAAAGTATCATAAGCTTATTTTTCCTTCTCTTAGATGTAGGTTTTACCATATAGTAAAAATTACTAAATTTTCAAATATAGCTATTAATATAGGATGGAAAGAATATTAAGTTTATAGATTATGAACACTGTGGTAATTGCTCTCAGTCTGAAAGTTTTATTTTTGGAACGCATTTGATGGTTGCAGGTGTTTTGGCTTCAACTCAATAGTAAAAAAAGTATTTACATAAATATGAATTTTATGTTTGCTTGTTTTGTGAATTAGGGCCAGTCATTAGAATGCTAAATTGACTATGATCTTTTATTTCTATTTCTTATTTGTGATAGCGTATGGCTCTTGTTTCATCTCTTACGAAGGCAATATATCTACAAAATTGGAGAACTAAAGAATTGGAAAATTATAAAAATGAAAACTTGATAACTATAAAATTGAAAAATTGGATAACTATAATTATCAAATCCAGTATAAATGGGAAAAAAACTCTCGATGAAGTGACTATCAATATGAAGAAATAGAAGTAAATTGTAGATAGAACACAATGAAATAAAGTCATTATTACATGTTGTATATTATCTCTTCTTTGAGCAAAGATGGAAATTGTTTTAGAGTTTTTTCCATATTACCTGGTCAAAGATACAAATATTCCATATTCCCTAATTTTGTAGAAAATATTCCATAGAACCTGAGTTTACATGATATTTAGAAAAAATTGGACCAAAATACCCTTTCAACAAGGTTAGGTTTACAATCATGTAAACTAGTTGTGACAGTAAACAAAGAGGAGATTGGAGTTCAATGAGGATTTGTGATTTTCGCCCAATAGTTTTCATCAATAACAAACTTAGATTTCTATTCGGCGATTGTCGGCCTCCTTCACTTCATCGGCAATCGCTCTCCTCTGATTTTTATCCCAAAATTTCTAGCCACATAAACTATTTATCCTTACAAAAGGAGATCAAGATATCACTGCAACTCAAAAAATGAATCCCGAGGGACTATCCAAGGAGAACATGACTATATAAGAATGGAAAAGGATGTAAATGTAGAGGAAAGATACTGTAGAATAACTATGATAGCCTCCTACCCTATTATGCAAAGAGGGACCCTAGTATGATTTTTTATATGCAAGTTTTACTATGTAGAACATCTTATGTATATGATCTCAGAGGTTTTTATCCCTGACTTGATGAACAATTGTATAAATAACAAAAATTGGCGAATATCATGTTATCAATAACACGCTATGCCGAATATCGTGTTATCGATAACACGCTATGACGAATTACCTATTATAGTATATGCTATATATCATATTATCATTAACACGTATTGTTGGTATATCGTGTTATCAATAATATGCTATGTCAAATATCGTATTATCAATAACATGCTTTGGCGAATATCGTATTATCGTATATGCGATATAGAGGATATCGTACCGTATTATATTTTTGATAACACGTATTATTGGCATATTGTGTTATCGATAACACGCTATAAAAAATATCATGTTATCGATAACATGCTATGGCAAATATCGTGTTATCGATAACACGCTATGGCGAATATCGCGTTATTGATAACATGCTATGGCGAATATTGTGTTATCGATGACACGCTATGACAAATATCATGTTATAGTAATGTGATACAGAGTAAAATAAATAACATGTATTGTTGGCATATCGTGTTATCGATAACACGCTATGCCACAATATTGTGTTATTAATAACACACTATGGCAAATTTCATGTTATTGATAATATGCTTTGGCGAATATCGTATTATCGTATGTGATATAGAAGATATCGTAGCATATTGTATTATCAATAACATGTATTATTGACATATCATGTTATTGATAACACGCTATGGCGAATATCATATTATCAATGACATGCTATGACAATATCATATTATAGTAATGCGATATAGAGGAAAATAAATAACACATCTTGTTGGCATATCGTGTTATCGATAACACACTATGCCACAATATCGTGATTGATAACACGCTATGGCGAATCTCATGTTATTGATAATACGCTATAGCAAATATTGTGTTATTGATAATATGCTTTGGCGAATATCGTATTATTGTATATGCGATATAGAGGACATCGTAACATAATGTATTATCAATAACACACATTGTTGGCATATCGTGCTATCGATAACACTCTATGGCCAATATCGTGTTATCGTATATGCGATATAGATGATATCATATTATGAGTTGTTGGTTCAAAGAATACATATCGTATTATCAAAAATATATTTTATTGATATATCGAGTTATCGTATATGCGATATGGATTAAGTGTTGGACACAGGCCATGCAGAGCGTGAGATCTTTGGTCCATTTAGTGGGAGCCATCCTCTCGTTCTCGCATTCTCTGAAGTCTTGCAAGTCATCAAAGTGGATGTACTCTACCTGATTTCATTCGGATTCGTTGTACTCCCAAAAATTCATTCTTTTTGCAGCGTTCAATCCCCATTTGCGACAAGTCTCCGGAGTCCTTCAATCCGTTCTAAATGCAGCCTAGTTTTTAAAATTGCTGGAACATTCTGTTTGTTGCAATTCAGCAAGCACTAAAGTGGCTTCTTTTGATTCCCCGTTTTGAATTTTGTTATTTTTGTCTTTTTTTACTTAGGAACTAATTTTTGGATTGAAATAGGGAGGTGGCTATGTTCTAGTTTGTTCTCTGGAACACAGGATTGAGAATTTCTATCGATCATCTTTAAGTGGGTGATTTATTTTCTGTATGTTGAGTATTTTGATTTTGCTCATACAAATTTGTGCCATCATCGATAATTTTTCACCAATAATGAGCTAAGGGCTTGGGTATAAGTTTAGTTGTGACCTAAGGGTATATTTGTCCTAAACCAGGTCATATGGGATTAAGTGTTAAAATCCAGGGAATATGGAATATATGTATATTGAGCCAGGTAATATGGAAAAAACTCATTGTTTTATTGTTCAACAAGTGATGAGACAAATGATTGATCAGGGTCATATGGCAAGCTGAGAATGCTTTTTGACCAAAAGATTGTTAACATGAATTTCTTTTTATCTCAATTGTTTTTGAGATTTTATTTTTTCTTCGAATTCAGCAATTTGTTGACCAAGATAATGGGATTTTGTTTCAATTCCTGTACTTACGTTGATGTTCTTCAATGTTTGGGCTTCACCATATTGAATATTTCGCATGATGTGATGGAAAAGATTGAACTTGGGGATTGAATTTTGTGTGAAAAGTGGTTCATATGTCATCTCTAGTTTTCAGGGTTATTAAAGGCTTCAAATTTTCTTTATAATGTTATAAATGATTTGTTCACATGTTAGTATATGTGATATTTTGTTTCTGGCCATAACTAAATTATGAATGTTCAAAGTTATATTTTCCTATTTATGATCTTAAGGATCCAAGATTTACATGTAGGTATTAGTATTGGTTTCTGTATAGTCAAATTATATCACCCCAACTAAACTTCATTCCAAGTCATAATTGATGCCTTTATGTGGTTTTACAATAATATATGCTTGTTGCAATTGTGATTATTTGTTTATTGTTAAACTTCTAACTTGCAAATTTATAGTATTTCTGGCAGGAACTTCCCTTCATCGTTCTTCTAATTTTGTGTATTGTATATTAAAAAAAATTCCTTAATTAGTGAGAAATAATTAGTTGTTTCATTGATATATACTTGAAGTAATAGCTAGATTTTACATTTTCACTTATTTATCTTTTGACTAATTTTAATTTATATCTTTCTATAGGAAATGTCAAAATTGTTAAAGCTCAGTCAAGCTCAAAGGTGGTAGAAAAAGCAAAAATGAAGGGGAAACAAGTCCCCAGTAAGCTTCACGAAGGTGATATGCAATATAAGTTTATTGGACAATTGAAAGAGAACTTCGAGAAGCACAAAGAGCAAAAAAGGATATTTGAGAAAACATGTTTCAAGAAGTATCTCCAGTCCGAGGTGACTAGAAACATGTTCCCTACCCAGGCCTTCCACCATTTGCTAAGGATGTATAAGGGGGATTTCCTATTTAAAGTTAGTGGGAGGCTTAGCATCAACTTGTCCCCGAAGGAATTTTGTATGGTCATAAGCCTTTGATTTGCTAACTCTACTATCCCCTCTCCAAGTAGTTCCTAAATTCCTAAAGAAAGGCAGCCTTCTACTACGAATATTTGAGAAGTCCAAGTTGTTAATAAGGAAGGAGGAACTGGTTCAAAAGATTAAAATATTTCAAAATGACAAGGATACTATCAAGTTAGTAGTAGTTCTTGTTTAGAAAGTTTTTTGGTGGGGAGAGGATGAAACAACAAGGTGGATAGGAGATATCTACAGCTCTGGATAACCTTGATGCATTTGATGAATATCAATGGGAAAACCTCTGCTATTGGGACACACTATGGGGTTTAGAGCAAGTTGCAAGGTCTATAGCCTCTGTGACCTACTATAATGCACACGATTTTTTTATCACATTTTCTTAAAAATTCATTGAAAATTTTTGTAATATAAGGGCTATAAATCGAGAAAAAGAGTCACAACTCAGGGAATCAGTATAAAAAGAGTTAAATTTTATCACGTAGACAGTTGGGAGTGTTTTTGAGGCGTCAGACAAATGGTGGGCAACAACTAATTTAAGAGGTAGCCATGAAATGAAAGAATCGAAAGAGGAATGACATATGAAGGAGAAAATCCCAGTTTCCTAGTTATGGCAGCAGGGGTATAGGCATACATCATTTATTTAGTGGGATTTCATATTCTTTGTGCATTTTCTGCGAGTCTTTAAGAAATTGGGACAAGAACTATTGAAGCAAATCAGTTAAAGTTCAAATACAATATTTTTAGGAATTACATATGGCTTTATTGTATTGTCTAATATAACCTTGTTAAATATCTTATCCCATCCTATATGTACTTAACAATGATAATATTTTGATATAGTTCTCACTTGAAATTCCATTTACGCTGCCCTATAGATGAATTTCTGTAGGGTGCATGATTCCTTTTTTTCGGAGGTAGGTGGTGCCTTTTCTGTATTGTTCTTGAAATTTGATCTTTAAGACGATTTGATTTTAAACTTTATTATTAAATGAATAGAAGAAAATTGGGAAATAAATTAACTTCCACTAATGATATCCTATGCTAATTGCAATTTACCTATTATGCATGAGCATTCTGTGATAGAACAAGAAAGAAAGAAGGTTCGAGAAGTTGGAATTCTAAAGAAGGATCTTGAAACTCTTAGAGAACAGATTAAGAAGATGGAAATGATAAGTCAATCTAACCATAAGAAAGTGTATGATTTTGCATAGTAACATGTATTATCTATTATTTCAATCTACTTTTTGCTTCTTTTGCAATTTTGCTAATTTTCACTTACAATTTCTAGTATGGCCATCAATTAACTCTTTTGGTTGTTTCCAAAGGCAGATGGTGCTCTGGACAAGGCAAGGAAGCACAAAAAGAGACAGCTTGAAGACACATTGAATGTTGTTATGAAGAAGAGAAAGGTAACATGGTTTTTTGGGTTGTGAAATGTACTTGTGCTGCTTTTTCTTTGTTTTTAAAATAGTACACCTTATTCTAAGCATCTATCAAATTGATTGCTCATAAAAAAATTAAGATGTAGTTCTACTTGACACCATTGACATTGTTTAATAATGTATATTTGTCATCCTTTGCATTGGAGATGAAAAATAGAGAGTAAGATTATGTTGAATGATCTCATCCTTTTGTTTTTTTTTCATTAAAATTTCTCAAGCAATTTGGCTATCAAACATTTTGATGTGTTATTTAAATATTTTATGTATGCATCTCTCTAATAGCATCATAGTGGAAAATTTATTTTTCTTAAAGTGCTTTCTTTTTCATAATAGGAGTACAAAGAGAAAATGCCTGAAAAAGGCTAAGCACCACTGATGTTTAGGTGGGGAAATTTTTTTAGAAATAGACTCAACAAATGTCAGAAATACAAAAATAGGCAAGGTACTTTGATTTTGCACAATTAGACTTACTCACGTTCCACTTTCCCACATGCACACTTGAATTGCCAATAATACCCTTAGGGTAATGGAAATGAATAGACTCAACCCTACTTCAACAGTTGCATCCCAAATTTAGATTTCGGTTTTCCCTTCGGCGCTCGCAACCGTTCTCAACTGTTACGAGATTCATATTCCTTTCCGACAACCCCTCATCCAGCCTTTTATATCCCCTCTATCACCTTCTTCTTCTCCACTATCAGTCATCTAGTCCCATTTTTTACTCCTCCAGTATTGTAGAGAAAGTTTCTATTTTGTTCCATCCTTCGCTATCCACTCTCACGATCTCACTCCACTCCGACGATCTCACTGCGGCAATCATTTGATAACCGGAGACATATATTGAGGCCACCTTCCCCCCCTCCGAAGACATTTTGCTAATCTCCATTCCTGCCGTCCCTCTCTTCCAGCCGGCTGCATCCCGCATTTCGGTGTTTGGCCCTAATCCACATTCTGCCTCTTCACTTGGCCTTTTGACCAATCTCCCCAGCTGTTGATCAATAGAAGACGATATAAATGGCAAGGTAAGATCCTACAATGCTGTATGGTTAATTGAAGAAGTGAATATCTTGTTTTAGTGTATTATATGGTTTGGTTTGAAATTTATTGAGATTGTGTGATGAAATTCTTGGTAGATCTTAATGGAAATAAAATGAGCAAATTCATAATAGGTGTGTAAATTGGCCGATTTACATTAGTGTATTTGAAATTTATTGATTAGTGTATTTGATTTTGTAAGATAAATTTGATTTAAATATTTGTAGGATGTGATCTCATGATAAATTTTGAAAAGGAAATCTCTGATGAAAAAAATATTGTAGGTAGCATAAGGAAGAAAAATATAGCGGATTAGTTAAGTTGGACCTGTGCTATGTTATATGAGATATGATGAATACCAAGGGGGTGACCATAGAAGCAATATTGGATGCAATAGACAGTTAACTGATAGGGCCTACCTATTGACTGGTACATTATAAGTTAGTCTTTAAAGTAAATTGTGTGGTCAATAAACTTGATATAGTCTGGTATATACATGGGTAGATTGATTTTGTCAAACATAGATTGTGTGTTTGGTGCTTAGTTTGCAGTCACGGCTTTGAAGAACCATAGAAGCATGGGCCAAAAGTCTTTGAGGATAGAAATTTAGTTGCTAGGCTAAGTCTATGTGATATGTAATATAATATGATGAATAAGAAGGGTAGCCCATTTAAGCAAGTATATATGCTTAAAATCAAATTAAATGATAGGGTCTAACTATTAACTGGTAGATTTTAGGTTTCATTATTTTTGCGAAGTACATGTGCAGGCTTTAGACATGATATAGTCATGTTTATATATGAGTAGATTAATAGGACTGTGGGGCTTTCATGTTGTCAAATGTATAATGTGTGTTTGGGGCTTAGTTTACATTGATGATTTTTAAGGAATGCAAAGTAAAGGGACAAAATTATTTGATGGTCGAAATGTACTTGCTAGGCTACATCTGTAAATTATTGCTCATTAGTAGCTATTTTTACCATTCTCTATTATTTGTGATATGATGATAAACAAGGGTAAACCATTTAAGCAAGTATATATGCTTAAAACAAAGTTAATTTATAGGGTCTAACTGTTGACTGGTAGTTTTAGGTATCTTTTAATTTTTTGCAAAGTACATTGTGTAGGCTTTAGACTTAATGTAGTTATGTCTATATATGGGTAGATTAATAGGAGTGTGGGACTTTCATGTTGTCAAATGTATAATGTGTGTTTGGGGCTTAGCTTACATGGATGACTTTTAAGGAATGCAAAACAAAGGGATAACATTATTTGAGGGTCAAAATGTAGTTGCTAGGCTACATCTGTAAATTATTGCTCATTAGTGGCTTTTTTTACCATTCTCTATGAAATGTGATATGATGAAAAACAAGGGTTGACCATTTAAACAAGTATACATGCTTCAAACAAAGTTAACTGATAGGGCTTAATTGTTGACTGGTAGGTTTTAGGTATCTTTTATTTTTTTGCAAAGTACATTATACCGGCATTAGACTTGATATAGTTAGGTCTATATATGAGTAGATTAATAGGAGTGTGGGGCTTTCATGTTGTCAAATGTATAATGTGTGTTTGGGGCTTAGCTTACATGGATGACTTTTAAGGAATGCAAAACAAAGGGATAACATTATTTGAGGGTCGAAATGTAGTTGCTAGGCTACATCTGTAAATTATTGCTCATTAGTGGCTTTTTTTACCATTCTCTATGAAATGTGATATGATGAAAAACAAGGGTAGACCATTTAAACAAGTATACATGCTTCAAACAAAGTTAATTGATAGGGCCTAATTGTTGACTGGTAGGTTTTAGGTATCTTTTATTTTTTTGCCAAGTATATTATACCGGCATTAGACTTGATATAGTTAGGTCTATATATGAGTAGATTAATAGGAGTGTGGGGCTTTCATGTTGTCAAATGTATAATGTGTGTTTGGGGCTTAGCTTACATGGATGATTTTTAAGGAATGCAAAACAATGGGTCAAAATTATTTGAGGGTCAAAATGTAGTTGCTAGGCTACATATGTAAATTGTTGCTCATTAGTGGCTCTTTTTACCATTCTCATTGATAAGTGATATGATGAAAAACAAGGGTAGACCATTTAAGCAAGTATACATGCTTAAAACAAAGTTAACTGATAGGGCTTAATTGTTGACTAGTAGGTTTTAGGTATCTTTTATTTTTTTGTAAAGTACATTATGCCAACATTAGACTTGATATGGTTAGGTCTATATATGAGTAGATTAACTGATAGTAGGCTACTCTATGTCATATGATATAAGGTTCTTACAAAGTTAACTGATAGGGCGTTGGAATTGATAATTTTTTTTACTAATATTACATTGTGAGGTAAGTTAATTTGATCAAGTGAGGTCTACATAAGGGTAGATAAGGATTTTTTGAAAAATGTATGTAAGTTATATTATCAAACTTATAATGTGTGTTTGGTGCTGAGTGTGCATGCGTTTGATATACTACAAATTTTGTTTGTGTGATGCAAAATAGGAGTTGTTTACTTAAATATTAGCCTATATGTATGTGGTACCTGTGGGTTACATGTCAAATTATGACCATGCTCAGCTTGATGTGAAAAATACCTCCTTTGATTAGTATGAACATGTTGTGTGTGTTCTATATATTACCATATATTTTCATAGATGGTTATTATAAAGTAAAACACATTTGCAAAATGGAATTGTTAAACATTGCAGGGTGAAGATACCAAGTAATGCCTCAGTGATCTTCAAGTCAGTGGAGAATGATAAGGGTAGAGCCCATGAGGGCGACCCTCAACCCAAATCAGCCTATGCTTACATACAGAGGCTGAAAGAGCATTTCAATAAGCATAGATGACCATTAACACTCTTTGAAGGATCATGTTTCGGCAAATACTTGCAGTTAGACATAGAGAAGTTCATGTTCCCCCTTCAAGCCTTGCACCACATAAGAAAAATGCATCAGGGAGAGTATAGGTTTTAAGTAACGGAAGCCTATTCGATGAAGTTGTCACCACCAAATTTACCCAAGTAACCGGTATGTGTATGGTTGATATGCTCCCATCCCTTCCAACAGTGCCAAAAGTTTTGAGAAAGGACTCCCTGCTTTGTAGGGTGTTCGGCAAGGAGAAGCTTCACATAATGAAGGAGCAAATATACCAAAAGATCATCATAAGAAAAAGTGATGAAGACGCGGTGAAGTTTGCCCACATTCTGGTGTTGGCTTCTTTCATTGTGGGTAGAGGGTGGGAGCATAAGGTGGACCGACGGTTTTACACCACTTTCATTATCCAAAATAACCTGAATCAATCTACTAGGAGGAAGGGAAACAAACTACTCTTCTGTATTCGAATCAGGAAGATGTGAAGTACTAGAGAAAGGAAGTAGGGAAGATGAAACCACCTGGAAGAAGAACTTGCTTGTGAAGAGGATGCCACCGGGGAAGATGAAACCACTGAAATGAAGTCATAGGGGAGAAGAAGATGGTTTTTCCTAGAGCAAGTGACTATCTATTTTTTGCGTCAACTTGTCATATGATGAAGGAGAGGATAGTATTGTCAATTTTAGTCACATGTTTGTAACCTAACACGTGAGTAAGTATATTTGGGTAAATATAGGATAGTTGTTCACATTTTGGTTATTTGACCAAAGTAGGAGTCTAATTTGGTCATTCCTCTAGAAAGAATGTACCTCCAACCATAGGAACAAGAGGGGGGATTTGATACCCAAATAGAATCATTGTCAATTAGAAACCATGCACCCA